>JANAVB010025998.1:392995-400495 GCA_029216955.1 Iris pallida
TTGGCCTTCTTTCATAATGAACGCCAAAGCGTCAGAAGAGAGCGCTGACAAATTCAAGCAATTAGGCATTCAAATGCCTAATCTTGACAAAGATGAACGTGCTACACCAAATAATAATGGCCGTCAGAACAATCGTAAGAGTAAGAAAACTTTGGTCATTAACCTCAAAGGCAAAGAAGCCCTGGCCATCAATGTAAATCAGCCAACATCTACCCCTAGAACACCACCACAACGGGCACCTCGTCCAAAAGAAGAATACTCTTTCGATGAAGATGATATCATGTGTATCTTTGATTGTCTCATCAAGAGCAATAAACTCCAACTGCCAGAACCTAAACGGCCAGATGAAGTTGGTAAGACTGACCATCCTAAATATTGTGTTTACCACAGGTTTATTGGACCTCCAACTCGACCGTGCTATGTGCTCAAGGATAAAATTAAGGAGATGGTCAATTCTGGTGCAATCACTCTCCAACAAGACGAGAAAACTATAACGGCTAATGTCATCTCTTTACAGTTTGGAGATTTTCCAGCTCAACTTGTGCAAGACAGTGTCATCTCCATTCCGAAAACTACTCTGGAAATTATTAATCTTCTACCTGCACGAACAGATGGTCTTGTTCCTCTGTCTACTGATAGAGGAGAGATCATATGGATCCATCCAGATTTAGTGGCGGACTTTGAAACACCATCTTTTTCTACCAAGTCCAAGAAGGTCACTAAAAATAATCATGTCATATGATTTCATTTGGTGAGCATTGTCTTCCACCTCTAACTGTTACCTTCATCCCAGCAGTAGATAATCCTTCTTCTTCTTTCCTTGATAAGACAACATTGTCAAAATCAGAAGCCAAATACCAACTAGTTTTCTATCTGTACAGTCCACAATCTCGTAAACTCATGACGAAGATGGGATACGATCTACAAAAGGCCTCTGGTTTGAATCATGGAAAGGGATCTCATGTACCTCTTTCTTTATGTCTTTCTCACAACCAATCTCGGGTTGGTTTGGGTTACTGGACAAACTCTCCATCTTGCCAAAGAAAATATTCTAGAAATAAAATCCAGACAAAGAGTTGCAATATGGTATCCTTTAAGCCTGTATCCGAAGAAGAAGTCTTAACTGGTACCAGATCTGGGAAACCTTACCTAAGAGACTATTCAGAAGGTCAAAAAAACCTGCTCCAGCTTTGGAGGCTCCTCAAGCATCATCTTCTCCTGCTGTCAATAATCCATCAGCTTCGTCACCCCAAATAGAGCCAACTCTTTCCAAACTGATGACAGCCGACAAAGAAAAATAGCCTGTTCGTTTCGATAAATTATTGAAGAATACTCCAACTTTGGGACTTGAGAAGCCGTATAACTTTGATATACTGGCTCAGTTGGCCAATACTCTGGCAAGATTGTCAATTTTTGAGCTACTCCGTCTTTCGAGGGAGACTCGAGAAACGTTAAGTGAAGCTTTGACGCAAGCTGATACTTGTCTAGCACTTCTCAAGAAACTAGAGGATGAGCCTATAACATGCCTTCATTGTTGATGGAACTAATGTCAAACATCACCTTTACACAAGATGATATGTTGTTGGAAGATAATCGTCATGATCGACTCCTCTACTTCACGGGATATATTGATACCATGAAGGTTGATCGTACCTTGATCGATCCTGGGTCTGCACTTAGCATCATGCCAAAGACTTTACTAGATGCATTAAAAATTTCTGTACACAATCTTTTAACAACCATCACTACAATCTTGGAATTCAATTCTGGGAGAAGTGAACCTTTGGGAAAGATTCGCCTGAAAGTTCAAATAGGTAATCTTCGTACGAAGGTTACTTTCTACGTGATTGATAATCACGACTCTTACAATGCTTTGCTAGAAAGACCCTTTCTGTATGATCATAACATTGTACCATCCATTTTACATCAATGCTTCAAGTATGTAGACGTCAATGGAGAAGTCCAAAAGGAAGTAGTTGATTTAAATCCTTTTAGGGGCATTGAAGCATATTTATGGACTCTCGGATGTACAAAGAGGAGTTTATGAAAGTTTTATTGGCAATGGATAGTGAGAAAGATCAGAAACATACTTCAAAAGATGTTCTCATGATCTCTGTCAAAGGACGTGCTACTTGTCCCTCTTCTTCTCAGACATTGACTATACATCTTTTCTCCCATAACAAACAGCCTCCTGCTGTAAAAAAGGAACAAAGAGAGCTCACCTCTTCTGAGCCTCTTATTATCGACCTTCGTCGTACACAAACCTTCTCCTTCTCCTTCTCTGATTATCAACCTTACTAAGCCTTCTGTTAAGGCTAAGAATCATGTTGTAAATGATGATGTACAAATCAATAAAGTAACATCTCCTTTACAATATACTGATGTCTTTTATTATACTCGATGTTATTTAAAAATGTTAGATAACTTCAAACCACTTGCCACAGGAGCAGTTAAAGCTTCCCGAAATGAAGTATTGCTCGAGCCAATGCATGACTCCTTCTTCTTAGTTCCTTCCAGGAAGAAAGATGAACTTTCTATATTTTTAGTAAAGGAACGGAACAAAAGATCATGCCGGATAGTGAAGAAGAAAATTACGATAACGGAAGACTTCAACTACGTCGTTATAGTCAGCAATCAAAAGATATCATTCAAAAGATGGGCTATAATTTTAAAGCTGGTCTCAATGGCGGCAAAGGAAGGTGAACTCCTATTCGTATTCCTGCTCCGAAAGGAAAAACACAACAATACTACAGCAAAACAGGGATTAGGTTATACTTCACCAATTCCGACTCCAGAAGCCTCCGAATCCGAGAAAGAGGAACGATCTAACTCTTCTGATTCTATCTCATGGGATTCAGACACCAGTGTAGGGTACGTCCATCGCGTGACTCTATCTTCTAATATGGTGACTGCCGAGTTCTTGGAAGATGACGAAGACTTTGCCAAAGCTTCTGAATCTGATCCTTGGACACAATGGATGGATACTCAATGGAAGCTTCGCTTTGAGCAACGTGAGCCACCTACTGAAGATCAGCTGGTTCAAGTCAATATTGGAGATGAAATTTTCCTAAAATCGATATTTGTCAGCAAAAATCTCTCTGAAGTGGATAACAAGAACTAATCCAACTCATTAGAAAATATATTGATGTATTCGCTTGGAGCTATGAAGACATGACGGGGTTGGATCCTCAGATCGCTACCCACAAGCTCAATATTTTGCCAAATACGAGGCCAGTCAAACAGCAACAACATCAGTTTTGACCTGACATGATGGATGTCATAGAAGCTGAAGTTAAGAAACTCATCGCTTGCGGTTTCATCAGAGAAGAACAACATCTGGACTGGGTGGCTAATGTTGTCCCAGTTTTGAAGAAGACAGGAAAAGTTCGGGTCTGCATCGACTTCAGAGACCTTAATGAAGCTTGTCCCAAAGACTAATTCCCTCTCCCAATCACTGATGTCATGATTGACAATACTTGCAGATTTGAATGTATGTCCTTTATGGATGGATTTTCAGGATATAATCAAATCAAGATGCATCCAGAAGATGAGAAACATACATCTTTCCACACTCCTCTTGGAGTCTATTGCTACACTGTCATGCCATTCGGTCTTAAGAATGCTGGTGCAACTTATCAGCGGGCCATGAGTACTATCTTTCGTGATCATTTACGAAAGACTGTTGAATGTTATGTTGACGATATTGCTGTCAAAAGTCGTCTAAAAGAATACCATATTCAAGATTGAGAACTATTTTCGATCTAATGTGCCAGCATCAACTCAAGATGAATCCCACCAAATCATTCCTGGGAGTCTCTAGTGGTAAATTTCTTGGATTCGTTATTACCTCTAAAGGTATACACGTTGACCCTGAGAAAATCAAAGTCATTCAAGAGATGCATCATCCACGCAACCTAAAAGAGCTACGAGGATTCCAAGGACGGCTTACGTACATCAGGAGATTCATCTCAAATCTCTCTAGACGGTGTAGACCGTTCACTCAACTCATGAAAAAAGGCGTGTCATTTATTTGGACTGAAGAATGTCAACAAGCATTTGAAGACATAAAGCGGTACTTGATGAACCCTCTAGTTCTAGTGCCTCCAGTCAGGAATACCTTTCCTGATGTATGTACGAGCAATGAACCACTCCTTAGGTGCTTTATTAGCTCAAAAGAATAAAGAAGGTCATGAGCAGGCTATCTACTACTTTAGTCGTATGATGATTGGAGCTGAACATCGATACACTCCAGTAGAAAAAGAATGTCTAGCTTTGATGTTTGTTGTTCAAAAGACGAGACATTATATCACTGGCCAAACTATTCATATTATTTCTAGAGTTAACCCTCTCTGGGTCCTGATGAAGAAGTCCAGTACACTCAATTCTAGGCTTGCAACATGGGCCATATTGTTAGCACAATATGATATGGTTTATGTTCCTCAAAAGTCTGTACAAGGTCAAGCCCTTGCTGACTTTCTGGCAGCTCATCCAGTTTTTGAAACATCTAAACTCTACGCTGAGCTTCCAGATGAAACCTTGGAGTCCAACATGATTTGGCGTTTATTCTTTGATGGTGCATCCAGAATTGGACCAAAAGGTGCTATTGTTGCTGGAGTCAGAATCGTCATCGTCTCACCAGAAGGGTTAGCTATCCAAAGAGCTTATTCTTTAGATGAGTCGTGTTCCTACAATATGGCTGAATACAACGCTCTGCTCATCGGTCTTCAGTTGGCTAAACAATTAGATATTGAGTATCTTAAAGTTTACGGAGACTCCAAATTAATTGTCAATCAAGTTAGAGGCACATACGAAGTTCGACATCAAGATCTAATTCTATATCATGATGCAACGATCATGATGGCTACTTCATTCAAAGGCTTCTTCATTGAGCATGTAGGTCGAGCATGTAACACGGAAGCTGATGCTCTTGCTAATCTTGCAGCAGTATTAGAAATTCTAGTTAGAAGGCAAAAAATGATCGTCATCACTAATAGAGAGTTATTTTGTGTCGAGAATAACTTAAATACTGAAGTTAACAACCCGAACATGGAATTTAACAATTCAGTTGAAATTTGTGCCATCAGTGAGGACTGGAGGACTCCTTTCATAGACTTCGTAGTCCATGATATCCTATCCGAAGATCCCAAGGAGGCTACAATAATTTGACGACGGTCACTCAGATTTTATTATAATCATACTACAAAGACACTCTACCGACGAACGTTCGACGGCTTACTCCTACGTTGTCTTGCGGGGAAAGAAGTAAAACAAATACTTCGTGAAGCTCATGACGGTGTTTGTGGCGTACATCAATCTGGTCCTAAACTACAGGATCGTATTCGCCGTATGGGCTATTATTGGCCCTCAATGATATCTGATGCAATAGAGTATGCAAGGAAGTGTCGAGCATGTCAAATTTATGCTGACTTCATCCATCAACCATCAGAATATTTTCACCCAACGGCAGCATCTTGGCCCTTTGAAGCTTGGGGAATGGATGTCATCGGTCCTATCAACCCTCCCTCGTCTCGAGGACATTGGTTTATATTGGCCATAACTGATTACTTCTCAAAATGGGCTGAAGCTATACCTCTAGCTGAGGTCAAGACAAGCAGCGTCATCAACTTTATCAAGCATCATGTGATTTATAGATTCAGTGTTCCTCGACGAATCATTCATGATAATGGGCCACAATTCATCAGTCAAAAATTTACTCAATTCTGCGATGACAACAGGATCAATAATATTGCTTCTACATCTTACAATTTTGCAACTAACGGGTTGGCAGAAGCATTTAACAAAACCATCATCAAACTCCTCAAGAAGTTTGTTTCTACCAACAAACGAAACTGGAGTGAGAAGCATGGAGAATGTCTGTGGACTTACCGTACTACTATACATACTCCTACAGGCTGCACACCTTTCTCTTTGGTATACGGATGTGAGGTCGTCTTACCATTGGAAATCCAGATCCCTTCCCTATAAGAATTGCCATTGCCAATGAACTTACAACCGAAAATAATGATCGCCTGAGACTTCAGGAGCTTGAAGCACTTGACGAGAAACGGCTCCTAGCTCAACAATATATTGAGTTATACCAAGCTCGTCTATCAAAAGCCTTCAACCGTAAAGTCAAAGTTCGAACATTTCAAAAAGGAGAACTAGTTCTAACCGTCAGACGTCCTATGACTATGACGCACATGAGCAAAGGCAAATTCGAAGCGAAGTGAGAAGGACCTTATGTTGTAAGCAAATATTTCTCCAATGGAGCTTATCAATTGACTGGAATGGATGGTCGAATCGCCATGATGCCCATTAATGGCAAATTTTTCAAAAAATATTATGTTTGAAGACAAAGAAGAAATATCAACACAGAGACTCAGAATGCAAATAAAATTCCTTTTTATTTGCATAAATTTAGACAGAAAGAAATACATAGAATTAACGAAGACCGGAACCCTCTTGACTGAAAACGTATTTCGCAAGAAGCTCGAAAACATTATTGCCCGATGATACCAGCAATTCGCAGGCGGCCTTCCTCAGAGATTCTTCCTCGACAGTATACTCCCAGGCTCCACCAGCTTGGCGAGAATGTCCTGCTTTTGTCCAGGGACAGTCGAGCTTTCTCCGACTTCTGACTGAGTAGGCGGCAGAGGCTCATCGAAAGAAGTATCGAGGGCAGCTTTGATCTTCGAGATGACTTCCGTCTCCTTAGGCAAATTCTTCTAAAGATATTTACAAATAAGAGAAAAGGAGTGAACGATGCTCTCAGAAAAGTTCTACACTATTTATAGACGAAAAAAGCCAAATATTTTGTCTCGAGAACGAAAGCGGCCTTTCCTTGAAAAGGCATGCTTATTCATCAGTCTTTTCATCTCTCCTTCATTGCGGGAATGGGCCTACATTTATTATCATTTATTTATTTTTTCGTAAATAAAGCTATAGATAATAAAAACTCAAAATACCCATGGAGTCTATCCAAATCATCAATTTCGTCTTTTGAAATCCAACCGTTTTAAAAGATGTTTTTTTTATGATAAATCTAGATATTGTTTTTTCAGACACGATCTTATGTCTTTAAGTCCCAGCAAACTTAAATTTTCATAGAAAAATGAGTTCATGTCCACATTACCTTTGGATTCTATTTTCTATATCATCACATCAAATCAAATCATAAAGAAGAGAAAATCATTCTTTATTCCTTCTTTAAAAACATAGATACATCTTAATGGAAATCTATTATATCTCAGATTTTTATTCTAAATTTAACAACTGAAGGTCTATTACATCTTTGGATCTTCTTGTTGGTGCCAGTTCCTTGTCGTCTTGACCTGAAACAGCGAGCAAGGTAACGAAATCAACTCTGGTCTTCTCTCTCAGAAAGACGAGAGGAGAACCACAGAGTGCAGCAGCTCGAAGAAAAGTTGATGTCAATACAACTGGTAAAGAAGAGGACCCTTCATGAGAAGTAGGAATGAGATTACCCTCGTGATACGATTT
>JANAVB010025998.1:405495-440495 GCA_029216955.1 Iris pallida
TTGATATCATGTTGATTCTTGACATGCTTTCACACGAGATAGTAGTTATGGATTCTTACATGTTGTTCGTGACCAATATATTTTCGTGTTAGTGACCTGTTTGAATCTATGGATACTATCCGGGCGGGAAGTACATTAGTAGACATGTAAACATACCCAAAAATATTCCATGAGTCTATTCTTGAATAATAGCAGCTGCACACGACACGTGCAGGGTGCCGGATTTATCCCTTAGTCGTTTATATGTCGAAAGTGTATTTCAAATCACTTGTTAGATATAGTCTTGCTACATTACAGTTTTCTTGTCATTGTTTGTCCTGTGTACCATGTCTTCCTGCTTTTACTCGTATGATTCCTACCACAATTTCATGTTTATCCCTTATCATGTATCTCAGTATTATTGTAGATTTATGAATTTTGTCATTTATTGATTCTGTTGTGAGATTGTACTCGTTCCATTCCTGACTGGAAACCAACATTTTTCATGTTAGCTGTGGCTTCACTTAGCTTTGGGAGATATGGGTGTACTTGCAGACAGAAACCTAGAAATAGATAGCAGTTGTATCATTTTTAATTGTTGTGAGAACTTTGTATTTTCTTTAATTATAAATGTTGTAAATGTTGTAATCAAGTTTAGAAATATGAATGAGTAATAAAGTTTATTTTGAGCATTTATTTCTTGCAGACTTGACAGTGTTCTACCACCGACTCTACGGCGTAGACTGGCTTGGACACGTCTCGTATCCGAAAAGCGGGTGCGGGTCGTGACAAGTTTTTGTGGTAGCCCATGCAGGTCCGTTTTCACAAAAGATAACGAACTCGTGGTAGTACCTATGTCAGTCGTACTACTGCGAGCCTGCGACTAGGGAATGCCCATTAACAAATTAGGATTGAAATAATTTAGAAGGATAACTAGGATAAGAGTCCCTTATTAATTTGACTAATTGGGTAGTTAAGATTGTCTGATAGGCCATACAGTTTAGATAAGGAATTATTAAATTCAGATAGCTTGCTAGATCTCTATAGATACACTATTGCTTTTGACATAACGTTATGATCGAATGTGGATATACTATTCACCTGGTAAGTTAGGTTTCATATAATTAAGGCTCTAGTCTTGATAAATTATTTAATTTTATTTTGCTCTATTAGATATAAATCTTATATCACAAGCTAGAAATGCCTATTTTAAATTCTATTTTACTGTAAGGAATTGGTTTATAATTTCTGATTCTGTTATTCATATACGAATTCCGAGTTAGATTTGATTCAAAGTTTTCCCTCAGCCGTTTGAAATACATATGAAATAAATATTAGGATGTTCTTACTTCTCTTGTCTTCAATTATTTCCTCCCCGATCAATCTTTTACTTTAAGGATTGAGACTTATAGGCAGATGTTTACGCCTTCTATCATAGTCAACTAGTTTGAATCTCTAGCAGCTCCTTGAAGTTCTTAGGAATATAGTTGAAGTAATTTAACGACTGCAATGGCTAGACAGCAGGGCACTGGCGAGGCACGACCTATAGAGTTGAAATTATTTCAAGGAATCGTAGTTTATGGAACATTGTTAAAACTATATCTTCGTTGACCTCTTTAGACCTCGTGTCAATATAAGGTAGAGTCTCTGATAGCATATCACATCTAAGTCACGGAACCAAGAGTTTACCACCGCCAGAGTATACGGACGAGGCATAATTCTCGGTAAAATGACTTCAGACGTGATTACAAGTTTAGGATACTATAGAGGATAGAAAAATGCTATGTGTGTCCCATAAGATCCAAAGCCAAAACTAGTGAAAGTTTTGCAAGTTGAATAGCATGTCTTCCAACCTAGCATTCCATGGTCCTTGTGATCTATTGACGAGGTAATTGACTGACACTAATAGGTTTACCTAGAATATAAAATTTAGAGTTCCATAACCCATTAGTCAACCAAGGCCTTATGGATAGGTAGATAGTAGGATGACTGTATAAGTAATAACACCAGGTAAGGTTTTGATTCTCTCAAAACTCGAACTACTGGTGCCTCCTTTCAAAAACCCCGCATGCTTGTATCTTGACTATCTTGACCAATGCTACTATTACAGCCTAGTTTTGCAAGCTTACTCTTTTATCGAGCTTGATTTAAGACATATGTTTATTGGGGACGCCTACTAACATATTGTCTAATCAGAATCGATGTATTACAGTCTGATCAACCATAGTGCACTCAGTTCGCCCTCTCTTTGATTATCCTACGTGGATTGAGATATCAAGGTATCTAGGATCTCATCCGCGACTGCATTGACAATTTTTCTTGAATTATACATTCGCCTTTGAATCACGTAATTGTATTCAGTGACATCTTTCTTGAACTATTTATTATTTTTGTCTTTCACGGACTTGGAAAGACGAAAGCTCGTAATTGGTAGATAGATACCGAGTATCCCCATGGCTATGATAGTTGTATACACAAGTGTAGCTACCATCGGCCAGCCAGGTGACTAGAACCTTGCCTTGAGTTACTCATTCTCCTCTCGACCCATGTAAAACCCCTAAATTCTACTATATTTTTTATTATTAAAATTGGTACTGATTTAAATTTTTATAATTATACGTCGCGTAGTCGTATTGTACGTCGCGCACGAAATATCGTTTTTCGTAATTGCTCGACGAGTGCGAATATGTACGAGCGTACATATTTTTAGAAAAATATTTTCTATTTCAAAATAATAGATATAATAATTATTTTGCTATCATTTCTAAGTTTATTATTTTTACTTTATTTTTAAAAATTATTAATAATAAATAATATTCTTGTATACTAGAAAAGCATAATTATGTAAAAATTATTTGTGCATATTTCGTAATTATTTAATAGTTTATTTATAAATAAATAGTGTAATTTTTGAAATTTATATTATAGCATATTTTTGAATATTTAAAAATGTTAAATTTTTTTAAAACTAGTTATTTTTAAATCGGTTGAAAGATTTATTAAATAAATTTTATTTAAATTGTGAATAAGGATTTCGATATTTTTGGATATTGTCTACAATTTAAATTTAATGGAGATTGAACCCAAATTTAATTTAAATAATTAATTTGGGTCTAATCTGTAACGACCATGGTTCGTATTACGTATTTTGATATACGTGTACGTATTTTTGCATGTTTCCTGGCATGGTTTATCTTGGTATTTCTCTTGCTTGGTTGGCTTGGTTCGGTTTGGATTGATTTTTTTTCTTCTTCATGTGGACCAAACCCCCACCTACCCCCACTCTTCTCCTTAATAGCTGTCCACTTTCTCTCTCCTCATTACTTCTTCTCCGTTACTTCTTCTTCTTCACCATTACTCTCTTCACCTACCAGAGAGAGGCTTAGGCAAGTGCAGCTTGCTTCATGGAGGAACTCAGTTTTTATTGTTCCATTCTCTTCCTCACGAGATTCTAACATACTTTAATATTTAGCATTTCTAATTTCCATGGTTCAATTTGTGTAGATCTAAGTTTATTATATTTTCAAATTTCTTTGATTTTGATCTATTTAACCTTATTATTATCTAGTTTTGATGGTTCCATGTCGTAGAAAATTTGATTCTGCCCCATTTTGACCTATGGAAGTCTGGATTCAGACCTTGGATGAAGGATTTAAGAAGCCTTGAAGCCATGGATTTTATGGTCCTTCTTCTCGGACAAGTGGGGAAGAAGAGCAGTACTTGACCGCATGGATTTTCATGTGGCAAGTCTCCATAGCCGCATGGCCCCTTTTGGTTCTCAGTCGCATAAGCTCATTCTTCCTTAGCCGCATGGCTCTGCCCGATCCGCAGCCGCATAAGCTGTCCTTGGTCCTTGGCCGCATGAACACCAGCATCCTCAGCCGCATAAGGTCTTGGCATGATTCAGCCGCATAGCCTTATTGATCCTTGCCGCATAAGCCCCAGCCTCTTAGCCGCATGGACACCTGCATCCCTAGCCGCATAAGCTGTCTTGATCCCCAGCCGCATAAGATCCGCATATTCCTAGCCGCATAAGCCCGCATGCACTTAGCCGCATAAGCCTAACTCTCTTCGAGCTGCATGGCGTTGATCTCCCCTGCCGCATGAGTCGTTTCCACCCGCTGCCGCATAAGAACCGCATGTTTCCAGCCACATATGTGCCCCGCCTCTTCAGCCGCATGCACCTGGGCTCCCTGAGCCGCATGAGCGCGCACCCTTTCTGCCGCATGAACCCATTTATCCATGCCGCATGCTCCAGTTTCCTCTCAGCCACATGTGCTCTCTTCCAGCCGTATGGCCCTTTCCATAGTCTTATCCTCTTTTATTATTATATTATTATTATTATTATTATTTGAAATGCTATATTTATGCTTATGCCATGCAATATAAATTCTGATATGTCCATACACACGAAAGTGGCCCACCGTGGCGCACTCTTGACAAGTAAACTTGACATAATATATCTCGTCATGCTGTTAAGACAGCTAGCCTGACATGACAAGAATGAATGACTTGGACACCGTAGACGATTGTATTTGTATAAATAAACCAGTATTGTCTTGCATCATGTCTAGGACGGGATCCCTGAATACCACGATCAGGGGTACCTATTGAAATCAACTAAGGCTAATGACAAGAATAAACCAGTAGTCATGAAGAGATTTCCCAGCTATAGGCAATCCCTTTATCTGGATGCCCCATCATGGGATCTGTACCCTACCGTCGAGTAGGACACATTTCCAGCACACTGTCGTGTGTTGCAACCACCAAACTACTAAAGGGTACATGCGTTTCTTGGACAATGTACCCATATGAATTTAATCCCCTAATTGCGTCTGGATAACCTGGATGGTCTGCAGGACTTGTGGCTGTTGGAATAATCTTATTGTATTTGCTAGTAACTAGGCCTGTGATAACCCTAGTTAGTTAAAGTATCAAGCCGTACTCATTGCTTGGCCGTGATTGATTGGATGGAGTTTAGCCTAGCTTAGTCTTGTCCTGATCCTGTACAAGATTGTGAAATGACATGATTACTTATGCTTGCTTTAACAATAAAGATCAGGGGTCCAGTTCTATTCAGGCGAAGGATTACAACCTCGGTCCTTCTTTGGTTTAAGGGTTGTAACCTGGCTTCCGGAGCAGTTCTGTGTCCTCTCTTCGTTTATTGCCTTATTACGCCCCATGCCATGCTCGTCATGTTTTACCTTACTTCAGTAGCATGATTACTTATGCTTGTTTTAACAATAAAGATCAGGGGTCCAGTTCTGTTCAGGCGAAGGGTTACAATCCCGATCCTTGTTTGGTTTAAGGGTTGTAACCTGGCTCCCAGAGCAGTTCTGTGTCCTCTTTTCGTTTATTGTCTTATTACCTTATCAATAGTATTTGAGACGGATTTCTATTCAAGTGAAGGGTTGCAACCCCGGTCCTTATTTGGTTTAAGGGTTGCAATATGGCTACTTGAATGGTTTTCTCGTACTCGATTTATTATTGTTATTCCTGTTATTATCAGTATCTTTATAATAATCTTTAATATTCAGTTATGATATGCTGGTTTTAGTTGCTAAGTGAAGTCTCCTTTGTGGCACTTGCTCTTTCTGGGGTCTGACCCAGCTGGTTTTATATGGCCAGATATCGGAGCAGCTCCAGAGGATCTACCTACCTTCCAGCCAGATGGTGACCACCAGGCGTAACCCTGGCAACGAGTGGATTTCCTTTTGTTCTTCCACTCTATTGTAAAATTATTCTTTTGAGACGTTTAGCCGACGAGCACGTGTTAGCTCGGTTGTACCTTTATTTACTATCTGCCTACGAGCTGTAACATGATTGACAAATCCTAGGGTTGATCATGTATGACTGAAACTCTTGCTAGTCTTGACATTTTGTACGGCTAGCTTCATGATCATCCAAATATGTAATGTATGGGATGCCTTACTATTGTATATTTGGTGCTCTGAGATCTTGTAAGTATTATTGCTTGTTTGAGATTGAGACAATAGGCTTGTTCATGACCGTAGGAGACTGATGGCTTGTAGTTAAACCCTCATGTATCTAGACAGCCATGACCGTATAGCGAGGTGGGTTGCACTTCAATATACGTAGCTGACTATGTACGCCCCCGCTCTCCAGTATTCTGGTTCTGGGGCGTTACATAATCCTTATCCAAATAGGAATTTCCACATCCTATAAAGGCAGGTACTCATCCATAAATTTTTATCATCCACAGTTGTGCATCGTGTCCATGTCCGTACCCCTTCCCATCTACTATATCTCTTTCTTTATAACTATAATATTTCCCATCCCATGTCCGACAATCCCGGACATCCTTTTCCATCGCGTCCGACACCCCAGACACATCCCAACACCTATATTCGAAACCTAAAACTCTGAATCCGTGTCGACATCCCGACACTGACCATAGAAACCAGTCCCACCTCTGTCCTGCCCGCCTTCGCGCATCGCGGCGACACCTCTGCGGCCCATCCCTGTGCCTCGACCCGGAGCATCTACGCCGCCTCGCCAACCCCGGAGCAGCGTCGTACCCCGCCTCTAGCGATCATCCCTGTCGACCCTGCGCAGGCGAGTGCGTCCGCCGCGCCAAGCCCGGTTCCTTCACCATCGCGGCGCGCTCAGGCAACCACCATATGGCTGGCCTCTACCTCGCCTGGCCTCCTCCGACTCAGCCCCTTCTTCCAATCATTCTCGACAGTCTCCTCCGGTCCAAGCAGCCGCGGTATCTCCGATCCGTTCGGCCAATCATCCCCCGCTACGCCACAGTGCACCACCACCATCATCGCCACCATCGTCATCCTCTCCGGCCACCACCAAACATCCTGATCGGTCACCACCACCAGATCCACACCCCCGCCATAGCCAACCCGGCCGACGTTAACACACCACCAGAACAAAAAGGCATCCGCCTGGCTGACGAGACCCTCCAGAGGACCTCGGGGAGTGAGCGTCGCTGCTGGGCGTGGCCACCAGCCACGAAACACTACGCCGAGATCGGATCTGGGCAGCCACCCCTCATCCGACGACTCATCGTCGCCCCTCGTCCCGCGTGACCGCCACAAACGTTGCCGACCTGGTTCCCACGATGGATCCTCGAGATCTGGTCCGCCAGATCTGAGCTGACCTCGCCCAGCGCTCCAGCCGTTGACGTGCCGAGGAGCTCGCAGCGCCACCTCCATGAAGACACGTGGCCGAGCGAGCTCCGCTGCCTCCTTCTTTCCAGTACCGGCCCCAAATTGGCACCGAAAATGCGCCCTCGCCGCGTGCCTTCCTAGCGGCGCTGTAGCACCCAGTTTTCTGAAATTGGGGATTTTTGAAAATTTATTATTTTTATTATTTATTAAATGGTGTTTAGGGCATGATATGATTTTTGGTGATTATTAGTGTAGTTAAACCATTTCTAAAGTCATGCTAAGTCATGACTTATGACTTTGTGATTTTGGTTAGTATAACTTAGTGTAAACCCTAGTTTTCTCTAACCTAGAAGTTGCCATGACCATGAGAGCTTAGCCATAGGCTTAGAACACCAAATTAGTGATTTTTTAGCCTAAAGGGTATTTTTGGTAATTTACTAGACTTTATTTGAGATTATGTGATTTTATTATTATTTAATCATGGTTAAAGTCCCATGATTAGTCCCTAACCTATCCTACCCTAAACTAGAGGTTAGCCACTAATCTAGAAGCATTAGGATGAAGATTGGTCATGGGGTAAAGTAAGTTAAATATCTAGATATTACTATTCTTGATATTTTGCTTAAATCACTCCAAATATCCAACCCCTTTACACAAGTCCAAGCCTTAGCCTAGAAGAAAGCCAAGGACACCTCCCCTACCCCCATGGCAGCCAAGGACCCCCCCTTGGCAGCCCACAATTCTATAAAACCCCATTGAATTAATTCATGAATAATTTACATGAAATTAATTCCTAGAAAATCCATTTTTCTTCAAACCTTCACAACTTGATCATTCTTGATCCAAATTCACTCTAGTCTTTTGCATTGGACTCCCCTACAGTAGAGGGTACCATTTGTGGGTAGCTAGCAAAGATTCGGAGGCTCGGGATCGTCACAAGATCGAAGGAAGCCCTCATTCAAAAGGCTTGAAATTGAGGTTTCACCCTCAATAGGTAAAACCCTACAAAACCTATTAAATTCTAGTTTTCTTCCCATGGATGCATTCATTTAGGGTCCCCCTAGGTGTAGCCCAAGTTTGGTAGGAATTCGTGTCCATTTCGTGTCCGTATCGGACACGTATCGGTGTTTTAAATAAGGTGTTCGATGAAATGTTTGTTAGAATTTAATGGTGTTAATTTCAAAAACTAATTGAACAATAATTTAGCTCTTGGTGTGTAGATCACAACCCAAGTTGACTGAGTTGAATTCTGTGCACCCTCGTGTCCCAATTTGGACACGCACGCACGTACGAGGACACCGTGCGGCTGCCCTGCTGTTCGAGTGTCCTAGCGGACACGACACAGCACCTCGACACACGAAACTTTGTGTGTGGGTGCGGGCAACCACTGACATAGTGCACACAAAATTTCGGGTGATATTATCGAGTGGTTACGGAGATATCTCGACTGCACGGGGTTTACACATCACTGTACACGCGGGAAAAAGTTCACTGATACGCACGTGTAACTCGGACACGACACGGCTTTGACTCATATCAGGGTACCTAACACGAAGCCCTAGGCCCCACCTAGCTACTGACAAGTGCACGAGACCCAAGGTTGCGTGTGTCGTGTCCTAGCTCGACTTGCACACGTGCACGACGCTGTGCACGCGTTGAGTGTCAGGAATTTACCCGTGTAGTGTTTTTGTGAGATTGGACACGTGAAACCGTGTCGTGGTATCGTGTCAGGCACCTAGGACACTAGTGTATGTGTGGGGTGTTAATTACCAACCCATAGGATCGAGTCTTAGTTTGGTTTCGTGGGTGAAATCGAGTTTACCTAGTTTCTAGTTCACAGTCCCTATTTTCCAGGTTTTAGGATAAATCCAGTTTTGTAAATCCGAGTTTTAAACCTAATTTTGATCTGAATTATACATTGTATGGTATGTTTTTAGTATCTATATACGTAGTATATATGTATGTGAGAGTGTGGGTGAATTTTAGGGGTAATTGGTTGTGTATAGGTGTAGTTGTGTGTATATACATATATATGTATATATATAACTGTGGGTGTGTGTGTTTGTGGCTGAATTTTGGGTTCCAGGATCAGGAACCACCCACTCTCCTTTCTTGTCTACTGTCAGCCCTCTCTCTCACTGTTCATTCACTCTATGTCTCTCTCTATATATATGTAATATATATAAGTTATATATATAAATATGTATATATATATATATATATATTGATATATATATATTGTATTAGATTATACATGGTATTATGTATATATATGTGAGTGTGGGTTGTATTATATAGAGTATTACATATTGGTATTTGGGTAGTAGATAGATAGTGTATGTCTATATATATAGATATATATATATGTATGACTACTAGGTATAGGTTTATATAGAAACCTAAACACTAGCCTATGGCCAAGATTATTAGCCTATGGCTTGGGGCTAACCCTAATGGCCCAAAACCCAACTTGTTGACCCTTGATTTCTAAGGGTTGACCAAAGTCAACCTTTGGTCAAAGTTGACCTAGTTAACCTAGAATTGACTAGGAATGACCTAAAACAACTAGTTTGACTAGTTTGACTAAAACTCTAACTAGTTGACTAGTGTTGACCTAACTTTGACTAGTTTGACTTTAGAGTTGACCAAGAGTTGACTTTTGACCAGATTGACCTAGAATCATGTAGTATGCATTGTATACTCTATTTTTACCATTGTGGATATGTTGTGACCTGTTTTACTCTAAATAGGACTCTGTGACACCAGTTCGGACATCTATTCATATCAGTCATACAGGGTGACAGGCGAGTACATTCTCTGATCTTTTCATGCTTGTTAGGACTTATATTCTTGCTTTAGATTACTTTACATGATGCTGTCACGTCATTATCACAGATTGGTACTATATGGATCTTGTTATGCGATGTTATCTCCCTCGGGGTGCATCAGATACATTGTCATGTGCTTTTCACGAACATCTTGTATTTCATGTACACCGCTTTCATGTATACTCTTGTGCAATCTTGTACTCTCATGATCACGTGAGCAAACATGATAAAAACCTCTTGTGCAAAGTAACGTAACTTGACTGGATCCTTGTGTATTGATTGGGGAGGGTGAGTAGAAAATGGTTATGTGATCAAATCCCATCTTGTACAAACTCTTGTGAAATCTTGTGAAATCTTGTATATGTCCTAAGCCCGTTTATATAACCATATCATGCTCTAAATCACAGGTTACCTACAGTTCTTACTTATCATGTATATAGATATTTCCAGTTATCAAATCTCTCTCGTTTTACATATATTCTTTACAGTTCATGTATCTTACTCTATGCATGCTTTACATTTCCCAACCTGATATGAACTGCGTGAGATGTATTGTGCTCGTTCCTGTCCTGACTGGGCCTGTTAAAAATATTACAGATGATGATGGTGACTGTCCTACCTTCTATGGGACACATGAGGGTGACCTTCAGGAGCCTGAGGAGCATCTAGCTCAGTAGAGGGTGCCTAGTCTAGTCTAGTGTTTACAGATTTTATTTTGTATCGGACTATTCCGATTGTTAGTTGTGACTTAGTTATATTTCAGGTCTTGTACTTATTTGTGTTGGACATCTACTTGTGTGGTGTGATAACTCTATATATATTCAGTTCTTTCTTTCGTCTGATTCCATATCATGTTCTATCTTTATCTTTCCTAGACTTGTGTTGAGATATAGAGTTGAGATGTTATGTTATACCTCCGTGCGGAGATGACAGGTTTATATGTCTTATTGTTAGATGTTAGTTGTTATAGATGACCTATACAGCGTTCTACCGTCGACACTGCGGCGTAGGCTGGACGTACCCACGTTCTCGTGCCCCTAATCAGGTGCGGGTCGTGACACGTTTTTGTGGTGGCCCATGCAGGTCAGTGTCGCAGTTAGTGTGATCTCGTAATGGTGCTCGACTTAGAGTACTAATTACGAGCCTGCAATTAGGACATAGGACCTAGGACATGATAGGAGTTTCTCAATCACACCTAGGAAATTTTTGATCTTTTGATTATCATGATTACTTTCCTTGTATTAATTTAACTGTCCTTCCTTGATAAATCTACTCATGTGCCATATTGACCTCTTTGTTTCAATTCGTCTCCAGGATGACGAAGACGCACCCGCAGGCCACTGGATCGAGTAGTTTGCCTGAGAGATCTGATCAGGCAGAGGAGGAGGTTCACGAGACTGCCCCCAGTGATTCTACTATTCCGGAGACCCAGGCAGTTGCACAGGGAGGTCTACCACCTCCACCCCAGAGGGTTACGGCCGTTGTTCCGGAGATACTGCTGCCACCACCACCGGTACCGACGGATACGCACCATATGTTCCTTCTCCTTCAGCAGATGATGGAGACACAGCGGGCCCAGGCAGAGGCGTCGCAGCGCCAGTCGGAGACGTCACACCGACAGATCGAGATGCTAAGGCAGAGTATGGAGAACTCGCATCAGCTTGCCCTAGCAGCAGTAGAGAGAGTGGCACCGGGTACGGTACAGGGCCCTACTGGCCAGCAGCCGTACCAGCAGCAGTCCAGGCCGGGGACAGTATTGGACTTCAGGAAGATGAGCTCCAGGGACTTCACAGGCACGGAGGGCATCCTCTATGCAGACGACTGGCTAGAGGATGTACAGCGGAGCATGGAGCTGGCAGAGCTTCCTAGAGCGCTTTGGGTTTCGGTCGCAGCCAGCCGATTCTTCGACATTGCGCTGACATGGTACCGCACGGATCCTCATGCGTCGGTGAGAGGGCTGACATGGAAGAACTTTCGGAGGCTCTTCAAGGAGAAGTTCTTCCCGGACGTGGCTCTTACAGTATTGGAGGGCCAGTTCGTGGGTCTAGTACAGGGGAACTCGTCGGTGGACGAGTATGCAGCTGAGTTCTTTCGCCTTAGCAGGTTCGCTCCCGATATGATCCAGGATGAGGGGCAGAAGGCTCGTAAGTTCCGCAGGGGACTTATTCATGCAGTGTGCACCCGCACCTCGGGACGCCGTGACGTGACGTTCGATCAGATATTGATGGACGCACAGATTGCAGAGGAGGACTTCCGCCTCAAGCCGAAGAGGGGCAGTGATACCTTAGGGGCTAGTTCTAGTGCAGGGCCAGCCAAGCGCCCTTACATACAGCAGCAGAGGCCAGTTCAGCAGCCGTTTCAGGGCCAGGGACATATACTTCACCAGCAGGCACCCAGGCAGCAACAGTACCCCATGTGTAACTTCTGCAAGAAGCAAGGTCACGGATGGGACGACTGCAGGAAGAGGCAGGGCCTGTGTTTGCTTTGTGGTTTAGCAGAGCATCAGTTGAAGGAGTGTCCCAAGAACTTGGCACGATTGACTCCGACAGTAGCAGGAGCTAGAGCTCCGACAGGGCAGCAGACAGGACCACCGTTGCAGACTCAGCAGCAGAGGTTTGCCCAGCATCAGCAGCAGGCCAAGGGAGGCCAGCCGGGGCGAGCTTTCGCCATGGCAGTCGATGATGCACAGACAGAGGGAGAGCTGATTGCAGGTTCCAACCTTTTCGATTCTATTTCCGCATTTGCCTCCTTATAACTGTCTTGGAATTTCGATTCTATCTGTTCCTTATAGTTGATAAATTTTGTCCGGATATTTTATTGTGAATTATTTTTCTTCTGAGATAAGTCGTATGGGCTAGGTCGTCTCGATCATGGGATCTAGAGTCTTCTATAGTCATGTTAGCTGGCATAGTGAGGACATATAGTCGGATTTTGGACGTATTTCTCGGATGTGGGAATTTAAGGTTTTCGCGGCCAGGCATGCGGCAATGCGAAAATTTTAAATACCATGATTCTAGAGGTATGTACCTTAGTCGAGGACTCTGTGAATATCGTAGCCTTGCTCACTAGCATGACGAAGATTTCGAATATCATGATTTTGGACAGACGCATATGATTATCGGACTGTGTGTTTGAGACTGTGATTGTTGGGGTGTTTGACCTAGAAGGAGTATGACCATTCTAATTTCGAGGACGAAATTTTCTAAGGAGGGTAGACTTGTAGCACCCAATTTTCTGAAATTGAGGATTTTTGAAAATTTATTATTTTTATTATTTATTAAATGGTGTTTAGGGCATGATATGATTTTTGGTGATTATTAGTGTAGTTAAACCATTTCTAAAGTCATGCTAAGTCATGACTTATGACTTTGTGATTTTGTTTAGTATAACTTAGTGTAAACCCTAGTTTTCTCTAACCTAGAAGTTGCCATGACCATGAGAGCTTAGCCATAGGCTTAGAACACCAAATTAGTGATTTTTTAGCCTAAAGGGTATTTTTGGTAATTTACTAGACTTTATTTGAGATTATGTGATTTTATTATTATTTAATCATGGTTAAAGTCCCATGATTAGTCCCTAACCTATCCTACCCTAAACTAGAGGTTAGCCACTAATCTAGAAGCATTAGGATGAAGATTGGTCATGGGGTAAAGTAAGTTAAATATCTAGATATTACTATTCTTGATATTTTGCTTAAATCACTCCAAATATCCAACCCCTTTACACAAGTCCAAGCCTTAGCCTAGAAGAAAGCCAAGGACACCTCCCCTACCCCCATGGCAGCCAAGGACCCCCCTTGGCAGCCCACAATTCTATAAAACCCCATTGAATTAATTCATGAATAATTTACATGAAATTAATTCCTAGAAAATCCATTTTTCTTCAAACCTTCACAACTTGATCATTCTTGATCCAAATTCACTCTAGTCTTTTGCATTGGACTCCCCTACAGTAGAGGGTACCATTTGTGGGTAGCTAGCAAGGATTCGGAGGCTCGGGATCGTCACAAGATCGAAGGAAGCCCTCATTCAAAAGGCTTGAAATTGAGGTTTCACCCTCAATAGGTAAAACCCTACAAAACCTATTAAATTCTAGTTTTCTTCCCATGGATGCATTCATTTAGGGTCCCCCTAGGTGTAGCCCAAGTTTGGTAGGAATTCGTGTCCATTTCGTGTCCGTATCGGATACGTATCGGTGTTTTAAATAAGGTGTTCGATGAAATATTTGTTAGAATTTAATGGTGTTAATTTCAAAAACTAATTGAACAATAATTTAGCTCTTGGTGTGTAGATCACAACCCAAGTTGACTGAGTTGAATTCTGTGCACCCTCGTGTCCCAATTTGGACACGCACGCACGCACGAGGACACCGTGCGGCTGCCCTGCTGTTCGAGTGTCCTAGCGGACACGACACAGCACCTCGACACACGAAACTTTGTGTGTGGGTGCGGGCAACCACTGACACAGTGCACACAAAATTTGGGGTGATATTATCGAGTGGTTACGGAGATATCACGACTGCACGGGGTTTACACATTACTGTACACGCGGGAAAAAGTTCACTGATACGCACGTGTAACTCGGACACGACACGGCTTTGACTCATATCAGGGTACCTAACACGAAGCCCTAGGCCCCACCTAGCTACTGACAAGTGCACGAGACCCAAGGTTGCGTGTGTCGTGTCCTAGCTCGACTTGCACACGTGCACGACGCTGTGCACGCGTTGAGTGTCAGGAATTTACCCGTGTAGTGTTTTTGTGAGATTGGACACGTGAAACCGTGTCGTGGTGTCGTGTCAGGCACCTAGGACACTAGTGTATGTGTGGGGTGTTAATTACCAACCCATAGGATCGAGTCTTAGTTTGGTTTCGTGGGTGAAATCGAGTTTACCTAGTTTCTAGTTCACAGTCCCTATTTTCCAGGTTTTAGGATAAATCCAGTTTTGCAAATCCGAGTTTTAAACCTAATTTTGATCTGAATTATACATTGTATGGTATATTTTTAGTATCTATATACGTAGTATATATGTATGTGAGAGTGTGGGTGAATTTTAGGGGTAATTGGTTGTGTATAGGTGTAGTTGTGTGTATATACATATATATGTATATATATAACTGTGGGTGTGTGTGTTTGTGGCTGAATTTTGGGTTCCAGGATCAGGAACCACCCCCTCTCCTTTCTTGTCTACTGTCAGCCCTCTCTCTCACTGTTCGTTCACTCTATGTCTCTCTCTCTATGTCTCTCTCTATATATATGTAATATATATAAGTTATATATATAAATATGTATATATATATATATATATTGATATATATATATATTGTATTAGATTATACATGGTATTATGTATATATATATGTGAGTGTGGGTTGTATTAAATAGAGTATTACATATTGGTATTTGGGTAGTAGATAGATAGTGTATGTCTATATATATAGATATATATATATATATATATATATATATGTATGACTACTAGGTATAGGTTTATATAGAAACCTAAACACTAGCCTATGGCCAAGATTATTAGCCTATGGCTTGGGGCTAACCCTAATGGCCCAAAACCCAACTTGTTGACCCTTGATTTCTAAGGGTTGACCAAAGTCAACCTTTGGTCAAAGTTGACCTAGTTAACCTAGAATTGACTAGGAATGACCTAAAACAACTAGTTTGACTAGTTTGACTAAAACTCTAACTAGTTGACTAGTGTTGACCTAACTTTGACTAGTTTGACTTTAGAGTTGACCAAGAGTTGACTTTTGACCAGATTGACCTAGAATCATGTAGTATGCATTGTATACTCTATTTTTACCATTGTGGATATGTTGTGACCTGTTTTACTCTAAATAGGACTCTGTGACACCAGTTCGGACATCTATTCATATCAGTCATACAGGGTGACAGGCGAGTACATTCTCTGATCTTTTCATGCTTGTTAGGACTTATATTCTTGCTTTAGATTACTTTACATGATGCTGTCACGTTATTATCACGGATTGGTACTATATGGATCTTATTATGCGATGTTATCTCCCTCGGGGTGCATCAGATACAGTTGTCATGTGCTTTTCACGAACATCTTGTATTTCATGTACACCGCTTTCATGTATACTCTTGTGCAATCTTGTACTCTCATGATCACGTGAGCAAACATGATAAAAACCTCTTGTGCAAAGTAACGTAACTTGACTGGATCCTTGTGTATTGATTGGGGAGGGTGAGTAGGAAATGGTTATGTGATCAAATCCCATCTTGTACAAACTCTTGTGAAATCTTGTAAAATCTTGTATATGTCCTAAGCCCGTTTATATAACCATATCATGCTCTAAATCATAGGTTACCTACAGTTCTTACTTATCATGTATATAGATATTTCCAGTTATCAAATCTCTCTCGTTTTACATATATTTTTTACAGTTCATGTATCTTACTCTATGCATGCTTTATATTTCCCAACCTGATATGAACTGCGTGAGATGTATTGTGCTCGTTCCTGTCCTGACTGGGCCTGTTGAAAATATTACAGATGATGATGGTGACTGTCCTACCTTCTATGGGACACATGAGGGTGACCTTCAGGAGCCTGAGGAGCATCTAGCTCAGTAGAGGGTGCCTAGTCTAGTCTAGTGTTTACAGATTTTCTTTTGTATCGGACTATTCCGATTGTTAGTTGTGACTTAGTTATATTTCAGGTCTTGTACTTATTTGTGTTGGACATCTACTTGTGTGGTGTGATAACTCTATATATATTCAGTTCTTTCTTTCGTCTGATTCCATATCATGTTCTATCTTTATCTTTCCTAGACTTGTGTTGAGATATAGAGTTGAGATGTTATGTTATACCTCCGTGCGGAGATGACAGGTTTATATGTCTTATTGTTAGATGTTAGTTGTTATAGATGACCTATACAGCGTTCTACCGCCGACACTGCGGCGTAGGCTGGACGTACCCACGTTCTCGTGCCCCTAATCAGGGTGCGGGTCGTGACAGGCGCTCCACCTCCAGCGCCGCCAACAGAGCATCGACCTCGTCGCCGAGTTGGTAAGACCCCTCTCTCTCATCTCTCTCTCCCTCGCTCACTCTCTCGCTCACTCTAATCTCTTTCTCTCTCTCTTTTTACTAAACTTAAACTTTTCTTTCGGGAAGAGAATGTGAGGTGTTCTGTTGCTTTGATTTTTTTATACATTACTTTACTTTACTTATTTTTCTATGTCTTAAAATATAAGTATAGTATCAATAACTACTTTGTGTATCTACTCTACTGTATAGTATCATCAAAATATTTTATAAATATATACATACTAAACAAATTGTCAAAAATATATATTATTACTAGATAGTGGCATTCTTATTTTGAGTTAGGCTTAGCACTACAAATATTTTCAACCATGGAAAATTTTTACTATCTAGTTAGAAATTACTTTTTAAACCCTAAGGGTTATTAATTTATGATAAGTCATGCTGATATACAAATTATGGTTTTGTTCTAAAATAATTCTCCTATATTTTTAAGAATTATCTAAAACTATTTTTACTAACAAAATAATTTTTTTGTATTATAAATACCTTTCTAAAATAGTATATGTATTATTTTCTCTCAAATTTCCTCGTATCCATGATTAAATCCCCATTTTCCTATTTTCTCGCCAATTTTTGTACATCCTCATATCGACCCTAACTATTTTGATTGTCCTGGACCCGAAGAAACAGTCCGTGCCGTTATTTGAGGTCACCTTGCATAGTTGTTACTCCAAAGTCGCAGTTTGTGCTACCTTGATCATTGTAGTACACCAGGCGTCCTACCAGGCAAAACACCTTGCCTTTACTGTTTAATTTTTTGCTCAATATCATGCATGTTTTATTTCTTATAAGTTGTTCTTTCAAAACCATATGTAATTGCAAATTACTATGCTTTAGTTTTCTTTATGCATTTGGCCTAGAGTTAAGGGACCGCCTTTGTTTGTGCCGTATTCATTGGCCCGACACCTGTATGCCACGATGTCACGTGTCTCATATAGATTCGGACTTGCGTACCGACCGTACATCGGTGCGTACAGGACGAGCATTAGGATATAACTGCTAATATAATTTTCTAAAAGACTTAGCGGTTATTAGAAAGATCATGGTGTGGATTCAACATGAGTAGTGCATGGGGAGGGGAAAGACAGTTATTAGGCGCAGGGGCTTTCACATATTTACTTTTCTCTAGCTGCCATTGGTGACTCAGCCGAGAGTTAGTGTGTCGTGCATTTATTTACTTTTTTCTAGATGCCACTAGTGCCTCGGTTGAAACACAAATGTGCCGTACATTTACTTTCCTCTAGCTGCCGTTAGTAACTCATCCAAGAGCTAGTGGCCGTGCATTTATTTTCC
Organism: Iris pallida; assembly: GCA_029216955.1. Lineage (NCBI taxonomy): Eukaryota > Viridiplantae > Streptophyta > Magnoliopsida > Asparagales > Iridaceae > Iris > Iris pallida. The sequence goes on from JANAVB010025998.1 coordinate 423,821, forward strand.
TCTAGATGCCCTTAGCTTCTCACTCGAGTGCTAATGGGCCGTGCATTTACTTTTCTCTAGATGCCACTAGTACCTTGGTTCAAACGCTAACACGCCGTATTTCCAGTCTCGGAAGCCCTTGTGTGGAACGTTGTCTTCAAAATACATTTTTACATAGAATGGTTAAGGACCTTTATTTGTGTAGTCACATATACTTTTCTGTTTAGCTTTATTTATTCAGTTATTGGCATGATATTATGTGTCTTGTAACGTCCCTCTGAGGACCTGGTTATCTCGCCAGGTGTGTGCTCTTGTCTTTCGCAGGTATTCTAGCCATGGACATCTCTATTTCTTCGAAGATGATTGCAATTGGATCGTCTTCGCTTCGTTCGCCAAACTTATTTTATTTTTCATGTATTTTGTCCCTTGCTTGTTGGTAGTGGATTTGTCTCCGCCCAACATATTGTACAAATATATTTCCTTAGATGATTATATGAATTCTTTATTTTCCTTTATTTTATGGATGAGATTAGTCGTTATGGTTTCTGCTGCATATTACAGCTTATGTATGCATACGAGATTTCTATATATTGGAGTATACTTCGTATGCATACAGCTGGCATGTCTACGTAGCTGGTCCCAAGTATTTTAGGAATGGGGCGTTACAACCCTCAAACTACTATTGGGACGTTCTAGCCATCTGAATTTGAGAATGATTGGGGTTTTACCCTTAGTCAAAATACCAACCCAGGAGACTAATTATTCTCAAGAAACCAATTGTTGTGAGTTTCCAATTATTTGCTTGCAGCTTGCTTTAACTAGCAACCCTTAAGCCTTAATCCAATATTTCCTCGACCAAAGCCCAGAGTTGGGACATGAGATGAACAGACAAAGGTAAGGACAATCATTTACCAAGACTATGGTAGACACCCATCCCGAGATTTATTTCCAACAAATATTATCCTAGTTATGTAAATTTTATTATTAAGACCTAACTAGTATTGGAACACCACAGTCACTAGCTTAGCCAATATCATAGCTTAAATACCTTGTCATATTATGACCTACCAGTTATCAACAGCAATACATGATCACTACAGCCCATACCACTAGAACCCTTGTGACAATGTAACGCCCATAGTTCGTATTACGTATTTTGTATACGTATACGTATCTCAGACCCATATTTTGACTTGTCCTGGCTAGCTAGTCTTGGGTTCTTGCATTTGGCATGGGTTAGTCATCATTTCATGGTTTGTGTGGTCTATCTTGGCTTTGGCATGCATCGGGTTTGGTTGGATTCGGCTTGGTTGGGCTCAGTTTGGGTTAGTATGCAAACCCCTACCTACCACCATCCATCATTTATAAGCCACCAACCCCTTTCTCTCTCCTCATTCACTCTTCATTTATTTCTTCTTCTTCCTCCATTAACTCTCTCCACCTACCAGAGAGCTTAGGCAAGTGCAACTTGCTTCATGGAGGAAATCAAATTTTGTTGTTCTATTGTCTTTCTCACGAAACTCTAAGACACTTTAGTACTTAGCATTTTTAATTTCCATGGTTCATTTTATGTAGATCTAAGCTTGTTGTATTTTTGGATTTCTTTGGTTTTGATCTATCAAACTTTATTATATTCAAGTTATGATGGTTCTATGTTGTAGAGAATTTCTTTCTGCCCTATTTTGACCTATGGAAGTCCGAATTCTGACCTTAGATGAAGAATTATTGGAGCTTGGAAGCTATGGCTTTTATGGTTCTTCTTCTCGGAAAAGTTGGAGAAGAAGAACCGTGTTTGACCGCATGGCCTTTTCTGCAATGCCTGTGGTTCGTATTGCGTATCTTAGTATACGTATACATAATTTGACCCGTATTGCCTGTCTCCCTGCTTCATTTATTCTAGCATTTCATTAGCTGGTTTATACTTGGGTTGGTTCGGCTGGCTTGGGTTGCTTTGGTTCATCATGAACCAAAGGTGAACCCCCACCTACCACCTCTTCACCATTTATTAACCCACTCTCTTCTCTCTCTTCTCATTAATTCCCTTCATTACTTCTTCTTCACCCACCAGGAGAGTAAGAGAAAGAGCTTAGGCAAGTGTAGCTTACTTCATGGAGGAACTTCATTTTTATTATTCCATTCTCTTCCTCTCGAGATTCTAACACACTTTAATATTTGGCATTTCTAATTTCCAAGGTTCAATTTGCGTAGATCTAAGTTTATAGTATTTTCAAATTTTTTGGGTTTTGATCTACTTAACATTGTTATTTCCAAGTTTTGTTGGTTCCATATTGTAGAGAATTTCTTTCTGCCCCATTTTGACCTATGGAAGTCCAGATTTGGGCTTAGAATGAAGAATTTTGGAGCTTTGAAGTCAAGGACTTCATGGCTATTTTTTTCGGATCAGTGGAGAAGAAGAACAGTTTTCGAGCCGCATGGTAGCCTTAGCCGTATGAACATTCATGCGGCAAGTCTCTATAGCCGCATGGCCTTGTTTGGTCTCCCGGCTGCATAAGCTAATCACCCCCGCAGTCACATGAACTTTTGTCTTCAGCCACATAAACTCAATCACCTTCTGTCGCATGAGCCTCCATGATTCAGCCGCATGAACTCATTCATTCCCAGCCGCATGAGAGGTTCTTCGCAGCCGCATAAGGCCTAGGCTATCTCCAGCCGCATATACCTATTGATCCTCCAGCCGCAAAAGGCTTTGCTCCCCGCGAGCCGCATAAGCTGCCCTTGGATCTCAGCCGCATAAGGTTGCCATCCCGCGAGCCGCATAAGCTGCCCTTGGATCTCAGCCGCATAAGGTTGCCATCCCGCTGCCGCATGGGCCCTTCCACCCGCAGCCGCATAAGCTTGAGTTCTCGCTGCCGCATGCGCCCCCTTCCTTCCCCAGCCGCATGCACCTGCCCTCATTCCAGCCGCATGAACGTGTAGTCCCCAACTGCATAAGCGTGCACGTCCTCTGCCGCATGGCTCCTTCTACAGTCTCGTTCTCTTTTATTATTATTATTAATATTATTAAAATGTCTTATTTATGTCTATGTCATGTAATTCTGACATAATTCCTGAACACGATAGTGGCCCGCCGTGGCGCACTCTTAACAAGTAAATTGACATGATATATTATGACCTGCTGTTATGACAGCTAGCCTGACATGACAAGTATGAAAGACCTGGACACCGTGGGCGATTATGTTTGTACAAATAAACCAGTACTGTCTTGCATCATGTCTAGGATAGGGATCCCTGAGTACCACGGTCAGGGATACCTACAGAAATTAACTAAGGCTAATTAACTAGAATGATTCAGTAGTCATGAAGAGATTTTCAGCTACAGACAATCCCGTAATCTGGGCGCATTAAGTGGACTTGTAGCCTACCGACGAGTACAGCACATTTCCAGCACACAGTCATGTGGTGCACCCTTCATAAATGGACATTCGATCCGGATAACCGGATGGTCTGCAGGGCTTGTGGCTATGGGGATAATCTCAATGCATCTTGCTAGTAACTAGGCCTGTGATAACCCTAGTTAGTTAAGAGTATCAAGCCGTACTTCTTGATTGGCCGCGATTGATTGGATGGAGTTTATTCCAGCTTAGTCTTATCTTAATTCTTTACAAGACTGTGACATGACACGATTGATTGTGCCTGTCTCAACAATAAATGATCAGGGGTCCAGTTCTGTTCAGGCGAAGGGTTACAACCCCGGTCCTTGTTTGGTTTAAGGGTTGTAACCTGGCTCCCGGAGCAGTTCTGCGTCCTCTCTTCGTTTATTGTCTTATTGTACCCCATGCCATGCTCGTCATGTTTTACTTCACTTCAACAGTATGATTTATTACTTATGCTGGCCTTAACAATAAATGATCAGGGGTTCAGTTCTGTTCAGGCGAAGGGTTACAACCCCGGTCCTTGTTTGGTTTAAGGGTTGTAACCTGGCTCCCGGAGCAGTTCTGTGTCCTCTCTTCATTTATTGTCTTTACTGTACCAATAGTATTTGAGACGGGTTTCTATTCAGGTGAAGGGCTGCAACCCCGGTCCTTGTTTGGTTTAAGAGTTGTGACCTGGCTACTTGAATGGTTTCTTAGTACTCAGTTTACTGTTGTTCTCTCTATTATTATCAGTTCTTTATTTATTATCTTTAACATTTTATTGTGATATGCTGGTTTTAGTTCCTAAGTGAAGCCTCTTTTGTGGCACTTGCTCTCTCTGGGGTCTGACCCAGCTGGTTTTGTGTGGCCAGATATCGGAGCAGCACCAGAGGATCCACCTGTCTTCCAGCCAGATGGTGACCACCAGGCGTAATCCTGGCAACGAGTGGGTTTCTTTTGTCCTTCCACTTTATTGTAAAAATTATTTTTTTGAGGCGTTTAGCCGGCGAGCACGTGTTAGCTCGTATTGCACCTTTATTTACTGTCTGCCTACGGGCTGTAACATGATTGACAGATCCTAGGGTTGATCATGTATGACCGAACTCTTGCTAGTCTTGACATTTTGTACGACTAGCTTCATGATCATCCAATATGTAATGTATGGGACGCCTAGCTATTATATATTTGGTGCTCTGACATCTTGTAACTATTATTGCTTGCTTGAGATTGAGACAATAGGCTTGTTCATGACCATAGGAGACTGTTGGCTTGTAGTTAAACCCTCATGTATCTAGACAGCCATGACCGTATAACGAGGTGGGTTGTACTTTAATATACATAGCTGGCTATGTACGCCCCCGCTCTCCAGTATTCTGGTTCTGGGGCGTTACATTTTCATGCGGTAAGTCCCCTTTAGCCGCATGAGCCCTTTTTTCCTTTAGCCGCATGAGCCATTTCCCCTTTAGCCGCATGAGCCCGTTCCCCCTGGCCGCATGAGCCCGTTCCCTCCTGGCCGCATAAGCCTGTTTTCCTTAGCAGCATAACCATGTTTCTCATTAGCCGCATAAGCCTGTTCTTCTTAGCCGCATAACCCTGTTTCTCATTAGTCGCATAACCCTGTTCTCATTGTCGCATGACCTTGTTTCCCCGAGCCGTATGGCTCTTCCCACAGCCCTTGCCCCTTTTTATTATTCTGGTTGTTATATTTACGCTTATGTCTCACAACCCTCTGTGTAACTTGAGTCCCTTGATGGAATGCTTGCACCATGTTAATTCTGAACATGTTCCATGAACACGACAGTTGCCCGTTGTGGTACACTCACAGCAAGAATGATTGACAAGTAACATGGCATGATAGTGGCCCGTCGTGGTGTACTCTTGATAAGTAAACCTGACATGATATACCTCGATATGCTGTTACGACGGCCAGCACGACATGACAAGAATAAATGGCCTGGACACCGTGGGCGATTGTGTTTGTACAAATGAACCAGTATTGTCTTGCATCATGTCTAGGACGGGACCCATGAGTACCACGGTCAGGGGTACCTACTGAAATTGACTAAGGCTAATAACTAGAATAATTCAGTAGTCATGAAGAGATTTCTCAGCTACAGGCAATCCCGTTATCTGGGCGCACAAATGGACTTGTAGCCTGCCGACGAGTACGACACATTTCCAGCACACTGTCATGTGTTGCACCCTTCTTGAACGGATATTCGACCTGAATAACCTGGATGGTCTGCAGGGCTTGTGGCTATTGGAATAATCTCATTGCATCTTGCTAGTAACTAGGCCTGTGATAATCCTAGTTAGTTAAAGTATCAAGCCGTACTTATTGCTTGGCCATGAATGTTGGATGGAGTCTAAGCCTTGTCTTGTCCCAGTACCTGGTTACTTCAGTAACATGATTGCTTATGTTTACCTTGTCAATAACTGATCGGAATAACTTCTCATCTCTTGTTTGCCTTATTTAGATTTCATGTCTTAATTATCTTCTTATTTTATGTTCTGATATGCTGGTTTTAGTTCTTAAGTGAAGCCTCCTTTGTGGCACTTGCTCTTTCTGGGATCTAACCCAGCTGGTTTTGCGTGGCCAGATACTGGAGCAGCTCCAGAGGATCTCCCTACCTTCCAGCCAGATGGTGACCACCAGGCGTAATCCTGGCAATGAGTGAATTTTATTTTTTGCTCTCCCACTCTATTGTAAAAGTATTCTTTTGAGGCGTTTAGCCGACAAGCACGTGTTAGCTCGATTGTACTTTACTTACTGTCTGCCTATAGGCTGTAGCATGATTAACAAATCCTAGGGTTGATCATGTATGACTGAAACTCTTGCTAGTCTTCACATTTTGTATGACTAGCTTCATGATCATCCAAATATGTAATGTATGGGATGCCTTACTATTGTATATTGGGTGCTCTGAAATCTTGTAACTGTTATTACTTGCTTGAGATTGAGACAATAGGCTCGTTCATGACCATAAGAGACTGATGGCTTGTAGTTAAACCCTTATGTATCTAGACAACCGTGACCGTATAACGAGGTAGGTTGCACTTCAATATACGCAGTTGGCTATGTCTGCCCCCGCTCTACAATATTCTGGTTTCGGGGTGTTACGTGGTTTAAGTGGTGGCCCATGCAGGTCTTGTAAATCAAGATATGTGAGGGTTTACCGAATAGATGTCTCAATCAGCACTCGCCCTTGATCTCTGCTCGTATCCTCTAAATCCCTGAAATCCTGACCTGATCACATGCTTGTGTCTTTGATCTGTCCTGGTCCTTCCTTATTGTTCCCTGTGTCATCTTCTTCAGCGGCATTGTTCCTGGTCCTACCGATCGGCAAGGCGGAGCACCTCTCGTGGGCCAGCAGCAAACTGGAGATCAAGCCCAGGATTCAGGAGTAGCCTCCAGAGTCATACCTACTGGGGGTCAAGAGCCACCAGTTTAGCCAGTCCAGCCTGCAGAGCCTGATGATGGCACCTTGGTGGGTCTCATCAGGACATTGCCAGCATCTCAAGATCGTCGGGGCGACGTCCTGCACCAGGCAGTACAAGATGCTCTGAGTAGAGGTGGTCATCAAGGTAACAGTGTGGCAACAGCTTCAAGCGCTTGAATCCTCCTTTCTTTGATGGTAGCGAAGATGCTATTGCCGCAGATGCTTGGCTGCAGGATACAGAAGTGATTCTAAAAGCGGCAAAGTCGCCCGAGAACGAGAAGGTAGCGGTAGTACGCCTACAGTTATTGGATCTTGCCCGTAGCTGGTGGGCGGCACAGGCCATTGGATTAGTGGCACATATTGCGTGGGCAGTATTCCGTAAGAGATTCCAGACCAAGTACTTCGACGCTGTAGCTCGGTATGATCTACAGACGAGGTTCACCAATCTGAAGCAGATGGACAGGACGGTCAACGGATATGTGGCCGAGTTTTTGAGACTTAGTTGGTTTGCTCCCACCTTGGTAGCGACTGAGTTCGACCGAGTCCAGCGGTTCCAGTAGGGGCTCCATCTAGAGATTTTATTGGCAGTGGAGCAGTTTGAGCATCAGACTTTTGATGCGGTATTGAGAGCAGCCAGGAGGCACGAGTATTCCTCCCAGAGGATCGTGGACAGGACCGGAGGTCAGAAGCGATCTCATGGCCACATGAATCAGTCTTCAGCACCAGCCCCGACAGCTAGGGCTTTGACAATTGGAACTCCGAGGCGGGCGACCTTGGTGACGTCGGTTCAACATTCAACCCCGAAGAACCCTCAGCAGCAGAAGCAGAAGCACTCTTCCGCAGTGGGATGTTCACATTGCGGAAAGCCAGGACATGTAGTGGCAGAATATCGTAGGGCGCATGGAATGTGCCTGGCTTGTGGGGCAGCGGATCACAAGATAGGATCCTTCCCGAATAGGGGTAGTTCATCATCGTCCAACTTTACTAGTCCTTCGGTGAGAGGACCGGCACCAGGTCAGCAACAACAACAGTATCAGCCTCAGAGGCCATTGCCGGCGCAGGCACAAGCCTTCCAGCAATAATACCTCCAGCAGTATGCAGAAGCCCATGCCCTGATTCAGAGCAGACAGAGAGGTTTTCAGCAGAGGGGACCTATACCCAGAGGACATGGTCAGGCGATGGCGATGACCGTAGAAGAAGGATTGGCACAAGGTGAGGTAGTGGCAGGTACTATTCTCGTCAACTCCTTTCCAACATCAGCGTTATTTGATTCTGGTGCATCGCATTCATTCATGTCTGCATGATTCGCGACACGGATAGGACTGGAGCCCGAGTCATTATCATTAAGGCTCAATATACTTACTGGTAACGGTCTTATGGGAGTAGATAGAGTGTTCTCCTCGTGTCGGATCATAGTTAGCGGTAGAGAGTTCCCCGCTAGATTGATAGAGTTCTCAATATCCGATTATGATGTGGTCTTAGGGATGGATTGGTTAAAGAACCAGTATGCTAGGATAGACTGCCATGTTGGCAGGGTTGTTTTTAGCATTCTAGACGAGCCAGAGTTTTCTTTTTCCCGAGGCGAAGTTGAACCTTCTCCTCCAGTATTGCAGATGGCAGTAGCAGCAGTACAGTTATCCCGGATAGTCGAGGAGTTTCTAGATGTTTTCCCAGAAGAGCTTCCAGGAATGCCGCCAGAGCGAGAGATCAAGTTTACTATCGACTTGATCCCAGGGACAGACCCAGTGTCGGAAAGAGTCTACAGGATGGCACCGTCAGAGTTAGAGATATTGTACAAGATGATTGAAGAACTCAGGACCAAGGGATTCATTCGTACAAGTGGATCGCCTTGGGGAGCCCCGATGCTTCTTGTAAAAAAGAAGGATGGTACGTCCAGATTATGTGTAGATTATTGTACCTTGAACTCGGTGACAATCAAGAACAGATACCCTCTTCCGTGGATAGATGACTTATTTGATCAACTCAAGGGGGCAGCAGTATTCTCGAAGATTGACTTACGGTCAGGATACCATCAGATCAGAGTCAGAGAGCAGGACATCCCGAAGACAGCTTTCAGATCTAGATATGGGCATTGGGAGTTCCTTGTTATGCCATTTGGAGCAACCAATGTGCCGACTGTATTCATGGACCTCATGAATCGTATCTTCATGCCTTATTTGGATCAATTCGTAATTGTGTTCCTAGACGATATCCTGGTCTACAGCAAGAATGAAGCGGAGCATGAGCAGCATCTCAGAGTTGTCCTCCAGATTATCAGAGAGCACCAGTTGTACGCGAAGTTCAATAAATGCGAGTTCTGGCTCGATCGTATTTCATACTTGGGTCATATCATCACCAGAGGAGGAGTAGAAGTGGATCCCCAGAAGATCGTGGCTATCGAGACATGGCCAGTACCTAACACAGTTGCAGAAGTTTACAATTTTTTTGGCTTGGCTGACTACTACCGGCGATTTGTTTCAGACTTTGATCAGATTTCTGCGCCATTGACGCAGTTGACCCGCAAGGATGTGCAGTTTGCTTAGACAGCAGAATGTCAGGATTCTTTTGAAAAGTTGAAGCAAGGTTTGATGATGGCACCCATTCTCACGCTTCTAATTGGGACCGGAGGATTCTCAATGTATTGTGATGCTTCAGGCAGAGGTTTAGGATGTGTTTTGATGCAGCATGGGAAGGTAATAGCTTATGCGTCACGTCAACTTCATGATCATGAGAGGAATTACCCAACCCATGACTTGGAGTTGGCAGCAGTAGTGTTTGCACTTAAGCTTTGGAGACACTACTTGTATGGAGATAGGGTAGAGATTTTCACCGACCACAAGAGCCTGAAGTATGTGTTTACTCAGAAGGATCTTAACATGCGTCAGAGGAGATGGCTAGAGCTGCTTGTGGATTATAACATCAACCTGTAGTATCATCCTGGGAAGGCCAACGTCGTTGCAGATGCATTTAGCAGGAGAGCCGGAGTTTATTTTCTAACAGCACAACCAGAGTTATTAGCAGATCTTCAAAAGATGGGTATAGAAGTTGTCCTTCCTACCAATATCGTATTGATAGCCAGTCTACAAGTTCAGTCCACTATAGTCAAGAGGATCCGGATGGCACAATCAACAGATTCCAAGCTTCAACGACTCAGAGCAGAATGTGTAACAAGACGAATACCAGAGTTATGTATCCATGAGGACGGTTCACTTCGGCATGGAAAGCGTCTTTGTGTACCCAGTGGAGATATCAGACAGGAGGTCATGGCAGAAGCTCACAGTTTGCAGTAGTCCATTCATCCCAGTGGCACAAAGATGTACCGTGATATCCGTCAGCACTTTTGGTGGAATGGTATGAAGAGGGAGATAGCCCGGTTTGTCTCTCGATGTTTAGTTTGCCAACAAGTTAAAGCTGAACATCAGAGACCGACTGGACTTCTTCAGCCCTTGCCGATTCCAGAATGGAAGTGGGAGCATATAACCATGGATTTTGTGACTAGATTACCTAGGTCCCCCGGTCGGTAGAGATGCTATTTAGGTTATTATAGACAGGCTCACGAAGGTGGCTCACTTTCTTTCGTTCAGAGTTGGTCAGTCGACGGCTCAGCTAGCAGAGATGTACCTCAGGCAGATCGTCAGATTTCACGGTGTACCAGTCAGTATTACCTTGGACAGAAATTCAAGATTTATGTCGCACATTTGGCGCAGTCTGCAAGAGAGTTTGGGAACTCACCTCCAGTTCAGCTCAGCTTATCATCCGCAGACAGATGTTCAGTCAGAGCGTGTCATACGAACCTTGGAAGATATGTTGAGATCTTGTACACTCGACTTCGGTGGTTCGTGGGAGGATCACCTGCATCTTGTGGAGTTCTCCTATAACAACAGTTTCCAGGCCAGTATTCAGATAGCACCTTTCGAGGCATTGTATGGCAGGAAGTGCAGATCTCCGTTAGCATAGGATGATATAGGCGAGAGGCAGATGCTTGGTCCAGAGATGATCTCACGGACTATTGAGGTGGCCAGGCGAGTCAGAGATTATCTTCGAGTTGTGCAAGATCGTCAGCACCATTGGGCCGATTCTCATCGGCGTCCCCTTGAATTTTCTGTCGGCGACCATATATTTCTTAGGATCTCGCCTAACCGTGGCGTCATTCATTTTAGCGTACAGAGAAAGCTTAGTCCTAGGTATAAGGGCCGTTTGATATTCTGGAGCGAGTAGGAGATGTGTCATATCGTCTCGCTCTTCTGTCGTCGTTACGTGAGGTGTATGATGTCTTCCATGTATCCCAATTGCGATGGTATATCCCGGATTTGAGTCATATCCTTGATCATTCAGAATTGGTTGTTGGTACCAACCTTTCGTATGAGGAGAGGCCCGTATCCATATTGGACCGAAGAGAGAAGATACTCAAGAACAAGACTATCAAGTTAGTCCGTGTTGCTTGGGGTTATCACTCTTTGGGTGAGTCAACATGGGAGCGTGAGAATGATATCCGATCGCGATATCCCGACCTGTTTGACTCGTAAGGTATAATATCTTTCTTATGCCTTATACTCTCAATTCCTTGCTTGAATGAATGATTGCATGTGGACTGCTTAGTATAGCTTGTCTGTAATTAGTATAGCTTGTCCTTGCCTCTCTAGCCTCTTAATTAAATTTTGAGGACGAAATTCTTTTAAGGTGGATAGAGTTGTAACGTCCGAAGTTCGTATTACGTATTTTGTATACGTGTACGTATCTCAGACCCGTATTTCGACTTGTCCTGGCTAGCTAGTCTTGGGTTCTTGTATTTGGCATGGGTTAGTCAGAATTTTATGGTTCGTATGGTCTATCTTGGCTTTGGCATGCATCGGGTTTGGTTGGGTTCGGCTTGGTTGGGCTCGGTTTGGGTTAGTATGCAAACCCCTACCTACCACCATCCATCATTTATAAGCCACCAACCCCTTTTTCTCTCATCATTCACTCGTCATTTACTTCTTCTTCCTCCATTAACTCTCTCCACCTACCAGAGAGCTTAGGCAAGTGCAACTTGCTTCATGGAGGAACTCAAATTTTGTTGTTCTATTATCTTCATCACGAGACTCTAAGACACTTTAGTACTTAGCATTTTTAATTTCTATGGTTCATTTAATGTAGATCTAAGCTTGTTGTATTTTTGGATTTCTTGGGTTTTGATCTATCAAACTTTATTATTTTCAAGTTATGATGGTTCCATGTTGTAGAGATTTTTTTCTGCCCCATTTTGACCTATGGAAGTCCGGATTCTGACCTTAGATGAAGAATTATTGGAGCTTGCAAGCCATGGCTTTCATGGTTCTTCTTCTCGGAAAAGTTGGAGAAGAAGAACAGTGCTTGACCGCATGGCCTTTTCATGCGACAAGTTCCCTTTAGCCGTATGAGCCCTTTCCCCTTTAGCCGCATGAGCCCTTTCCCCTTTAGCCGCATGAGCCCTTTTTTCCTTTAGCCGTATGAGCCCTTTCCCCTTTAGCCGCATGAGCCCTTTTCCCTTTAGCCGCATGAGCCCTTTCTCCTTTAGCCGCATGAGCCCGTTCCCCCTGGCCGCATAAGCCTGTTCTCCTTAGCCGTATTACCATGTTTCTCATTAGCCGCATAAGCATGTTCTCCTTAGCCGCATAACCCTATTTCTCATTAGCCGTATAACCCTGTTCTCATTGCCGCATGACCTTGTTTCCTCGAGCCGCATGGCTCTTCCCACAGCCCTTGCCCCTTTTTATTATTCTGGTTGTTATATTTATGCTTATGTCTCACGACCCTCTGTGTAACTTGAGTCCTTTGATGGAATGCTTGCACCATGTTAATTCTGAACATGTTCCATGAACACGACAGTGGCCCGTTGTGGTGCACTCACAACAAAAATGATTGACAAGTAACATGGCATGATAGTGGCCCGTCGGGGCACACTCTTGATAAGTAAACCTGACATGATATACCTCGATATGCTGTTACGACGGCCAGCACGACATGACAAGAATGAATGGCCTGGACACCGTGGGCGATTGTGTTTGTACAAATGAACCAGTATTGTCTTGCATCATGTCTAAGACGGGACCCCTGAGTACCACGGTCAGGGGGTACCTACTGAAATTGACTAAGGCTAATAACTAGAATAATCCAGTAGTCATGAAAAGATTTTCCAGCTACAGGCAATCCCGTTATCTGGGCGCACAAATGGACTTGTAGTCTGCCGACGAGTAGGGCACATTTCCAGCACACTGTCATGTGTTGCACCCTTCTTGAACGGATATTCGACCTGGATAACCTAGATAGTCTGCAGGGCTTGTGGCTGTTGGAATAATCTCATTGCATCTTGCTAGTAAATAGGCCTGTGATAACCCTAGTTAGTTAAAGTATCAAGCCGTACTTATTGCTTGGCCGTGAATGTTGGATGGAGTCTAAGCCTTGTCTTGTCCCAGTACCTGGTTACTTCAGTAACATGATTGCTTATGTTTACCTTGTCAATAACTGATCGAAATAACTTCTCATCTCTTGATTGCCCTATTTAGATTTCATGTCTTAATTATCTTCTTATTTTATGTTCTGATATGCTGGTTTTAGTTCTTAAGTGAAGCCTCCTTTGTGGCACTTGCTCTTTCTGGGATCTAACCCAGCTGGTTTTGTATGGCCAGATACCGGAGCAGCTCCACAGGATCTCCCTACCTTCCAGCCAGATGGTGACCACCAGGTGTAACCCTGACAACGAATAGATTTTATTTTTGGCTCTCCCACTCTATTATAAAAGTATTCTTTTGAGGCGTTTAGTCGACGAGCACGTGTTAGCTCGATTGCACTTTACTTACTGTCTGTCTACGGGCTGTAGCATGATTAACAAATCCTAGGATTGATCATGTATGACTGAAACTCTTGCTAGTCTTCACATTTTGTATGACTAGCTTCATGATCATCCAAATATGTAATGTATGGGACGCCATACTATTGTATATTGGGTGCTCTAACATCTTGTAACTGTTATTACTTGCTTGAGATTGAGACAATAGGCTCGTTCATGACCATAAGAGACTGATGGCTTGTAGTTAAACCCTCATGTATCTAGACAGCCGTGATCGTATAGCGAGGTAGGTAGCACTTCAATATACATAGCTGGCTATGTCCGCCCCCGCTCTCCAGTATTCTGGTTTCGGGGCGTTATAGACAATAGTCTGGAAGGCTCGACACAAATAGAGATTCACGACTCAGTTGTTAGAAATCTTTTCATATGTTATGCCTTAGAGTTAGTTACCCCGTCGATAACTCTTGTATACTATGAACGAGTAGATCACTCTATTTTATCGACCGTGTCATTGTACACACTCGTTTTTCATTTATTGAAGAACGATCCTTGACTTAACGTATATCTACCATATCCCGTTACGCCGTATCTTATTCTTTATTAACAAGAGTCAAGGTACAATATCCGGGTTTTGGAATTATTCTAACCTCATTATTCCTAAAACCATGTCCTAGCTTCTAAGGTGAGTAGACTAAGCCTTCTAAAATTTTAGGATATACGAGGATTGTCGATTGATTAGAATAATTACCATTAGGATGATAATTAGTGTCCTATGGACTCCCACTGTCACGCCCCAGAACCAGAATACTGGAGAGCGGGGGACAAACACAGCCAGCTACGTACATTTAAGTGAACTCCACCTCGTAATACGATTACGGCTGTCTAAATGCATGAGGGTTTAACTACAAGCCAAAAGTCTCTTAAGGTCCAGAACAAGCCTAGTGTCTCAATCTCAAGCAAGCAAGTGAATATAACAAGATGGTAGATCATCAGACATACAAAGTAAGGCGTCCCATATATTACATATTCAGATGATCATGAAGCTAGTCGTTCAAAATGCGAAGACTAACAAGAGTTTAAGTCATACATGATCAATCCTATGATTGTCAATCATGTTACAGTCCTTAGGCAGACAAAAGTAAGTTTCAACACGAGCTAACACTTGCTCGGCGGCTAAACGCCTCAAAAGAATATTTATAATGGAGTGGGAGAGCAAAATAAAACCCACTCGTTGCCAGGGTTGCGCCTAGTGTTCACCATCTGGCTGAAAGGCTGGAAGATCCTCGGGTCCTACTCCGAAATCTGGCCATACAAAACCATCTGGGTCAGACCCCAGAAAGAGCAAGTGCCACAAGGGAGGCTTCACTTAGGAACTAAAACCAGCATATTAGCACATGAGACATAATGGATAATAAAAGACATGAGTTAGAGAAAAATAAGATAAACGATAAGACAACTAAGGGACCATTCCGGTAGCCAAGTAACAACCCGTAAACCAAACAAGGACCGGGGTTGTAACCCTTCACCTGAACAGAGCTTAGTCTCCAACCAATTATCGACAAGAGTAAAGCATGAACAAGCATGTGCTAAAATAATCGTAGACTGGCATTGCTTAGACAAGACTAGACTGGACTACATCCATCAATCACGACCAAGCAAAGAGTACGGCTTGATACTTTAACTAGTTGGGGTTATCACAAGCCTAATTACTAGCAAGATGCAATGAGATATTCCAGCAGTCACAGGCCCTACAGCTATCCAGGTTATCCAGGCGAGGTTGATTATCAAAGTTATCCAGAATTATTAGATGGCTTAGAGTGCAACACATAACAGTATGCCTTGTACTTGTTTCACGAGTGTGTCCCACATGATAGTGGACTGGAAATGTACCCTACTCGATGGCAGGCTACAAGTCCATCAGGTGTGGCCGGGATAACCGGATCGCCTGTAACTGGGGAAATCTTTCTTAGAATGAACTACTTGATCAATCTAGTCATTAGCCTTAGTCAGATTCAGTATGAATTCCTGACCGTGGTAACCAGGGACTCATGTCCTAGACATGATGCAAGACGAGACTAGACTAGTAGCTTGTACAAACAAGTTTCAAGCAAGCACCCACGGTGTCCAAACGAGAATTTACATAACGAGTTGAGATAGTCATCGCAACGGCGTTAAAGGTTACATGTCATATTCACTTGTCAATAGTGCGCCGCAACGGGCCACTATCATGCACTGGCCTGTCATGTTCTTGTCGGGAGTGCGCCACGACGGGCCACTGTCATGTTCTTGTATGGAGTGCGCCACAACGGGCCACTGTCATGTTATTACCATGTTCATGTTTATGTTCATGTATCATGCCGTGTTCATATATCATGTCATGTACAGATTATCATGTCAATATTACTTGTCAAGGGTGCGCCACAACGGCCACCATCAAGTGCTATCAATCCATTAATATGTCATGCTCGCATCGTGTTCATGTCGAGTTCATATCGAAAAGGCGTAAGGATATAAAATGGGTGCAAAAATCATAAAAAGGGGGAAAATAGGGACATCATGCGCCCAAGGGGTGCATGCGCCCAGGGCTACTCGCCTACATATATGCGCCCAAAGGGTGGAGTCAGGATGACTTTGAGAAGTCAAGAGACTCACTCTTATGACAAAGGTGCTGACAGGGTCCATGCGCCCAAGGAAGGAGGCATAGTGCACTTGGGTGCATGCAAGGTTATGTGCCCAAGCCAGGGGATGGTCAAGGCAACCTGCACTTAAGCATGGGGGTGGTCAGGACAGCATGCGCCCAAGAGGAGGCATGCGCCCAGGGGGTTATGCGCCCATGTGACCACTCAAATCGTGGACGCATAGTTATGCGCCAGCACTGTGGAAGGTAGGAAGCTTGGGCGCATATATAGGGCTATGCGCCCAAGGCTAAAGTCTCTGTGGGCGCATAAAATGCCATGCGCCCACACTGTTCTTCTTCTCCAAAATTTCGAGAAGAAGGCCAT
Source organism: Iris pallida (assembly GCA_029216955.1). Classification (NCBI taxonomy): domain Eukaryota; kingdom Viridiplantae; phylum Streptophyta; class Magnoliopsida; order Asparagales; family Iridaceae; genus Iris; species Iris pallida. The sequence goes on from JANAVB010025998.1 coordinate 440,424, forward strand.
GGAACCCATGAACTTCAAACTCCCATAACTTGGTCAAAACACAATAAAATCTAACTTTTCAAAAGACTAAGT
>JANAVB010025998.1:445495-605107 GCA_029216955.1 Iris pallida
ACGCTTGTCACACGAGATAGTAGTTATGGATTCTTACATGTTGTTCGTGACCAATATATTTTCGTGTTCGTGACCTGTTTGAATCCATGGGTACTAGCCGGGCGGGGAAGTACATTAGTAGACATGTAAACATACCCAGAAAATATCTCATGAGTCTATTCTTGAATAATAGCAGCTGCACACGACACGTGCAGGGTGCCGAATTTACCCCTTAGCCGTTTATATGTCGAAAGTGTATTTCAAATCACTTGTTAGATATAGTCTTGCTACATTACAGTTTTCTTATCATTGCTTGTCCTGTGTACCATGTCTTCCTGTTTTTACTCGCATGATTTCTACCATGATTTCCTGTTTATCCCTTATCATGTATCTCAGTATTATTACAGATTTATGGATTTCGTCATTTATTGATTCTGTTGTGAGATTGTACTCGTTCCATTCCTGACTGAAAACCAACATTTTTTAGGTTAGCTATGGCTTCACTTAGCTTTGGGAGATACGGGTGTACTTGCAGGCAGAATCCTAGAAATAGATAGCAGTTGTATCATTTTCAATTGTTGTGAGAACTTTGTATTTTCTTTAATTATAAATGTTGTAAATGTTGTAATCAAGTTTAGAAATATGAATGAGCAATAAAGTTTATTTTGAGCATTTATTTCTTGCGGGCTTGACATCGTTCTACCGCCGACTCTGCGGCGTAGGCTGGCTTGGACACGTCTCGTATCTGAAAAGCGGGTACGGATCGTGACAGGCCATTATGTAAAATGACTCTTTCGCATCACATCACTTCTTCTTCCCGTCCTCAGTCTGATGCAAGGCAGCGCTCAGTTCCTCCATGTTATGGATTCCCGAACGATGCATCAAACGAAGGAATTCTTCCCTACATTCTAAGGCGCCACGTACTTCGGAAGAAGATGATGGCCCACCTCTGGAATGAGCGAAGACTGTTGGGGTCAGGCCAAAACAGTCAAGGAAGTTCTCCGCCCTCAGGAATGGGTCAGCTTCCAGCAAAAACTTCGTAGGCGCGGAGTGTAACTTCTCTTCAGAAGCTTTGTCGTTGTCACTGCTGTTCGTCCCTTCTTCATGTTAGATGCCATAAGAATGAATAAAGATGAAGGTGGAACTTCATGTTCATATATATACAGCGGAGATCGGCCCCCGCCAATACTTCGTATTCCCCATAAATGGGCGCGTATCACTTAACGAGGGAGAAAGAAAAAAGATGTTTCGAAAAAGAACGTCCCATAAATAGGTTCATCGTTAGAAATGAACCGAGTATTTAATGCTCTATTTAGTCAGGTTGTGCGACACTAACATTGTGTCGCACTCAGCATGCGCAGCCATCAGGTTGCGCCATATTTTGCCGTGCAACATGTCAAAGTTGCGCCCAAACGACAGCACAACTTTTCGAAACGCTATGCAACACCAGACAACCGCAACCAAACCCTAATAAGGGAGATGCCAGTTATGGAGTATGCCCAACTCTAAAAAGAGCGGGCGCAAATTGTCAGAATCAAGCCAAACCCTAAATAGGGTGGCCGATGATCAGTAGGATGGTCGACAATCAGGTCTATAGTCGAACGCTTATCTTTCATGGCCGGGTTGGCCGTCTTTCGGCGTGACGAAGGTGGAACTCGTGTGGATGACTCGGCCACAGTCTTATCCTTCTCAGCAGAGCGTTTGGGTGCCATTGCTGTCGATCGAAGTTCTCAAAGATCGGGAAAAAGGAGAAGAAGATAGGGTTTCTTTCGAGTTATCCTAAATGATGTGAAGAATGAAAGACTCAAAGTGTACGGCTATTTATAGCCCAAAACGGTTACGCAATCTATGCTGAAGAAGCGGGCTCGAGTTGACTGGCGCAACTCGAATAGTTGATTGGCGCAATCCAAACAAAACTAGCATAATTCAAAGTATTTCAAAAACTTTGAAGTAATTTCAAGTTTTGAAAACTTTGAAGGGGGTCTTGTAGAGGCTAAAAATTAAGATGCGCCATCCATTAAAGTGTTCGACCATCAGATGGTGCCAAAACATTATATTGTACCAAACAGTCAAGTTGCGCAGCATCAGGCTGCGCCAACGTCAGGTTGCGCTGAAGTCAGGTTGCGCGAGAGCCATGTGGCGCACTTCCTCGAGAAACTGTAACGACATCATCATTACCTGACAACTGACAGCACGAAGATTAAGGAAAATCTATTCGAATCCCGCACAACGCGGCGCTCGAGAAGATTTTGTCAGCATGTAATTAATGCTGATAGCTGGTTCGCGTAAGTCACTGTATGGCACGAGGATTAATCACTAAAGCATAGAATACCTAGTCAAAGGTGCCAGTCATTGAGTTACGCCTATGCGCAGTCTGATAAAATGGTGCCAGTTGATCAACTCTTATTTTAAAACAGGGTGACATGGCGCGCAAGCTATCAACTTCGCAGAGCGTGCCCACTACACTGTCCACGACCACGTGTATCTCAATCAAACGATGTCACGCGTCTATAGCAGTTGGTGCAAACCGCTCGCGCAGGTTGTTACGTTGCGCCCACGTGCAACCTGATGAAGCACGCGCAAGGTGATCAAATGGTGTTCAGGACAGAGTGACGTGGCGCGCAAGCCACTAACTTCACAGAACGTGCCAACTACACTGCTCACGACCACACGTATCTCCGTCAAACGATGTCACGCGTCTACAGCAGTTAGTGCAACTGTTTGCGCAAGTGAACAGGAGGCGCACAATCCAGAATAACTGCTAAACAGTTATTTCAAGAACTCTATAAATAGAGTTTCAAATCAATCCCAAAGTATCAGGTGTGATCATAATCTCCTGTTAAAGTGCTATTGCATCCTCCAGATGCTCGTATCTTCGATATCACATCGTCCAAGGGATAAAGTGGTCGTCTTCTGATCTGATTCTTATAGTTGTACTTTTCCAGAAATCAATTCTATTCCTGTACTCTTTTCTTAGTTTGTAATAAAACTTTTGTTCTTTGCAAACAATAACCATTTAACAAAATAAGGCCTTTGATAAGGGTACTACGAAAATTAATAGGGGCAATACAGGATAGGGACAACACATTTAAGTCATAATTTTGTTATGGACTAAGATAACATTTGTTGAGGGCTATACAGGATGGGTATTGCATTAGAGAAGAAGGAATGGATACTCAAAAATGAAACTTTAAGACCACATTAGGTGGAGTTTTGAACTCATTATAGGAGTACTGAAATGACAGAAATCGACACAGTCTTGTTGGTTGGCTATCAAAATTTTGGAAGCCTTGTATTAGGACTGTCAAGATTTTAACCATCTTAATATAGAAATTTGTTTATACTAGGACTAGCAAAAGTTTGGCAATCCTGACTATTGTTAGAATTGTCAACAATTTGGCAGTCATGTGCATATCCAATAATGTTTAAAATTAAAATTTTACTTTTGTTCTGTTGCAAAAAATATGTCAAGAAAAATTAATATTGCAATAAATTGGTGGTTAGTTCTATCTATACTAACATATCATTTTAAACAAATAAAAATACTTTAATTATATATTTATAAACTTATATTTCTATATATATATTTAATAAATAATGTCCTATTTTGCTCAACTTCATCATATCATTTTTAATATATTTTTATTATAATTATCAAAATACTTATACACTTGAATTCAAATTTTATATTTGTGACGGAATTGACTAACAAAGTTCTATGGCAAAATTTTGGCAGACGTACTTGTCGTTCTAAACGGAATTGTTTCAATTCTAAAGCTTTGAAATTACATTAGGCCCGTTTGGTTTGCAGGATTGGACAACGTAATGTAATTGGCATTACGTTGTCAATCAAACTCGGGTGTTTGGTTGGACAAAAAAAATTAGATGTAATGTAATCGCGATTACAAGTTTGATTACATTACATCAGTTTCTTCTAAACTCAATTACATCATAAAACCTATGTAATCGCAATTACATTATAATTTAAGCGGAAGGTTGGTATATTATAATTTGCTCTTTTTGTTCCTTTTTGGTCATTTTTTGTTATTTTTGTTTGTTTTTGGTCATTTTTGTTCGATTTTGGTCGTTTTTGTTCGTTTTTTGTCATTTTTGTTCGTTTTTTGTCATTTTATGTTGTTTTTGTTTGTTTTTTGTCGTTTTTTGTCGTTTTTGTTCGTTTTGGTCTTTTTGTCGTTTTGTTCATTTTTTGTTATTTTTGTTCGTTTTTGGTTGTTTTTTGTTTGTTTTTTTGTTCGTTTTTGTCCTTTTTTGTTGTTTTTGTCCATTTTTTGTCGTTTTTGTTCGTTTTTTGTCATTTTTGTTGTTTTAGTTTGTTTTTTTTGTCGTTTTTTTGTTGTTTTTTTTTTCGTTTTTTTTGTCGTTTTTGTTCGTTTTTTTGTCATTTTTGTTCGTTTTTCGTTGTTATTGTTTGTTTTTTTTGTCGTTTTTGTCATATTTTTTTTGTTGTTTTTTGTCCTTTTTTCTCGTTTTTTGTCGTTTTTGTTCGTTTTTTGTAATTTTTTTCGTTTTTTTTTTTCATTTTGTTCGGTTTTTTGTTCGTTTTTTGTCGTTTTTGTTATTTTTTTGTCATTTTTGTTCGTTTTTGGTTATTTTTGTTTTTTTGTCGTTGTCCTTTTTTTTTGTTGTTTTTGTCCCTTTTTTGTCTTTTTCGTTTTTTGTCATTTTTGTTCGTTTTTTCGTTGTTTTGTTTGTTTTTTTGTCGTTTTTGTCCTTTTTTGTTATTTTTGGTCTTTTTGTTCGTTTTTGTTCGTTTTTTGTAATTTTTGTTCGTTTTTTTTGTCATTTTTGTTCTGTTTTTTGTCATTTTTGTCCTTTTTTTTTCATTTTTTGTCGTTTTTGTTCATTTTTGTCCTTTTTTTTTGTTGTTTTTGTCCGTTTTTTTGTCGTTTTTGTTCATTTTTTTGTCATTTTTGTTCGTTTTTTGTTGTTTTTTGCCCTTTTAATTCCCTCTTATTTTTTGTCTTTTTTCCTATTTTCGTTTTTTGTCATTTCTGTTCATTTTTATCGTTTTTTATTTTTTTGCTCTTTTTTATCGTTTTTTGTCATTTTTTTTTCTTTTTTTGTCGTTTTTGTTCATTTTTTGTCCTTTTTTTTTTGTTTTTGGTCGTTTTTCGTCCTTTTTTTCCCTTTCATTTATTGTTGTTTTTTTGTCCATTTTTTTGTTTTTAGTCATTTTTTTTATCATTATTGGTCACTTTTTATGGTTTTCACATTTTTGATCTTTTTTTTGTCGTTTTTTCTTTTTTATCGCTTTTTCATTTTTGGTTTTTTTTTTCTTCTGTTTTGTTCGTTTGTCATTTTTTGTATTTTTTATTTTTTGTCTTTTTTTTTCGTTTTTTGGTCTTTTTTTTAGCAGAAAACAAACCATTTTTTCCCTTTTTATTATTTATTTTTAATTTTTTTTCTTTTTTCTTTTTAAATTTTTGAAATTTTGTATTGATCAACTTTTTAAATTTTATGTTGTATTTTAAAAAAATATTAAATTAAAAATTCAATTACATTACATGGTAAACCAAACACATGAATGCAATTAACATTACATTACATGGTTTGATTACATGTTTCAACCAAACATAGTAATGTAATTGTAATTCCATTACATTACAAACTCAATTACATTACAAACCCAATTCCATTAGATTACGATTACATTATAATGAACCAAACGCAACCTAAATGTGTTCGGAACTTCATAAATAGTCCAAAGTTGGATCTTACTAAGAAATTATGCAAAATATATATATATATATATATATATATATATATATATATATATATATATATATATATATATATATATATATATATGGATAAAGATTTAGAAATTTGGAAAGAGGAAGAAGCCAAGTTTTTACTTAAAATTGTGATGTCCGCTAAGAATTCTCAAAAGACATTTTGGATATTGAAAATTTAATATTTGTGCTCCCCACTATCAAATTTTCTATCCCTTATTAAAGGCCCAAAATAAGCAACATGATTAGGATGAATCCAAGTCTATATGATCTAATGGGTTACACCAGTTCACGATTCCATCTAGTACATGAGCCCTATACATCTGCCGGTTCTCATCCAGCCTGTGTGGGCTTTTGTCGTGGTAGGCCGTCTAATCAAAAAGTTCAATCAAAATCAAGAAGCCCAAATCAAATCAAAAGGATCAATGGATCTCCATTTGCAATTCTTTAAATAAGCTTATAGTGAAATTACAAAATTAAAGATTTCACAGTTAATTTGTCACCGTGAAGTGCGTTGCACTTGTTAAAAAGTTAGATAAAATTTTAAATTATATTAAAATAGCTAGTTGGAAGGATTTTAGATTTTTATTTTTCTTAACTGCACAAGAAGATACATACACAGTAATTTTTTTTAATCTTTATTAATTAATAAAAGATATACGACTTATTTTTGAACGTTGTTAAAATGAGCCGTTTCTAATCCGCATTATAGTAGTTGAGATCAAGGTTGGACTCTTCCAAGGGTTTAGGCAGTCATTTCAGTGGAAGTACTCTTTGAAACATTTGAGATTACAAGTAGTTAAGAATATCAAACATATTAAATAAAGCCTATTCATGTTTTTTTTTTTTTTTAGGTGTCATTTCTCCAACTTGGACCGTGGCTCAAAGCCACTCAGCCATCCAAGGAAAAATTCGAATCCGAGACCTGTGTTTGGACGGCCTCCCGCACTGCCACTAGGCTAGTGCCTTAGGGACCATTCATGTATTTAATTACATGCATACTTTGTTATATATATACAGGTCACATATTTTTTTTAGTACCAAAATAGGCTCACCTCCTTCATATAAATACTCACCAATCTTTTATATTTCTTTCAACCAATTCTCCCTCTCATTTCTCCAAGAGAAATTAATGGGTGCCCTTGATTATATTTCAAACTTTTGCAGTGTGACTGAAACAAAAAGAACACTGCTGATGAAGAAGAGAAGGAAAGCACTGCAGGTTAAGTGTACACATGCATGTCATATATTCTTATTTCATTATTCTCTCTCTCTCTCTCTCTCTCTCTCTCTCTCTCTCTCTCTTCTTCTCAAAATTTCTTTGCTTCTGATCATTTATGTCATGATCTCAGACTGTGGAGTTGAAGGTGAAGATGGATTGCGATGGCTGTGAGAGGAGGGTGAAGCATGCTGCAAACTCTATTGAAGGTCTACATATTTTTATCATCTCTCAATATTCTTTTCTGCTCTTGATTTCTTTGCTAGCTTAAGAAACAGACATGGCATCAGTTTCATATCGGACACATATTGAACATGACACATACACTCCAAAACATACTAACACGTCTCAATAGAAGTGTTTCCGTGTCTGTATCGTGTCGTATCATATTTATGTCCGTACGATTGCAACAAACACTACTAAAATATGCTAAAATAGCGACGTATATTAGCGACGGCGGAAATATCCGTCGCTGATAATTGCCGATAGCGACTTCTTGTGTTACACGTCGCTGTCCGTCGCTGTGTAGCGACGTTCAGCGACGTAGTATAAGTTACGTCGCTGATGGGCGACAGTTTGCGACGGACGTCCATTTTACGTCGCTGTATTGCGACGTTTAGCGACGTATAATTTATGCGTCGCTGGTTTATTTCATATAGGGTTCCTGACCCGGTCGAAATTACAAAATTTTCACCCAAAATTTTTCTTCCCGCTCTCCCCTCTCCCCCTGGCGAACCCTCCCCTCCGGCGACCCCTCCCTCCGGCGACACCCTCCCCCTTCTCCCCCCGGCAACCCCGCTCGCCCGTTGACCCCTCCCTCCGGCGACCAGCCTCCCTCCTCCGACGAAGGAGCCTTCCTCGCCGCCTTCCTCCTCCGACGAAGCCACCCTCCTCGCCGCCTTTAAAGGACTGATGAAGTATGCAAAAGCCATTAAATATATAAATCATTGATGTTTTATTTATATTTTTTCTCTTTATTTGCAGTATAATTAAACATCACTAATTCTTAACAAATTAAACATTTCATCTGTAGTTTGCCATATGTTCCTATGCATTTGTCTTCTAGTTGTTGGATGCTAACTGAGGCCCGAGAGCCAACTTTCACTAAAAGCTAGCACAAGAAACAAACAAGAAAGTGACAAGAAAATGGAAAATCCCAAATATATATATGCTTTTTTACTTGAATGAAGTTCAAACAAGAAGGAAGAAGACTACCTGAAGCTTTACTTGTAATCAGGGCCGGCCTACGGAATTGGATTGTCCCATCCAGAACTAGTTTTTGTTGTTCCTTAAGTCTTATTGTAAACCAATTTTGGAGGGTCATTTGCGATCCTGACCTATTGTGGGATCATGTTGATCCTGGAAGTTGCTCCAAGCAGAGGAGGTTGTCCAAATCCTGAAGTCTCATCTCGCTTACTCATGTACCAGCCTTGCTTGTAATTAGTGTTATATATTCATCATCAATCCCAACATTGATTCTTGTCAACACTTGCAAAGCTACAAGCAATTCTTGTCATGGAAACATAAGAAATGGCTACCCATAATTCTTGGAAGAACTAATTTCCATTGGCGCAATCTTTAACATCAGTGGCCTAACTTCATTCATAGAAAAAATGAATACATATAATTTATAGGATTATTTTGTATAAGGATACCGGATTTAGGATCTAATTAGACTCTGGATACTGAATTTGTCCATTTTAGATTTTGATTACTCGAATTTTTTTAGTGACACACTTTAGTTACGAACATTCGCCATCAAGACTTATTTCGTCACTGAAAGTGCACTTTTACGATGAAATTGATTTTTTTTATTTTTATATAGTAGTGTAGATAGATGTGATATTTATTCGTATCGTGATTAGGGGTGACATCGGTTGAGGTGAATCGGAAGCTGCACCGGGTGATCGTGACAGGATACGTGGAGGCGAAAGAGGTGCTGAAGACGGTGAAGAGCACAGGGAAGGTGGTCGAGTTCTGGCCGTACGTCCGTCACGATCTCGTCCCCTACCCCTACGCGGCGCAGGCCTACGACAAGAACGCGCCTACCGGATTCGTGCGCAACGTGGCTCAGGCTCAGCCGGCCCCCAATGCGCCCGATCACGAGCGCTACATGTCGTTCTTCAGCGACGAGAATACCGACGCTTGTTCAATCATGTGACCAAGAGAAGAAAAAAAAATGTTGATTAGTGCAAGAATTAGCTTGAATTTTTTCATGCGTGATGGGAATTAATAGTCTTCTATTCTATAGCTTGCTCTTCTCAATGCTTATTTTGCTAATATGTTAGTAGTATATGCTCTTATTTACTAGCCAGAGATAGTAAAATGATTGTAGATACCTCAGGTAAGACTGAAAGAAGAAAATTTATCAAACTCTATATTGCACGGATACGAAAAGATTGTGTTTGTACAATATATCAAACTCTATATCGTATTTGTATCCGTGTTCGTACAATATAAAAGATTGCATATAATGTACCTATTTAAGAATGTTCTCTTTCTTTCTCTGTATCGTGTCCTTATAACCTGTATCCGTATCGGTATCAGACTAGAAGGGAAAATAGGCTAAACCCCTTAATATTGATAGGGAGAAGTTAATTGTAGGAAAATAACCTATAAATAATCTAGAAATTTTAGGATATTTATCCTGAACTGGCACCAACCAAATTGGTGCTAGTTCAAAACAAGTCCACTACAAAATCTCAAATAAGAACCTAAAATAAGATTTTAGTAGATTTCACTAACATAAATTGTACTTTTTTTTCTTTAGTCCCTTGAAAAGAAAAGAAAAAAAAAATCAAAGGATCATGCATGTAATCCAAAGGCTTTTCGTGGCCAAGTTCTAAAAATTAAGAACTCAGGAGTTCCTTAGGATTTGTTAACTGTCCAAAATTTATGGTTATGTGACATGAACTATGGTCCCTTACACATACCAATGAAATATCAAGCAAAAAAAGGGTTATATGTCTGTTGAGATTATAATAGAAGCAAACAACGGTATATAAATCTCATTATAAATTGGTCACAATAAAAATAAATAATTGAAGTCACATAGCTCTCACATATTTCTCTTTAGTTTTATGGCCTCGTTTAATATTTAAAATTTACGTTTATGTCTCTGTTTTGGACGGTCAACCAAGTCAACCATTAAAATGAGACCCAAATTTTATTATGAATAATATAAAAAAACTAAATATAAAATTTTAATATTATACGAGATCTTAAAAATAAATAACCGAAAATAATTTGTGTCAAATGGGGCAAACAGATAAGATCCACTTTGGTGGCATAGGCCAAAACACTAATAATTGTGTCGGGATTTAGATTGTTTGTAAAGTAACGACCAAAGAAATAATAAAGCCAAATTTGGACGTACGACTATCAATCATAAACTCGACGATTCCTATCGAGAGTGGACACTATTAATTATGGTTTTTTTTTTTTTTTTGCACTTGGACTTTGGTTGGTGTTTGACATGCATAACATAGGTTGGCCACTTTGCTCAATAATGAGGTTTTTACAATACAAAAACATCAACTGGGGTTCATACTTGTAAGGTTCTTCCGAGTAGTCCAAAGGATCTTGGAAGCTTATATTACGCTCATCTTTGTGTCCTCCATGGGTCTCCATTTGGCAACAAAATCCAGCAAAAACATGTCGAGTCAACCAAAATCAAGGGAGGCCTGTAGAATCTGAACATATAACTTGATCATGCCTATGCTAGACGGAACGAATACGACCCGACACGGTTCAGATACTGCAGATGGACACGGTATCTATTTCTTTGTATCCTAAGATAATTTGGAGTATCTATAACTGTCATATGTGCCAGATACGTGTCCGATACTGACATGACATGACAAGGTAGAACTGAACTAAGTTGAAACATGAATATAGGTTTCTGTATGATTTTCCAGTTGCTGTCATGTCAATTGAGTGGATATCTATTCAAGATTTATATACGGCATCTTCCCATATTTTTGTGTATTTAAATCAAATAGATTACACGATTGAGAAACAATGTATGACTGTTATTTATTTTAGGGTTTAGTTTTAGACTATAAATATAGACACATGACGAGGAAAAAAACATTATGAAAGAAGAAACATGCACGGCTATGGGGTTTTAACTATTTATTAAGGATTCTATAAAAGTTTATAATCTTCTTTATTATTATAATTAATGATTTTTCTGTATAGATGTTAAGTTTTGTTTTCTTTATTTCGTGTTTTTTGTCGTAACAAGTGTACTATATACTATGATATGTCTATTGAGAGATCAAATAAGAGCTTCTCCAACCCTATTGTCTTGTTAAGTGTTGTGACTTGTGAGTCTTAGGTGGCTCCTATGTGGCATGAGCCACAAGACAATGTGTTGTTTATGTGGCAAAATTACATCTCAAAAGACAATGAGATAGAAAAACTCTCTCCAATGCAAAAGTATTGAGGAGACAATAAAAAGTATTTTTTTCCAACTTCCAAGACAACTCCTCCACTTCTTAAACTTTTTTTATAAATATTTCTATTCATAATTAATGATGTGGAGAGACAAAGTCATTGTGAAGTGCATTGTCTAAATCTAGACAACCAACTTCACATTCTCCTTACCATGTCATTGTCATGTCAATTTCATGTTTTATTCTACATTTGCATTGGAGAAGAATTTTTGGAATGAAAGTTTGTCATTCCTATGTGGCAACCATTTTTTCTAAACCCACAATAGGGTTGGAGATGCTCTAAGATGAACTTGGTGGAAATAAGCAATCTACATGTAGACCAACATTCGAAACTAGTCGACATCTAAGGGTGCCAATTGAGGTTAACCTTATAATCTTGTGTTAATATTTATCTTTGGATTTAACTAATATTTACCAACCGACCTACTAATATGTGATATATATGGGAAAACAATTATAAATGCTCGCAAATGCTATTTATCTTGCATATAATCCCAAAAGATCCCAAGTCGAGCCCTACGTTTTACCGAACTTATCTGGTTCTTCTCCTTGACTAGGCGGACGGTCTCGGGATCAAACCGCGGAAAAAAAAAAGTGAACGGTTGGCCCAACTGGCATGCAACGCTGCGTGCACAAAGTCTCGTGCGTTATGCCGGACATCTCAGAAAAAAAAAAATAGCCCTAGGTTTTATCTCCCCCTAATTCAGGATCTCTAAATATCCAGGTACTCGGCACTTTTCTTTCAATAAACACATCTCTATAAAATAAATAAATAAATAAATAAATAAAACACAAGTCAGGGACCTAAATAGAAAAATCCGTCTGCGTATCATAATCATATTGCAAGTTCCTATTTGAGTTTCTGTAGTTTGAACTGTAAAACACACCAGGAATGTAGTAAATGAATGAAAGATTAATCACAAGATGACACCGTTGTAACAATGCACAAGTCAAATTCAATAATGCCACTGCAGCTACTATGGCTAGTTACTGGAAATGAAGGGAAACAGAGATGAATACTTCAAGACTTGCACCATACGCATTTAAAAGAACACTTCAGGAAGTACGGTTCGACAGTTAGAAAGCAAGTGACAAGTCCAAGATGCCATATTGAAGATGCTAATATTTTCGGTCTTAATACATTTTAAAGGGGCTTATTCCCATATAGTTGATACAAATACTTGAATCCTTGGAGGCTACTAGACCCATTTATCATGCAGCTTTTCATATGACGATGTACACACAGATTTTGAATGAGCGACACCCGAAGTCTTAAGTATACTTTTCGGCCCTATATTTGATTTGTGGATTCTGGATTTCCTCTTGGCTCTGAATTAGTCGAATTTCTAGACTACTTGACTGGGTATCAAATCCTGCTCTTTCATAGTCCGCCAAAGTTCTTTGTAGGAGGGCCTGCATGCATCAAATGGAGATGCAGATATAGTTAAGAGCAATGTTGACGAAAAAGCATCACATATTCCAAAAGAGATGTTACACAATGGAACGATGGCCATCATCCGTCAACATAAGAAATTGAATATTTTGCATGTGATATGATAAACATTTAACACGTTTATGTTTGCTTGCAAAAAGAGATCAACAGTGAATTTTAAATCGGCAAATCTGGGAAATGTAAAATATATCAAGCTGACAAGAAATCCTACAGATAACTGGCATCATGTCAGCCAAATGATTCAATGGATTCTGAATTATTCCATTCATAACCATTTTGAGATTTCTCCTTTAGGTGGGCAAACATAGATGGTTCTAATAACAACTTGTCTTGCCTATGGTGTACAATGTTCCCATAATACTGATGCACATTGGTTCAACATTTGGATCGAGCCCAATAAGATACTTCTACATAAGTGCCCCCAAAACCACGGATCCATTCAACTCATGATTTTAACACTTCATTTTTGAAGTCTAAGTTGAGAAAACTTAAGAAAAAAAAGTCTGGCTCATCAGGGGGTCAGATGACAATATGACAAAACAAAGCATTAACGGATACTTTGAAGGTAAAAAATGTAATGCCCCGTTCCGTATGGTGCATTGAGATGTGGTTTGTTGGCTTGAAGGGCCGTTTGGGCTTAGGAGGTAGTAATATATGCTCGGTTGAGGCATATAATCATTTCTTCAAGGTGGGGTAGTTTGATTCTTCCCTCATTCCCTTCACACTTAATCAAATTGATGTTGCACGTTTAGTTCTTTATACTATGAGTTTTGTTACATGCTAATAAAAAAAAGGATAACCAAGATTGATAAAAAAGAGTAATATCATTTCTGTTAACTTGCTATAGAACATGGACTTTATATTGTTGATATAGACTTCTGTAATGTAGAGCTGTTGTTACATTATCATATGGACTATAGTACTACTATATAGAATGTGGAATGATATTCTATTGTTGTTGTAAATAGGAAGATTATCATATTGTTGTTTCAGAGATAAAATATATGGAAAGGGTTTGAGACCGTTGGGTTGCCAAGGTAGAATCCATGGCTTTGGAAGAGTGATGCAAGCGATGGCTCGAAGAAGTATAGTAGTGGGAAAAAAAAGATGTGTTGTATAGTTATTTCGGTTTATGTACCATGACTGTTTTATAATTTAACTGTCCACGCATTTGCATGGTCATTAGACAACTTGTGCACAAGGTTGGGCTCTTCGAATGGTTGTTGGGGCACCAGAACCGTGTCGGCCTAGGGAGAACCAGGTTAACAAGTGCTGAGCACAAGTAATTTGGGACCTTCGGTGGGGGTAGCTACCTGCACGCGAAAGAATCGTCGTCTTACCATGAATAGTCCAAGATGGCTTGTGGTACCCGTGGTCTTAGACTGCATGCTAACATCAATCTATTTGCAAGCCTATCTATCTGTTTGCAAGAGCGAATTCACAACACACTTATATTTTATGAAGGCTAACGGTTGTCTTCTGCGGAGACACATTTGTGACACGTTTATTATATATTATGAATGATATTGTTGTATTGACATGGAAGGATTGTAAGTACTGGGTAAGATCAACTTTGTTCCGTGACACATTTATACTTATGGACACATGTATGCTCATGAATTAATCCTAAGACAAAATTAGAAAGACCACATATTATTTGCTTGCACTCACTTAATCAACGTGTTGGTTTTGGTTGAGTTGGCTAGATGCCACTCACCAGTACAAGATAATGTACTGACCTCCCCCCAGTTTGCAGGTGTGAGGAGTAGCTTGGACGGTTCTGAGACGTCGGAGAGTTTGTTGGGCTAACTGGAGCTTGTCATGCAAATATGTGATTTTCTGTTATAAATGGCATAATGTATGAAACATCATTCTTGAGTTGTAAGCCTTGTGGCATGTTTCATTGTATTGAGAGAGAGTGCTTGTAATTAAGTTGTTCTTTGACTTCGAGCCATTGTAATTCCGTTGCAATATTATCAAAAAAGAAATTCATTTTTGTATATCTTGTGTCTATCAACTTTTCTGTTTATTTCCGCTGCGATGGCTTAATATCAGAGACGTTCTAGCGATCGTATTTGGTGCTTGTCTTGTACAAGTACAATTTTGGCTTGTACGACATTACGTCTAGTAGCGATTTTCGGTCATACGAGATCGGAACATGACAAGAAAGAAGTCAAAGACAAAAGGCAACACAAGCAAAACAAAAGCTCACAAAGAGGAGAAACATGCAGCCTTATCTTTAATAGAGCTAGTAAGGCTAGGTTTGGGATTGCTTATCATGGCTGCTTCTGCTTATTTCTGAAGCACTTTCAAAATCTGTTTGGTAACAAATTATCAACAACAAAATTTGAAAGTTGGTCAAATTTTGAAGCAGCTTCTGAAAGGAGGTAGGAGGCTACTTTCAAACTTCTTAATCCCAAACCAGGCCTAAGTGATGTCTTCGACGAAAGCACTCAATCCCATAGCTGGTGGATGTTGCCAACAGCTAAACCCAGAAACAGACATCAAGAACTACATCCTGAAGTTAGTCTCTGTTCAAAGATGCGCAAAGTAGAGAAACAATTATTTGTTAATATCAGGAATTGTCTGACATGGAGCCTTATGTTTAGTAGGCCTACTAATGAATGTTTCCAAGGAGGCATCCAATCACATTGCCAGATGATGCAACCAACAAGGAATGCAGAAGCAATAGTTAAAAACTGTCCCGAAGCTAGCATTTAATCAAAGATCTGGAAGGTGAGAAAAACTTGTTGATCCTCAGTTGATCAGGGCATCAAAATGTGTGATAACCAATTAAGAGGGGTATATCTAGTCTAACGGCATACTAGTCGCATTTCAATCTTAAAACGTATGTTTATTAAAGAATTTGTACCAGGACTTCTTAAATATAGATCAAGTTTGGGCACATAAAACCTCAATCTCTACCAAGAGATAAAGGTAAAGGATAGCTTTAGATTTAATAGATTTAACAAAAGGATTAGAACCTCGTGAAGTATGATGTGCTGTTGCCTGGAGTTTTAAAAGAACTTAGTTGTCATTTCCCTGATGAACTGTCTTCTATTTCTTTCATTTGAAACTTTGTGGTGACTCCATAATTTCCAGAACAGTCCATGAAGATTATGAATTCCCAAAATTTTACCAAGGTTGTCTTCCCTCGAGTGGTTGTCTAGAAGGAGAGGGAGAACTCAAGCTGGTGGGTGTAAATTGGCACCAAGAACTGGCCAGATAAACTGAGATTAGAATCAGTAACCTACGCCATT
This sequence comes from Iris pallida, assembly GCA_029216955.1. NCBI lineage: Eukaryota > Viridiplantae > Streptophyta > Magnoliopsida > Asparagales > Iridaceae > Iris > Iris pallida. The sequence continues at coordinate 461,617 of JANAVB010025998.1, forward strand.
CTCAGTTTGCATTGTTTACACTAGGTAAATTTATGGCACATGAAAGATATTATAATTTATACCCATTGATTCTTGACAATTGTATCATGGTAATTCTATTTTGGAGTGAATACCAATATTGTAAAGAAGGATATGCAAATAAAATATGATTAGCCTGTATTTTCAAGAAGAAAAAAAAAGTTGATGCCATGTTAATTTATGCATAAATTGTACTAATTATTACTATTATCTTGTTGGATTTTTCATTTTGGGAATTATTGCTACAATCTTTCTCTGCAATGTTTACTTTTGCAAGAAACTTGCAAAATGTTATTCATTATTTTTTACTCAAACTTTTATGGAAGGAGACATAAAATCACCAGTGAACTTCATACTTAATTTGATAACCACACAAACTGTTTAGAAAGACTTGGAAAATAGACAAATTTTAAATAAAACGTACAGTACCTGCAAGCTTGATACTGCAAGCTCTGATGCTCTCTCAAGGTAGTCTGGATATTTCTGAAAATACATAAAAATGATTGCACCATTTTACACAAAGAAATAGTCAAATTAGGCCAAACTAAAATGATGTTTCTGAAAGAAATCTGGAAAACCTTACATTGCTCCACCCTAATAATAATGCAGTCATTAAATCCCCTGTCCCCTGCAAGGCATCTCCAAATATAAAAGAGTAAAGCAAAGACAAACTATCACCCAAGGAGGTCATCAATACAAGGAGTAATGCTTTTTATTGACAAGACTCTTTTTAATTGGTGAATGCAAAGAATGGTAGAAAAAGACAGGCCATAGATGCAAATAGATATATTCTTTGGCACAAGGCTTACATTCTGTGATACAAGGAACTAGCGTAATCAAGAACACGAAGAAATCTTCAATGTTAACTTCAACCATAAAAAAGAACCAGAATAACTTCACAACCGAGAACTTTTTCAATGTGATTTGACATAATTCTGTAGCAATAGTTGTCTTAAATACTATGTATAGACCTGTAACTTCGGGCAACACTAACAAATAAGTGTTCAATTCTTCCAGTGTCAGGCAAAATAAGACAACATAAACCAAAAATATCAGTTGGCTAGAAGTGTCCTTTCTTCCATTCAGATCAGTGAAGGGCCACCTATCTGTACATTAGCAACAAGTATTTTTCTTACTGCTTCAGTTCACCTTTTTTTTTTATCTAACCCTTTTCCTAGGGACTCCTTCAATTACGATAACCAATACAAATTGGGGGCATCCATCGATCCTTGTTGCACATTTTCAGACTACCTCAAATAATTTTCCTCATCCACAGTTGAAGACACCTCTAACTTCCCACAAATCCCCAATTTGACTCATAAGTGTTCAAATTCTTCCAGTGTCAGGCAAAGTAGAACAACAAAAACCCAAAAGATCAATTGGCTAGAAGTGTCCTGTCTTCCATTCAGATTAGTTAAGGGCCATCTATCTGTACATTAGTAACAATAAATATCTTTTCTTGCAGCTCAATCCACGTTTCTTTTTATCTAACCCTTGTCCTAGAAACTCCTTCAATTACATAACTAATACAAAATGGTGCATCTATTGGTCCTTGTTGCACATTTTCGGACCACCTCAAATAATTTTCCCTCATCCACAATTGAAGCCACCAGTAACTTCCCACAAATCCCCCATTTCCTGTCCTAACTTTAATTATATTGCTATAAATCTATCTTGCACGAATACGGATACGGTAAGGATGCGATACGGGTACAGAATACGGACATTTTCAAATCGTTACAGTGTAATCGCCTATGCTGCACGAATATGGGTACGAACACGGTACATATAAGAGTACCACTTTCCATGTCCATGAAACATAGCCATAAATCCATCTCAACATTATGGGAATGTTATTCCTTTTTTACTCTTCGGCTTAATTTGTCATAGAGATGAATGCGATTTCCAAAAGCAAATTGTAGAATCTTACTTCTTCGGCTCTTTAATTGGTCTAGGCGAATTTGGAGGGTGCCCCTTGGTTGCACAACAATAGGTAGGTCTACCAACCTACCAATCACCATCAAGGTTTAATGGCATGACCTTCTCATGCTCATAGCTTTGAAATTTGGTACCAACCAAGAGGTTTGACACCAGGTTGAAAACCAGTCATAAAAATTGTCAATTCTTTTATGGAGCTTTCTTATGCTCCATAGCTGAACCCCTTCTCGATGGAGACAGCCTGGATGATCATCCACCTCAACCTTCTTGTTTCAACTGAGCTCATCACTGGACAAGTTTTTCAATTGCCCAAGACTCCAATTTCAGACAGTATCGTACAAATTCATCCTGACATCAGCATATTTCCACAAAGAGTTCTTTGACAATTATGAGAAAATAGTCCTTAAACAGATAACTTATCATGCAAAACAGATGAATACACAGTCAAGTTTTAATGGCAACCACTTAGGTGTATGACCTCTCCTTATTTTAGGCAAGTTGAACCTATTAGTAGGAAAGTCCAATTATTCTATCCCTACATTATATATAAAAAGAAGATAATAGTAAATATGATTACACAGAGACAACTAGTACCAGTTTTACTGATGCATACCGTGAAATATGCAGGAATCTTGGGTATCATTATCTTAAATTGTTCAGGAGGTTCACCCTGTAAGAATCAAGCATGCTGTAAGTACAACACTCCATAAGTGACTCAATGATACTCAACACCAACTCTTTTTATTTTGCAACAAAAAACAATGATCACGGTGAGGAATATACAGAGAGTTTAAGCTACAGCATGAAATGATTGGCAAACCTGAAAGATATTTTTTGTCAAAGTTCAAAGCAGCTAGTAAAAAGCATGTACTATATATCATCATCTGAACAGATCTAAAAAAATTCTTCACGTGAACAGGATTTGAACCAATGGTGTAAGAAATGGTTTTTTTTCAAATGAAGATATTGCATTGATGAGCCCTTTTTTCAACAAAAGCAATGGCAGAACAGGATCTTCAACCAATGGCTAAAAAGATAGTCTGCTTAGGCCACACGACAGTAGAACTGGGTCTTGAACAAATGGCTAACATAGCCACACTCAAAGTAATCCCAATTTGTTGATAAACTACAGAAGTGCCAAAATGTAGAACAGAGCAAGCCTAATCACATATAATGGAATTAATGTTTGCTTAACATTTTGCTGAAGTTAGGACTTATCAGTCTAAATTAATGAAAGGTATTACATATTACATATGTCAGTAATAGGAAACCCCTTAAACAAAGATAAATAATAGATATGAATTAGCCCCAAACATGAATAAGTGGCATCCGGAATTCATAATATATCATTCAACTACAAACACCATTATTTATTTTGAACCCGCACATGAAGATGACTATGCTATAATTATAGTAGAAAAGATAACAGAGACGAATGTAGCTTCAGTAGTAAGGAAAACAGTTACTTAACATAAACACAGGCAAGTAGGCTTGTTCTTTTATTAGTGGAAGTCTGTCCGGTGAGATTAGCCACGTTGCACTATGTGAGATTTTTTTTCCGAAAATAATAGTAACTCTACATGGACGATAGTACCTTTACTTTCTGATGGCTGCCAATGAGAAGAAGGTTGTCATCTATATTCAAGCTAGTTATCACCACCTGAAGCACGAGAAATTTCAAAGTTTATACCAGTTAAAAATGAAAATGCCACAAGTAGAATAACATATAAAACTAAAAAAAATCTATGCAAGGAAGGATTCACAAGCTGGTCTCCCATACTTGCCATAGGGGCTTTCTTCTTGTCAATACATGAAAAAGCTAACCTTCAAGACTTTGAATAAAGGCTTTCTTGTTTTGTTCTTTTGGTTACAAATGCACATAAGACCGTCACTTGCCCTAGTTGACCTAGATTAGGGATTTGCACCAAATGGAGAAATATAAGGTTAACAAATGGGTTTTTGCAGAATTTTTTTGTCAATCCATCCAAGAAAAGTTTCCTACTTTTGAGTCATACATATTCTGATGACAATTCTGTAGGAGAATACTTAGTTGATACTCAAATATACAAAAATTAATAACATGGGAACACAACAAAAGCAGGGTGAAGAAATATGAAAAGTGTTGAGAAGTTGACTTAATTCATTAATCTGGTAGAGTATATTTATAGTTAAGGGTGTGCTTCTCTTCCTTATGTTTTTCCGACGGGGAATTAAAACAAGAGTAAAACTAGAAAAATTATAGGCCATACAAGAAATAAGAATTAACTTCTACAATCCCCGCAAACTGCTGGAATGTACATGTCGTGAGCTCCAAGATTGGACATTAAGTGAAAATAAAGTGGGCGAGACAAGGCCCAAGGCCTTGGTAAGAATGTCTACGATTTGACGCATCAAGAACATGTTGGAGTTGAACCTCACGAAGCTTGACCTTCTCCCGAATGAAATGACATTCACCCTCAATACGTTTGGTGTGCTCTTGGAACATTGGAATAGCGGCCTGGTAATCATAATAGAGAACCGCATGGGAGGAGAGCAACACCAAGATCCGTAAGAAAACACTTCAACCATATTATCTTGAGAACTGCATGGGCCATCGGACGATACTCAACTTCAACAGAATAACTAGCAATAACACGGTCCTTCTTACTTCGTCAAGTCACAAGGTTACCGCCAAAATACGTATAAAAGTCACTCGCAAAACAATGATCATCCATTGAACTCGCATACTCAACATCGACATAGCGGTCATGGAGAGTAAAGAAAAAAAAAAAAGCTGATAGACGAGTCCCTGGCCATGAGATCTCTTTAAGTAGCGAAGAATACGCTCAACAACATAAAGATGATATATTCGAGGAGTGTGCATTTATTGGCTCACAAAAATCACAACAACAAAAATACATGAACGAGTGACAGTCAAATATATCAACTTCCTAACTTCCCAACAAGACACCGATAATAATCAGGATTGGGAAGGAGCAAGCCAGAAGAAGCATCAAGAAAGGAGAGCTTCATATTCGCATGCATAAGAATATCAACGGGCTTGCACCATAATAGTAAGCATCATGCAGATGATCCATACAATATTTCCACTGAGATAAGGGAATCATCACGTCTAGCAACGTCAATCCCCAAAAAGCAACGAAGAAGACCCAAATACTTTGTATGAAAATGAAAGGACAAGTGTTCTTTAATCATAGAAATCCCAGCAACATCATCACCATTAATAAGAGTATCATCAACATAAACCAAGAGAAACAATGTCCCTTGTTGTCGCCGATGTGTGAATAAAGAGAAGTCAGCAGTGCTCTGAGTAAACTCAATCGCCTGAACCACCTATTTAAATTTGTCAAACCAAGTAGGAAGAGGCTCTTTGAGGCCATAAATTGATTTGCATAAATGACACACAAGGGACTCTATCGCAGTGTCATAACTGTAGAATAGAATAATGGGACGCTATCTGGTCGCCGGTCCGCACATGTTGAAACCATATCACTCCTTTTGTATATTCATCACGAACAAAATGAATATCAATTTCAATATGCTTCGTCCTTTCATGAAATACTGGGTTGGTGGCAATGTGAATAGCAGATTGGTTATCACACCATAGGTCTGCCACTTGAGATCCTGCGTCTTCTCCCAGTTCTTGTAGGAGATGCTTCATATATAATATTTCGGACGTGCCATGAGCAATAGCTCGATATTCTGCTTCTGAGCTTGAGCGTGCTATCACACTTTGTTTCTTGCTTTTCCACGATACAAGATTTCTGCCAACAAATACGGAGTAGCCAGATGTAGACCGTCTATCTGCCAGACTTGCTCCCCAGTCAGCATCAGTAAAACACTCAATGCGAGAATGTCCGTTATTCTCCATTCGAATTCCTTTCCCTGGATTCTTTACTAGATAACACAGAATTCTGAGAACTGCCTGCCAGTGTGGAACTCTTGGAGAAGCCATGAATCTACTCGCGACGCTTACTGCAAAAGAAATATCCGGACGCGTCATGACTGCCAAGTAGTTGAGTTTACCAACCACTCGACGATACTGATCTGGATTGGTCATCAGGACCCCTTCGTCTGGAAGTAACTTCGCCCCTGGATCCATAGGTGAGTTTGCTCCCTTTGCTTGCATCATGCCTGCATCATTTAGTATATCCAGTACATATTTTCTTTGAGACATTACAATGTCCCGCTTTTCCCGTGTGACTTCAATACCCAAGAAATAGTTCAAGGATCCCATATCTTTGGTTTGAAATTGTTCTCCAAGAAACTTCTTGAGATTTGCAATACCATGTCTGTCATCTCCCGTGATTACAATGTCATCAACGTAGACACCAAGCAGTATTCTTCCAGCAGATGTGTGTCGATAGAAGATTGAATGGTCCTTCTTCGACTGACACATTCCAAATTGAGTAACCACCTGTGTAAATCTACCAAACCACGCACGTGGTGATTGTTTCAGGCCATAGAGAGCCTTCCTGAGATGACACACCTTACCCTCCCTTGCAACGAACCCGGGAGGTTGCATCACGTAGACTTCTTCGTCAAGATCCCCGTGGAGGAAAGCATTTTTGATATCTAGCTGAAGTAAAGGCCAGTCATAGCGAACGGCCAACGCCATGAGAACACGAACGGACGTTATTTTGGCCACAGGAGAGAAGGTCTCAAAGTAATCCTCACCATATGTTTGAGAGAATCCTTTGGCCACCAGACGAGCCTTCAATCGATCAAGAGTGCCATCCGGTTTCACCTTAATCGTGAACACCCACTTACAACCGACAGCCTGTTTACCAGTAGGTAAATCGACTAAGTCCCAGGTATGATTCTCCTGGAGAGCCTTTATCTCCTCGTGCATAGCAGCACGCCAACCAGGATGTCGGAGACCCTCCTCAGCGTTCTTGGGGATCTGAATCCCATCAATAGTAGCTACCAGAGACTGAGTATGACAACTAAGACCTTTATAGTTGTCAACATACAAGGGATGATCTCGACATGCACGACGAGGACGTGCTGGAAGCAGAATCCCCGGAGCTGCGGGCGGAACTGGTGGAGCTGCGGGCGGAACTGGTGGAGGCAGCTCATTGGAGCCGGAGCTACTGGTGGAACCAGAGGAGGATGATTCTGTGGTGGACGTCGTTAATGGCTGACTTGGTGTATGTGGACCATCATCCTGGGTGACTGGCTCGGTAAGAGAGGGCACCTGTACTGGAGGCTGTTGTGTTTGAGGAGGAAACAGCAAAAAATTTTCTTCTGGATAAATTAGGGGTGCCGGACCTATTGATTGGGAAAACGGTGGAAAGTTTGATTCGACAAAGGTAACATCCCGAGTGAAAAAATATCTCTTTAAGACAGGAGAGAAACACCGATACCCTTTCTGATCTTTAGGATACCTAAGAAAAATACATTGTATTGCCTTAGGATCTAATTTAGAAAGGGTTGGTCGGGTATCCCGAACATAGCATAAGCAACCAAAGATACGGAGAGGCAGAGGAAACGGTTCTTTTCCAGGAAAGAGCCGAGAAAAGGGAGTGCTACCATTGAGCACTGACGACGGCATGCGATTAATAAGAAAACAAGCCGTAAGAACCGCATCCGACCAAAATCTCTTGGGAGTACGTGCTTGAAACATAAGTGCACGTGTTGTTTCCAATAAATGGCGATTCTTGCGTTCGGCGACACCATTTTGTTGGGGTGTATACGCACAAGAGGTTTGGTGGATAATGCCATTGCTGGCCAGATGTTTAGCAAGATCACGAGATAAATACTCACGGCCATTGTCACTTCGAAGGATTTTGATTGGGAGACCAAATTGTGTTGTTATCTCGGCATGAAAGTTGCACCAGATGTTAAATAATTCAGCGCGACTTTTCATCAAATAAAGAAACGTGACACGTGAGTAGTCATCGACAAACGTGACAAAGTACTTAAAACCCATGACAGATTCAGTCGGACAAGGTCCCCAGATATCAGAATGCACCAACTCAAAAGGAGCGGATGCAAGATTATTAGAGCTTACCGGATAAGGAACCCGATGATGCTTAGCCAAACGACATGACTCACAATGAAAAGAAGAGGGAATAACTAAGGACGGGTACAATTTCTGGAGAACTTGGGACGACGGATGACCTAACCGACAATGTAACTCGACCGGATCCAGTTTCATGCCTGCACAAACAACCGGAGAAGTAGCGTCAAACAGGTACAAGCCTCCAGCCACATGCCCCTTACCAATAGTCTTCCCAGTTGTCAGGTCCTGAAAAACACAACCATCAGGAAAGAATGTTACTGAGCAATGAAGTTCACGAGTCAGTTGACTAATAGAAAGTAAACTGAATGGGTTCCCAGGAGTAAGTAGAACAGAGTTGAGTGATAATCCGGGAGAAAGAGTGGCACTTCCACGGCCGCGGACTGTCAGGGAACCGCCATTTGCAACAGTAATGCCAGAAGCACGACGGACAGGTACATAATTATGTATCATACCTGCGTCACCAGTCATGTGAGCGGATGCACCCGAGTCAATTATCCACTGCTTGGGATTGACAATGCATGCTGCAGAGTATCCGGCTGTGGAACCAAACGTTGATGCTTCACCACGACGTTGAGCCTGGAACTCAAAAAATTCCGCGTACGAATCGTCGCTCAATGGAACCGAGCGAATGCTATTATCAGGAGCATCCGAAGTAATATTGGCAACAGGAGCTTTAGGACACTGCCACTGAAAATGTCCTTGTTGGCCACAGTGAAAGCAGGTTCGTAGTCGTCCCCCATCACGACCACCATTGCCTCGTCCGCCATCACGTCCATAAGTCCGACCACCTCGTCGTCCACCACGTCCACCACGAACGCCAGGACGAGCAGCGCTACTAAGAGCAGATCGATCGGCAGGAGCATCCCCCGGAGTGGTCTCAACCACCTTTGCGGCCCTTAGAACACGGAAGTGGGCCTCCATCAAGGATGGAACATCAGATCCAGCAATGATCTGGGAACGAGCCGAGTCCGCATCAGGACGAAGAGATGCAAGATATGCCATAACATGAAGCTGCTCGCGTTGAGTCCGAGCTTCATTGATATCTGACGTCAGAGGAAGAATACGATCAATTTCATCCACCATCGCCTTGAAGGATCGGAAGTGGTCCTTATGAGACTTGTCTCCCTGATTAGCTCGGTAAACGCCAACAACCGAATCATATATGCGGGACAAGTCGCGCTTTCCATCAAACGCCGTTGCTAGGACCTCCAATAGCTCCTTGACTGTGTTCGTGTTTTGAACCATGTCCTCGACGGACGGTTCCATGGAGTTCATCAACTGTGTAAACAGTCGACTATCATCCGTCTCCCACTGTTCAAAAGTGGGATCAGTCGTTGCCGGAGGGTTGTCAGTTAAATGTTTAGACAGCCGCATCCCACGGAGTGTTTTCTCAACCTTCTTACGCCATGTTGAGTAACCATCGGGACCGTCCAATCGACGGTCGACAAGTCGAATCGAAGAGACCGTCGTGCCAGTACTTATCATATTGCTGACACCGGTACCATCATCGGTCTTCGGATCTGTCATCGTCGCGAGTTCTTCCAACCCCAAATATCACACCAACTTTACGAATGCGCTATAAACGTGGCCACCGCCGGTGCGCGCATGTAAAGTAAACACGTCAGGACACAGGAGAAAACACGATCATTCTCTGTGTAGATCCTGATGTGATGATCGGGGTAGGATAAACAAAATATAGCATTTGTTAATTCCCGACGGCATAATCTAGGAACAGAAGGTGCCCAAATAAAGCATTTGGCGACAATCTGTCTTCGAAATACGCCGTTCCATTCCTTTTTCTTTTTTCTTTTTTTTTTTTTTCAAAAGGAAAGACGGCTAGGGTTAGGGTTTGGATGTGAAATAAGTAACATAATGGCGGCTAAGATTAGGGTTTGGATGGGCTAGGTTTAGAGTGGAGCGGGGGGGGGGGGCGCCGACGGGGGGGGGGGGGGCAGCAGGTGCCGGATCTCGGGGGGGGGGCAGTGGCGGGGGCAGGGGGCGCTGGGGGGGGGGGGGGGGCTGGACAGGGTGGAGGCAGCAGCAGCGAGTGGAGGAGAGGGGGGGGGGGGGAGGGCAGCAGCAGCGGGTGGGGGGGGGGGGGGGGCGGGTACTGTAGCACGCGGGGGGGGGGGGGGGGGGGGGGGGGGGGGTTGAAATTTTTTTTTTTTTTTTTGTGGAGAGAGGGGTGGATGGATTATGGCTCTGATACCATGTAGAATAGAATAATGGGATGATTTGTTTATTGATGAGAGACTACATATATATAGGAGAGGCTAGCCTCCTCTCCTATTACTCTAAGCAATGTGGGACTAAAGCCCAATTACTAATAACTCTAATATAACACTTATTTCTAATATAACTCTTAACAATAACTATGAGGCTATTGCATATGAACAATCTCAGCCAAATCACCATTAAGAAAAGTATTCTTAAAATCCAACTAATACGATGGCCAACATGGTGTACCTCAAGAGAAATCAATACATGAACGATGTTGAGTTCAGCAATGGAAAAAATGTCTCGTAACCAATCTCATATTGTTGAGTGAACCCCGTGCAACAAGACGCTCCTTCAAGCACTCGATATAACCATATGAATTATGTTTTATTGTAAACACCTACCGACAACTAAAACGAGAATAGCCAAGTAGGAGAGAGACCAAAATCCTAAGAATCATTAGACCAAAGGGACACCAAAAGGAGTGCATATTTTCCTCTATGGAGGTCCGACATCCGGGATGCTAGAGAGCCTCTTGCACACGTGTAGAAATATAAGAAAGAGAACAAGGAAACTTGCACACTGAAGGAGCTAGACGATGATAAAAAACAAAATTACCAATAAGATGCATAGTGCAAGTACGTTACTTCTCATAAAGAGTAACAGAAAGATTATCCATATTAGGTACAAATCATTAGGGGCAGCTAGTCCACGAATAGAAGTGTCCCGACAAGACTTATGTTCCCGGCCACGGGTAGATGGTGGTGCAATGGAAGAAGTAGGTGGTAGTTGAGATGGTGTAGGGACATATAGTCCATCAACAGGAACAAATGAAAGTAGAGGCTGTAGCGATGGTGGTGGTGCAATGGAGAAAGTAGGTTTTGGAGATAGAGTAGGGATAGATGGCCCATCGACAAAAACGAACGGACGTCGAGGCTCCGATGATGGTATAGTAGTGGGTGGAGGGAAGAAGAGCGATAGATTCTCAAGGAAGGTAACATCAATCGAAGTAACAAGCTTTTGATCAGAAGAGAAATAACAAATATAACCCTTTTAAGTAGAAGAATACCCCACGAAGATAAATTTCACGAAGATAAATTTGGCAACATGGGAGCCAATTTATCAATATTCAATCAAAAATGATGAACATAAGATATACAACCGAATACCCATAGGACTACCGAGAAGGCTTCCTTAGTAGGAAAGAGGATGAAAAAAGACAATTTGTGATCCAGAATCGCGGTGGGCATACGGTTAATGATATGATAGTCAGTAGTAACAAAGATTCAATAAATCTTAGGAACATTTACCCGAATAAGTAATGAGCAAGCAACCTCAAGAAGGTAATGATTCTTTATGTTATGTCCTGCCATTTCGTTACGGAGTGTATGGACAAGAGGTATGATGAACAATGCCATAAGAAGCACAAGTATCCTAAAAATTCTTGCTAATATTTCACAAGCACTAACGGTTCAAACAGTTTTATCATAGTAGAAAACTGTGTACGAGTCTGAACAATAAAATTGTGAAATACCTGCAAGATTTCAAAACGATCATAAAGAAGATATAGCCACGTCATACGAGAACGTTTATTAATAAATGTGACAAAATAGCAAAATCCAAACAAACTTGTACTAATAGGGCCCAAATATCATAGTACCAAAGAGAACGGAACATCACTTCTAGAGAAGTCAGACGAAAATGTAAAGTGAGTTTGTTTGCCAAAAATGCATTCCTCACAAGAGAACTCTGAGAAGGAAAAATCTTGAAGTACTTTTCGGAGAATAAACAAGGGGTATGCCCAAGTTGTCAATGCCAATCAACGGAAGAAACATATGCTACAATAGATAGTAGAATATTCATGAGATATAATGTAGTGCCCCGCTCCCGTTGGGGCGAAGCACTATGTAATAGGCTCGTGGTAAGTCAGACATGGTCGGAAACATAGATGGCTAGTCTGACTCAGCGACGAGTTTGGTATACGAAAACCATGGCATCAATAAAATCGATTTGGACGAATGATATGAGTACCGTTCCAACTAATGGATCGGCTACTGCTGGAATAAGTCCTAGATGCAGTGGACTGTGTCTTGGCAAATGAACTCTAAAGAGAGCGACGCAACTAGTCTGCTGTTGGTTTTGTTGGTTTTCTTGGCTTTCTGAATGAATTGTTGCTTGGGTTTGATAAGTGTACTTTCGCGTTGATTTCTGAATGCGTCTTTGGAAATTTCGAAGGAAGAATTGAAGGAGGATTCTAATTCGATGCTCGTGTAGTTGCAGGAGTTCGTGTAACTGACGCTTGACCGTCGCGAAGCGTTCTCCTACTCTCGGTGCAATCTCTCTAGGTGGGTGGTTCTTCGGCCCCTTCTTTTCTACTCCTTCCCGCCAACAAAATTCTTAAAATTCAACGTTCAAATCGATGATGCTAACTGGATGTTTGCTTTGCCACTAAGATCAAGAACTTGGGATAATTATATCAACTTAAAGAAAGTAACTCCGAATTTATAAGTTTCACACTAAAAAGAGAAAAGATAAAGTTCTAGGAAAGAGAGAGAATTAATTCATGTTTTGCAAAACATAATGAAGAAACTTTGGTTACGGTATATTACGCCTCGGAGAATTTGGTGCCTACGGGATGCTAAATCAGAATTTACGGCTTCGGGAAAAAGAACTCTTACACGAGTAGAAATGATTATGTGGTTTAATAATGTCTGCGCTATGCAATTTACTTCATACATATTAAACTGTTCATACATTCGCATGGTCATGGATGACTTGTGCACAAGGTAAGCTTTCCTCGAAACGGTACCCGGGCCCCTGGGACCGAATCGGCCGAGGAGAAAATTATGGAATCGTGCTTCGGCGCGAGGCATTGCGAGACCTCCAGTTAGGCTCGCAACCTGAACTGGTAGGACGCGTCGCAATGCTACGTAATCGTCCTTCATGGTGTCGATATCACCAATAACCGCATATAAGGTAGATTGCATGCTCACCTATTGTCTTGTGCATGTGGTAAGTATTATGTCTATTTTGCGCAGGAAAGGAGCACGGTCGTGGTAAGATAAGTTGAAATTGGTTATGTTGTTTACTGTTTAAAATGTGTCTTCGATATGAACTGCAAATCATATAGTTCTAAATAGAAAGATCACTTCATATGCTAGAATCCTTAATAAGCAGTGTCGGTTTAGACGAGTGGGTTCGTCCCATCTACTAGCAAGTGTGCTAACCCCCAACTCCCCAGGTAACGAGCGCGCTGCGGGAGCTCGAGACTAGACTGAAGCTGAAGAACGGGAGGCGGCTCGAAGCTCTCCTATTTTTTAGTATTTTGAAGCCTAATTCAGATCGAAGGCTTTTGTTCAAATGTATAAAGGGATATGAATGTATGGAACGACAAGAATTATTTCATGGCAGCTTGTCGAGAGTTTTCTTTTGTGTTTTCAAAGATGTAGCCGCAACGGCATATGTAATGTAAAAATGACCTTGCACATATTTTGCAAGTTTTATAAATGAAAAGCTAAATTACTTCCTATTCTACGTCTTCAACTCTCTATACTGTTTAATTTCAACTCGTCGTCTCAAAAGAAGTTTCAAGTGCACATTCTTGCCTTGTACAAGTCCAATAAACACATGTACGGCATCACGTCCCGACTCGTGAGATCGATTTATCTCGAGTCAAGGCGATGACGACCGATTTGGCGAGTCGGAGCGTGACAAGTTGGTATCAGAGCACGGTTCACACCTCGGACCTTTCGAAAACATTTTTCTTTTAGATGTTGTTGCAATATGCTTTTCGACATATGCGACATGAAATAATCGTTCCATACAGATAAGCTCGTAGATATTTTGAGAATACTAACGGGTTTGCTCAATTTTGTAGGAATGCCGAAGAGAGCGGGTAACCCCGCTGTCAACACCACGTTGATTAGCACGGATAGCACCGAAGACGCAACGCCTAGCAAATCCGCCAAAGAGCGATTATTGCGCCTCATGGAAGTCCAACAGCGCCAGGCGGAGATGCAGCAACAACAGCTGCAAGCACATATCCAGGCCCAAATCAGTGTCCAACAAAAGTAGATGGAGGCCCTGACCCGGATCGTAAGCACCATAGCGACGCAACAGAATTCGACGATCGCCGCGTCAGAAGAAAAAATGCAACTAGTAACGACGAAGCATATGTCTTCCTCTTCTCTGCTCAAGGCGACCAAATTCAAGAAGATGAACCCGCCTGACTTTAACGGCCGAGCAGAGCCTGACGAAGTCATGGGGTGACTAGTGAAGATTGAGGGCATGTTCAATCTCCTCAGCATCAAGGGGTCCAAGAGAGTTGGGTGTGCAGCCTTGCAGCTAAACTTGAGGGCCTACGACTGGTAGGAGGCGAAGAAACAGGAGCTCCACGAAGCCAACCCCAACGCCAAGATCTCGTAGGAGACGTTCAAACTGGCCTTCCTCGAGCAGTACATTCCTCGTGCCGTTCGTCGACAGAAGGAAGAGGAATTCATGTCCTTGAAGCAAGGAAATATGTCAGTCGAAGATTATGATGCGAAGTTCGCAAAGCTTGCGAAGTTTGCCGGGGCCTTCCTGCCGAACAAGCGTGGTGTGAGCGCTTCCAACAAGGCCTGAATGACGATCTGCGTCGGGACGTCATGAACCAAAGATGTCAGGCTTACAGGGAGTCATACAATGCCGCCCTTAATAGCGAACGGATCTTTGGTCGAGCTTCGATAAAGACCGGGTCAGGCGTCCGTAACAACTTCAACAAGCGTCCTCACGACGCAGGAGGATCTGGTGTGCCAAAGCGCCAAAACACGTTCGAGTATCGGGGGCCTCACCCCGGAGTACGGTGCCATCGATGCGGCAAGATGGGACATCTGGCGGTCGATTGCCAAGGAGGATGCTTCAAGTGTGGCCAGCTAGGTCACAAGGCAGCAGATTGTCGAATGGGGAGGGCGAACCAATATCCACCAAGGAACGTCCAAAATCAGAACAGGGGGCCTCCCGCCCATGGCGCAAACGCAGTGCCCGTGAACCCACAAAATTGCCAAGGGGCGCAAGGCCGAGTCTATGCACTGACTCGGGACGAAGCGTTCGCGTCCGATACTGTTGTGACAGGTATATTACTCTATAAAAAAATGCCTGCTAGAGTACTGTTCGATTCGGGTGCTACACATAGTTTCATATCTGCCGACTTTGTAGAAGAGAATAAATTACCCATGCAATTTTTAGATATGAATCTTAGCATTAACACTCTATCGGGAGTAGATATGCCTGCCACTAAAAATTGTAGGGATGGTTACATCTGCATCGGGGGGGAAACTCTATCCTTGAAAGTTATCGTCCTCGACATCAAGGAGTACGATATAATCCTCGGCATGGATTGGTTGGGTGCATGCCACGCAACTAGGGGTGAGCAACGGTTCGGTTCGGCTCCAACCGAACCGATAACATCAAAACCGAATGAACCGAGAACCGAAGTTTTCAAAACCGAAAATCGAACCGCATTAGCTATAACCGAACAGAACCGAACCGACTTCGGTCGGATCGGTTTTCGGTCCGATCGGTTTCAATGAAAATTTGTCCTAAAACAAAAAATGGAATTATATTAAGAAATTTTGACCTAAAAAAAATCTGGCATTAACAAATTAAACTTGATTCAAAAATCTTAACTTTATAGCTAGCTAAACTTTTCAAGGAAAATCAAATAAATAGTTCAAATATCAAACAAATTGTAAAACAAATACACATTGATAAGGAAAAGAAAAAGGAAAAAATTGGAATCAATTTTTGCTCAAAGTTGGGCTCAGATGTTCATTGCAAAATTAGACTCAGATATTTAGAAAGAAAACAAAGGGCAATAATTTTTTGTCATTTCCAAATGCTTCAAAATATATGAATCATGATCAATCAATTCGTGCAATTGAGAGCTTACACATGATAACAACGGACCGGAAGACAGAGACAACATGAACCAGATGCTCCCTCATCACGCAGCACCCCACATGGAGGTGCCTCGCCCCAAGGAGCCAGCAACACCGACGCCTCATCTCGCAGCACCCTGCACGAACGAGACTCTCCGCAAAGCCAGCAACACCAACGCGTCGACGGAGACCAGCACCGGCACTGAACACTTCTATTCGGCTTCGTCGGAGCCAGAGATTTGATTTTGGAGAGGGAGAGAGACCGGAGATCTACTTTTTTGGAGAGGAAGGAGAGAGTGCGTTGAGGGAAAGTAGCGGGCGGCAGCCACAGAAAATAGAGGAGAGAGAATGAGTTTAGGATTAGGGTTTTTTTTTGGTATATAAATGGGCTGAGGGATAAACATGTAAAAACACATATAATGGATTCGGTTTTCGGTTCGGGTCGGAAACCGAAACCCAAATCCGAAGCCCGAACCGAAAAAACCGTTTTAATCTGAACTTAAAACCGAAACCCGACCCGCTCGTTTCAAAACCGACCCGAATGGTTAATTCGGGTCGGTTCGGGTCGGTTTCGGGTCCATATCCGAAATCTGCACACCCCTACACGCAACGATCGAGTGCGCGAAGAAGAGAGTTGTGTTCCGCCTTCTTGGCGAAACCGAGTTCTCCTATTCGTGCGGAGCCGTGTCAAAGACGGCAATGGTGATATCGGCGATTTCAGCAAGGCGCATGTTGCATTCTGATTGCAGCGGGTACCTAGCATCAGTTCGAGACACGAGAACGGAGATTGCAGGCACGGCACAGACTGAAGTCGTGCCAGAATTTCCTGATGTGTTCCCAGACGAGTTGCCAGGAATGCCGCCGGATCGAGAGATAGAATTCAGCATCGACACCTTTTCGGACACTCGACCGATATCCAAAGCACCCTATCGAATGGCGCCGACAGAGCTGAAGGAACTGAAACCACAACTACAAGAGTTGCTAGATTACGGATATATTCACCCTAATGTCTCCCCTTGGGGTGCTCCAGTGTTGTTTGTAAAAAAGAAGGATGGATCGATGCGGCTGTGCATCGACTATCGGAAACTTAACAAAGCCACGGTACAAAACAAGTACTCGTTGCCAAGGATAGATGATTTGTTTGACCAGTTGCAAGGGACGACGGTATTTTCCAAGATTAATCTTCGCTCAGGCTACCATCAATTGAAGATCAAGTCCGAGGACGTACCGAAGTCCGCATTCCGAACTCGATACAGTCACTACGAATTTCTAGTCATGCCCTTCGGCTTGACAAACGCTCATGCCACTTTCATGGATCTGATGAACCGGGTGTTCCGACCGTTCATAGATAAATTTGTCGTCGTATTCATCGACGACATTCTCATATATTCGAAAAGCAAGAACGAGCACGTGGAACACTTGAAGACGGTACTATAGACTCTGCGTGAACACCAACTTTATGCCAAATTAAGTAAATGCGAGTTCTGGATGAGTAGTGTGACGTTCCTTGGGCACGTTATTTCAGCTGAAGGCGTCACGGTGGACCCAAAGAAAATTGAAGCGATAGTTGAATGGAAGCGGCCTACCTCGGCAGGCGACATCCGAAGTTTTCTCGGCTTGGCAGGCTACTACCGAAGATTTTTGAAAGATTTTGCCAAAATTGCGTCGCCTCTGACTCGCCTCACCCAGAAGGGAGTGGCATTCGAGTGGAACGACGACTGTGAATCTAGCTTTCAGGAGTTAAAGAAACGGCTCGTCTCAGCTCCAATCCTTGCACTTCCGGACGGACCAGAAGGGTTTCAAATATTTAGCGATGCATCGCAAACTGGCTTGGGATGCGTGTTTATGCAAAGGGATAAGGTGATTTCGTTTGCTTCGAGACAATTGAAGCAACACGAGAAGAATTACCCTACGCATGATCTTGAGCTAGCGGCGATTGTGTTCGCATTGAAGCTATGGCAGCACTATCTTTATGGTGTGGCTTGTAGCATCTATACGGATCATAAAAGCCTCAAATATATCTTTACCCAACGAGACTTGAACTCACGGCAGCGACGTTGGCTCGAACTCATCAAAGACTATGATTTGACTATCGAGTACACGTCGGGTAAGGAAAACGTCGTAGCGGATGCTCTGAACAGAATGTTTGCAGGATGCCTGGCTATCAACCATGACATACAGCGAGAATTGGCATAAATGGGTATCGAACTCCGAATTCGCTACCGTGGAGCACAATTGGCCCAATTGTACCTTGAGTCGAGCTTGCACAACAAGATAAAGACCGAACAAGAGGACGACCCATTCCTGAAGAAGATGCGCGAGTTGATTTCGACAGGAAAGGCGGCCGACTTTGTGGTGGACGAGGGCGGAATAACGTGGATGAAAGGGAGAATATGCGTGTCGGGACCATGACGAACTTAGAAAAGAAATTCTGACGGAGGCCCACTATGCAAAGTACTCGTTGCATCCCGGAAGCACCAAAATGTACAAGGATTTGCGCACGACCTTTTGGTGGCACGGCATGAAGAAAGACGTGGCAACTTTTGTGTCACGGTGTATGGCCTGTCAACAAGTGAAGGCCGAGCACCAAAGACCAGGTGGGGAGCTACAGAACCTCGACATTCCAGTATGGAAGTGGAACGACATCTCTATGGATTTTATCGTGGGCCTTCCGAAGACGTTGCGGGAAAATGATACGATTTGGGTCATTGTCGATCGATTGACCAAATCCGCTCATTTCATCGCTATCAAAGCATCATGGAGCATCGCTCGGTTAGCTCAAATCTATATCGATGAGATTGTCCGACTCCACAGGGTACCTGCCACAATCATTTCGAACAGATATGGGCGATTCTTGTCACGTTTCTGGACGAGTCTGCAAGCGGCGATGGGCACTAAGCTGAACCTTAGCTCCGCGTACCACCCGCAAACCGATGGCCAGACAGAAAGGGTGAATCAGATCCTAGAGGATGCGTTACGTCTGTGTGCAATAAATTTAAAGACTAGTTGAGACATGCACTTGCCGCTTGCGGAGTTTGCGTACAACAGTTATCAATCAAGCATCCAGATGGCTCCTTACGAGGCGCTTTACGGGAGGAAGTGCCGATCTCCGATTTGCTGGGACGAAGTCGGAGAGCGACAGGTGCTCGGGCCAGAACTAGTCGAACAAGCCGTTGAGAAGGTCCGCATAATTCGAGATAGGCTCTGTATTGCTCAGAGTCGACAAAAGAGTTATGCAGATACTCGTCGGCGACCGTTAGAGTTCTTGGCTGGGGATCATGTGTTTCTGAAGGTGACGCCGATGCGGGGCGTCATGCGATTCGGGGTAAATAGCAAACTGAGTCCGAGATTCATAGGCACCTTCGAGATTCTCGAAAGAGCGGCGGCAGTTGCTTACCGGATTGCGCTACCTCCTGCCCTGGCTGAAGTGCACGACGTCTTCCACGTCTCCCAACTTCGGAAGTACGTGCATGACCCAAGTCATGTGGTTAGCTTCGATCAGTTGGAGCTGCACGCCGATCTATCATACTCGGAGGAGCCCGTACAAATTTTGGATCGTAAAGAAAAGATCCTGCGGAGCCGATCGATGTCCTTAGTTCGCGTACTCTGGCGCAACCATTCAGTTGAGGAGTCGACGTGGGAACTAGAGGCGAAAATGAAGGAGAAGTACCATTCACTTTTCGCCGACGAAGGTCAGACCCTTGTTCTTAAGTTTCGGGACGAAACTTTTCTTAGTGGTATATTATGTAGTACCCCGCTCCCGTTGGGGCGAAGCACTATGTAATAGGCTCGTGGCAAGTCAGACATGGTCGGAAACATAGATGGCTAGTCTGACTCAGCGGCAAGTTTGGTATACGAAAACTATGGCATCAATAAAATCGATTTAGACGAATGATATGAGTACCGTTCCAACTAATGGATCGTCTACTGCTGGAATAAGTCCTAGATGCAGTTGACTGTATCTTGGCAAATGAACTCTAAAGAGAGCGACGCAACCGGTCTGCTGTTGATTTTGTTGGTTTTTTTGGCTTTCTGAATGAATTGTTGCTTGGGTTTGATAAGTGTGCTTTCGCGTCGATTTCTGAATGCGTCTTTGAAAATTTCGAAGGAATGATTGAAGGAAAGATTCTAATTCGATGCTCGTGCCGTTGCAGGAGTTCGTGTAACTGACGCTTGACCGTCGCGAAGCGTTCTCCCACTCTCGGTGCAATCTCTCCTTCGGCCCCTTCTTTTCTACTCCTTCCCACCAACAAAATTCTTAAAGTTCAACGTTCAAATCGATGATGCTAACTGTATATATATTTTGCCACTAAGATCAAGAACTTGGAATAATTATATCAACGTAAAGAAAGTAACTCCGAATTTATAAGTTTCACACTAAAAAGAGAAGATAAAGTTTTAGGAAAGAGAGAATTAATTCATGTTTTGCAAAACATAATGAAAAAACTTTGGTTGCGGTATATTACGCCTCGGAGAATTTGGTGCCTACGGGATGCTAAATCAGAACGTACAGCTTCGGAGAAAAGAACTCTTGCACGAGTAGAAATGATTATGTGGTTTAATAATGTCTGCGCTATACAATTTACTTCGTACATATTAAACTGTTCATACATTCGCATGGTCATGGACGACTTGTGCACAAGGTAAGCTTTCCTCGAAACGGTACCCGGGGCGCTGGGACCGAATCGGCCTAGGAGGAAATTATGGAATCGTGCTTTGGCGCGAGGCATTGCGAGACCTCCAGTTAGGCTCGCAACCTGGACTGGTAGGGCGCGTCGCAATGCTACGTAATCGTTCTTTATGGTGTCGATATCACCAATGACCGCATATAAGGTAGATTGCATGCTCACCTATTGTCTTGTGCAGGTGGTAAGTATTATGTCTATTTTGTGCAGGAAAGGAGCACGGTCGTGGTAAGATAAGTTGAAATTGGTTATGTTGTTTACTGTTTAAAATGTGTCTTCGATATGAACTGCAAATCATATAGTTCTAAATAGAAAGATCACTTTGTATGCTAGAATTCTTAATAAGCAGTATTGGTTTAGACGAGTGGGTTCGTCCCATCCACTAGCAAGTGTGCTAACCCCCAACTCTCCATGTGACGAGCGCGCTGCGGGAGCTCGAGACTAGACTGAAGCTGAAGAATGGGAGGCGGCTCGAAGCTCTCCTATTTTGAAGTATTATGAAGCCCAATTCAGATCGAAGGCTTTTGTTCAAAATGTATAAAGGGGCATGAATGTATGGAACGACAAGAATTATTTCATGGCAGCTTGTCGAGAGTTTTCTTTTGTGTTTTCAAAGATGTAGCCGCAACGGCATATGTAATGTGCACATACTTTGCAAGTTTTATGAATGAAAAGCTAAATTTCTTCCTACTCTACGTCTTCAACTCTCTGCACTGTTTAATTTCAACTCGTCGTCTCAAAAGAAGTTTCAAGTGCACATTCTTGCCTTGTACAAGTCCAATAAAGACATGTACAGCATCACGTCCCGACTCGTGAGATCGATTTATCTCGAGTCAAGACGATGACGACCGATTTGGCGAGTCGGGACGTGACATATAATACTTTAGCCTCTCGTCCTTTGCCAATAAGTGTATGCGTCTGAAGATCCCGAATCGCAAATGATGAATGAAAGAAGATAATTGAGTAATTATGATCTCGGGTAAGTCGACTAACGAAAACAAGATTAAAATGTGAACCAAAAAATATTAAGTACAAACCGAAGATGAAGTCTACAAGTAAGAGATATTGTCTCCGATCCACGAAAGTGGAGTTGTATTCCCATTAGCCATAGTAATAAACTTGAGGAATATCGCATCTGTAAAACGTATTGGTTGCAGAGTAATAATAATTGGTAGCACCAGAATCAACAATTCAAATGATCTATAAGTAATACATAATAGACCTGTGGTCAAGGCAGAAGACACATATCCAGATAATAAAAAAATAAAACCACGTAAACTCTGCAACTCATCTCGTAAACTATGCATATCATCAATGTGGAGCAAGCAGTAGAAGTAGCATGAGCATCCATAGTCGATGCAAAACAGTAAGGTGACGCAGCAGAATATAAAGTCCTCGATATAGAAGAAAAACCCACAAAAATCACCATAACTCCCAATCAAGTCACAAATCACCAATAATAATCAAGATAATAGAGAAAACTTGTAAAACCAGTCCAGGAAATTGAATGCAGACGAGAGTCCCCAACGTAGTCTAACACTAATTGAGAAGTGTGCAATATCCAAGTGAAACGGGTAGAAGAAGAATCTTGAGCCACAAATCCCTAAAGCACTAGAATATCCGAAGAAGTCAACATAAGGACAAGAACAAATATGGCGACAACAGCTGAGGGGGCAGACTAAGGTCAGGGCTTTGGTGTATAGGTAGGAGCAGCTTGAGAGAGAAGGTAGGGTTAAGGTTAGGGACTTTTAAGACAACTAGCGTGGCTAGGGTTAGGGTTTCAATTTCGGAATGGAGAAGAGAGGATATTAGAGTTAGGTTTTTTTAGGAATTCTGGGAATTTAGAAAATTGGGGGGAACTTATAAGAGTTAGTCCAAAGAGAACCTTCTTTTGGTACCATGTTGAGATGTTGGCTCAACTTAATAGACTCAATTCATTAGTGTGGTGGAGTATATATATATATATATATATATATATATATATATATATATATATATATATATACGCAGGGATCGGACAGGAGGGCGGGGATTGCCAGGAGAACGGGTCCAACGGTGGGTCAGGTTCACTCGGTGGAACGGGAGGGACAAGCCAGAATTGTGTGGCGGCCTCGTGCGAAGGGGTCGGCGGGGACGACTGCCCCAGTCATCGGGGGAAGAGGGACTGCTGCGACCATTAGTGGCCGGCCAACCCCGACGATTCCACCTCGGAGTGCGGGCCCGCGACCTGTATCCTGGGCAGATGCTTGCAAGGTTGGGGTTGCCAAGACGCCGGCATCGATGGAGTATGTTGCTCCTATGGAGATTGGGGGTGAGCTCTGCGCCGACTTCCCGGCCGACGAAGTGGCGAAGGTGACGGCATTCTGGGAGAACACGTTAGTGCTATATGTGTTGGGGAGCAAGCCCTTCTACGGGCAGATCCGAGGATATGCGGACAGAGTCTGGCGGCCGAAGGGGAGCATGGAGTTCTTCTCCAAGGAAAACGGGTTCTACTTCGTGAAATTTGGGTTGGCAGAAGATGTGACTCGGATACTCCAGGGGGGGCCATGGACGTTTGACGGCCGTCTCATTATACTGAAGCAATGGACTCCCGACTTGAGGTGTGAGAAGGAGGTGCTTAATGCGGTGCCTGTGTAGGTTCGGTTTCCTGAGTTCCCGGTTCGCTTCTGGAGTGTCCCCCTTCTGATGAGACTTGCCAGCCTTATTGGCAAGCCGATTAAGGCGGATGATGCCACCACCTTCAGATCTAGATTGATGTATGCACGGGTATTTGTGGAGATTGATGCTAAGTTGGATCTGCCTGAGCAGTTGAAGTACAGGACCCCCTCTGGCCAGTTCGCTATACAGAAGGTGGAGTATGAGTGGGTTCCCCCCAGATGTCCGGCATGTGCCTGCTTTGGGCATCTCCCGAGTGCTTGTAGACGTGGAGGAGCTTCTGAGGTGGTGACGGAGGAGGTACAGCAGGAGGCAGGTGGTGCAGAAGACTCCCCTGTAGTGGACCAGGTGGGCTTGATGGAGGATGAGATGGAGGCAGACCCTTCCCCCACCTCTGGGGGATATGAGGGGTCTCCGACGGAGGATCTGGCTGGAGCGATGGTTGAGTATATGGGGACGAGGACCATGACCACCAGGAGTATGGGGCAGGAGGACAGGCGACAGGGTGATAAAGACGCGCTAGCACTTCAGGTGTACAGTCGGAAGCGCCAGGCTACGGAGGCGCATAGTGAGGACAGCGGTCAGGGTGGGACGGAGAGAGTGTGGAAGGTCAATCCTAAATGGGTGGCTGTTCTTGCAAAGCCTCCCCAACAGGGGGACCCACACGGGGCTGCGGCCCCTACTCTGCCTCTCCTTCTACAGGGGGATGGAGATAAGAATACCAGAGATATGGAGGTTGCACTCTCCCCGGGTGCTCCTTCAGAGGATGTTCAGGGGACCCCACCCGCGGTTTAGATGTCGGCCTTTGCCTGGAATGTCCGGGGGGTGTTCTCTGGGGAGATGGAGGGAGATTAGTGAGGTGCTGAGGAAGGAAAAGTGTGAAATCTCGATCTTACTGGAGACTAAGATCGGGGGGCGAAAACTCTGACCCGTAGAACTCCTACGGACTGGGTCCAGCTTCACAACCTTGGTCTCTGTGATATGGCGAGGATCTGGGTTAGATGGAATGGAGCTAGTTGGGAGGGTGAGGAGGTTTTCATGTCTGACCAGCTGGTGGCTATCTCCTTCACCAACAAGGGGAGGTTCCGTTTCTTACTTGGTGCCGTCTACGGGCACAACGACAGGAGGCGGCGGGAGACCTTGTGGCAGGACATCATCAGGCTGAGTTCTTTAGCGATGCATCGTCATCTCCCCTTACTTATTATGGGAGACTTCAATGCTACGCTATACCGGGGAGAGAAGCTAGGGGGGCGGCCGGTCCCGGACCAGATCCTCTCGGATTTTCAGTCTTGCTTGCTCCAGTCCGGGCTCAGGGATCTGGAGAGGATAGGGCACATTTGGACTTGGCACAACAAGGCGGTGGTGAGCAGGGTGGCTTGCCAGCTGGATCGTGCTTTGGGGAACAGTGATTGGTTCCGCCTATTCCCCGCCTCTGTGGCTGAGGGGCTCCCTGCGGGGACCAGTGACCACTCGCCGATCCTGGTGCGCTTCGTGGAGAGTCCCAGATGGAGGGCCCGGCCGTTTCGGTATGACAACAGTTGGTTCCTCTCGGCTGGATACGAGGAGACTGTGGTGGGAGGTCTTAGCCAGGAGGCGATCGGCACTGCCCAGTTTTGTATGGTTCATAGGCTGAAGAAAACCAAACGCGCCATCAGAGACTGGGTGAGGGCACTTCCCCGGACTTCCTTACAGGAGAAGGAGGCGGAGTTGAGAGACCTGCAGTCAGAGCTTCAGGGCGACATGATGAGTGGGGAGATGGCGGCTAGAGAGAAGAGGTTGGCTGCAGAGGTCAACACCTTGAGGCTACAGCAGGAGATTAGTGCGGCCCAACGGGCCAAATGCTCCTGGCTCAAGGATGGGGATCGCTGCACCAAATTCTTCTATGATGTCATCCGGGCGCGTCAGCACCGGAACCGTATTCAGAGACTGATTGGCAGGGACGGGCGTCTTGTGACCGACCAGGGTGCTATCCAGGAGGAGGCTGTCCGGTTCTACTCTGAGCTTTATCATCAGACGGACTATCCCTCGGTTTTCCCGCAGCTGATTACGAAGACGTTGATCACGGAGTACGGCAATAGTCTTCTTATGGCTCCTATCCGGATGGCGGAGGTGGAGGCGATTGTGATGCAGGCAGATGCTTCCAAGGCTCCTGGGCCGGATGGGTTCTCCAGTGGCTTCTACAAGCGCCATTGGGGTATCCTCAAGGCCCCGGTCCTTGCGGCTGTTCAGGAGTTCTTTGTTACGGGCAAGCTCCTGAAGGAGCTGAACCACACCTTCCTGACACTTGTGCCTAAGAAGGAGGGGGCGACTTCTCTTGCTGACTTTCGACCGATTGCTTGCTGTAATTATTTGTATAAAATAATTACTCATCTTATGTGCAGGAGGATGGAGGATGCTATGCAGGGTCTGGTTTTTCGGAATCAGGCGGCCTTCATTAAGGGGCGGTCTATTGCGGAGCATAGCCTACTGGCTCATGAGCTGATTCGGGAGTTCCACAAGCCTGGAGGGATGAAGGCCTGTGTGAAGCTCGACCTGAGGAAAGCCTACGACACCGTCAACAGGGACTTCCTCTGTCACTTGATGGGTGCGATGGGCTTCTCCGAGACTTGGGTGGATAGAGTCAGAGAGTGCATCACCTCTCCTACTTTCTCGGTCCTCATTCAGGGCATCCCTTACGGGTTCTTCGGCAGCAGCAGGGGGCTTCGGCAGGGGGACCCGCTTTCCCCCTACCTATTCACCCTTGTGATGGAGTATTTCACCTGTTTGATGGACATCGCGGTACATCGGGAGAGAATTGTACCGATATACAGCAGGGTCTCTCCGGTGGTCTCTCATCTCATTTATGCAGACGACCTTTTGGTCTTGTTGAGGCCTTCCATGCGAGGGATGAGGGAGCTTGCGGCAGTGATGGAGGAGTTCGGACAGCTATCGGACCTTCGGTTAAACAGGGACAAGAGCAAAGTCTACTTCAGCAACTCCTGCACTTTGAAGGAGGAGCGGGCCATGGAGCTTGGGGTGGAAAAGGGGGACCTCCCGGTGAAATATCTAGGGGTGCCCCTTTCCGTCAACTATGCGAAGGACCGTGATTGTCAGAGTCTGGTGGATTTTGCACAGAGGAGGGTAGAGGGCTGGCAGGCGGCTGGCCTATCGTTTGGCGGGCGTATTGAGCTGGTTCGTTCGGTTATTTCTGCTATTGCTCTGTTCTAGCTCCAATCGATTATGGTCCCCTTGGCTACTTTCAGAAAGATTGAGGGCATATGTGCCAAGTTCATTTGGCATGGGGGGATTCATGCCATCTCTTGGGAGCAGCTATGTCGGCCCAGGAAGGAGGGAGGTGTGGGTCTGCGATCTCTTGTTTCTGTCAGGGAGGCGGCGGGGATCAAGCTAGCATGGAGGTTCCTTCAGGGTGATTCTCTATGGTCGGCCTGGATGACTAGTCGGTATCTCCGGGGCAGGAACTTCTGGGTATGTGAAATTGACAACAACTTCTCTGTGTCTTTCAAGCATATCCTGAGGAACCGCCCTGTACTTCGGACGGCTATGCGGAGGAGGATGAGAGAGGGAGGGGAGACGGACCTATGGCTGGATCCATGGATCTCGGGTCAGTCGCTCCTGGAGATGCTGGGTCCCCAGAGGGACGGCGTGGCCTACAGAGGTCTGACTTGTAGGCACATCATCCGTGGTGGGGTCTGGAGGCCAGAGGAGTATCGTTTCACTGCTCCGTTAGGTGAGGAGATCAGACAGGTGCAGATCACCCCTACGGCACTGTCTGATGTTTGGATTTGGGCCCCTCCCGGCCGCTCGGAGGGTACAGGGGAGTTCCGATTTAGCAGCTGCTATGACCTTGTCCGCCCACACTTCGATGATATTGAGGAATACGACTTTGTCTGGGGGAAGGGGCTTGCCAGGAAGATGCAACTGTCTGCATACAAACTGGTGCTGGGCCGGTTGCTTACTAGGGACAGACTGCTTCGGTTCGGGGTTTCTGTCCCTGACCCTAAGTGTGTTTTGTGTGAGACAGAGACTGAGTCCATTGGGCATCTGTTCTTTCAGTGCCATGTGGCATGGAGCATCTGGGCAGAGCAGAGCCGGAGACACTTGGTAGGGGTTGGAAGGGAGCGTGACTTCAGAGAAATCCTTAAGTGGATTGGGGATTGCAGGGGCAAGGAGCAGAGCTGGGCCAGGCGTGCTAGGTTGAGACTTGCTGCATCAGTTTGGCATGTCTGGCGGGAGAGGAACCGGCGCATCTATGAGGGACTGTCCACCCCACTGGGGGACATCCTCCATAACATTGAGTCGGATGTACTAGTAATGTCCCCCTGAGATGGGATTGTATCTCTATGTTGTAACCTTATTGCGTTGATGGAATAAAATTTACCCTTTTTCCAAAATATATATATATATATATATATATATATATATATATATATATATATAATGGTGTGCTTCCTTTCCTTTCTTCCGATGTGGGACTAAGACAAGGGTAAAATTAGAAAGGCTCTAGGCCATACAAGAAATAAGAATTAACAAACTTTTACAAAAGGAAATGACATAATGATTTAGTCCTCTTTGTACATACCTCTAGTTAGTTAGAAGGATGGCAATAATTTATAGGAAATTGTATTCATCTATGAGGGAACAACACTAAAATTCACTTTGACAAGGGGTTATGTAGAATAACTATGCTCTACACTTACTGACTTATCCTTTATGGACAAATGGCAGGCATCCTGGCATTACAGCAAAAGACCTCTAAAAATATCATATCAATGAGCGGCAAATAACTAGTAGATACGCCAATGACCCCTAGCCTAGTGGTAGTGGCGAGGCATGTGACCCAAGTGGTCAGGAGAAAGATTCCCGGTGGGAGCGTTCGACACAATTACCATTTATTAAAAAAAATAGTAGATACATCTATTTAGAAGAGAGAAACAGGTAGAACTTCCGAATTTGATGTCTCATTGGCAATTTTAGAATATACTTGATATTACATAATCTACCTACTCCAGATACTGATTGAATAACATTCGCTAACTCAGTATATTACACATTATAATGTTTTGTGGCTGAAAATAGGAAAGACTATGTAATCAATATTCATATGGAGATGACGATAACAGATTAGTCAGTATATGCCGGGTTCATGAGTTACTAATGCAATTAGTTCTCTGCTTCACACTTCATCTTCTATTCTTCTGAAAAGTGAAAATGAAGTTTCGTGTGTATCTTTATAGTTCAGTAGAAGGGTAAATATTATCTGATAATCAAGAAGATGGCCTATAAACTCTAGTGCCAAAAAAAAAAACATTTTACCTAGTCTCATAAAGTGTTTTAATAATAACTCCATCTTAAAGCATTTCACAAGCTGTTTATGAACACCATACCTTTGCAGGCCCAGCAGCATGAAGAATATTACAAGCTTCCAAGCCATCTTTCTCTGAAGTAATCCTATTTTATGTGAATATTGTGGAAAGAAAAGATGGTTGGTTATAGAATAATCTACTGTTGCACGTTAAAAAGCTTACATTCTTGACTTCTAAAATATACAACAGAATATTACACGAATAACCACTATGTTCAAAGCAAAGGATCTAACAGGTAGATAATGCATTCTCCAAATCGATAAAGTAGACGAAGTCGCATATAGTTCAAATAAAGAACCCTCAACTTTGCTTGTAGAAGTAATCTTCACCTAGATGTCAATTATAGATGATATATTGCTGCTACTAATACAGATATTATTTGTTGCATAAATCTGAAATTATCCACAAACATTTGGACAAGGGTTTGAATACTAAATGTCAATTATACTTCAGTCCAGCAATCTTAGAAACTTTGGTGGTTCTTTGGCCAGTTTTGATTGCTTTGGTTTTCTTTGCACTAAACACTTTTTTGTTTTGTTTTATTAATGCCTGTAGTATGACAAAAAATGAAAGGAAAAAAAATAAAATAAAATTATGGAACTGTATTTTCTTAGATGAGCCATTGGTTAGGAATCTGACATAGTTCAGCTCCCACTCCACTTGCTAGTGGTTTCTCTTACACCTATTCTTACAGTATTTCACCAAAAGAGCCAACTCACCAAAATATCAATTTAACATATTTCAATATAGGATATGGTATGGAAAAACCACAAATAGAAAAAATATTTCATATTTTGAGCAGTTATTGTATTGAAATGATAATTTATGTCTTGTATTCCAACTTTGGGGGACCAGTGCTACAAAAGAACATAACGAAAACAAAGAGTTTGAGCTAAAGTAAAATATGAAGCAGCAAAAGATAATACTCGTGCATAATTATGACAGTTTGCCAAACATAATGTGGTAAATAAAAGCTATTTGCTTACAGAAGTAACAGAACCTTGATACAAAGCTTAAACATAATGCTCTATTGGGAGAATACATTTTTACACTGATGATGGTGAAGTTTGGTTCTATTGTTTTTCTTCCATTTCATTTTGCAATATGCAAAGAAGTATTTGGCAGGTAAAATAGGTTTTAAACAAATATATAACATGTTTAAGTACCTCAATCCTGTCAGATGTTCAACCTCAAATTGGTTAGGAGTCAGCATAGAAGCCACTGGAACAACCTAAAGAGTAAAGGTGTTGTCATAGATGTGCAGAACAGTATAAAAAAGTTAAAACCAACAAGATTACAAGTCCACATGCGGTTGAGATTAATATTTTGAAGAAGGAAAATCACATAAAAATTTAATGAATTGGTCACTAACTTCATAATTGAACTGACTATTAAACATGTCAAGGGACCGTCCAGTGGGCAAAAGTCACCTGCCCCTGGCCAATGGGAAACTCTCCGCCTCCGTCTCAGCAACCAGCACATTATCTATACCCTTGTTTAATCCTGTTTCACCCATGTGTGGGTGGATGGGGGTTGTCCAGGTGAGCTTGGTGTGTGAGCACGCACGTCTGTGTGTAAAGGTGTCCCTGTGCCGTGTGAGCAGCCAAAAGATAGAAGAGCATGATCACGTAATGTCAGGGCAAATTTCACAACTTGCTCACCTACTTAAATGGATGATGTGGCAAAATTGCATCATTATCCCAAGGAAATGACCAAACTAATACTAAATCCATAGTAAATGCTGACAATTATCACATGCCAACAACTTTATCATGAATGATATACCTGTTACCAGATAAAGGAGTTAAAAGCTTCATCAGGGAACATATGATATCTGATTGAGTTGAGATGAGAACTTCAGTTCAACTATGTCACAATTTAGCTTAATGTCAGGTAACATGGTTCATATTAGTTGAATCCATAAATTTCTTATAGTTGTCGCTGGTGACATTTTGAACGAATATGTCCACCCTGTTCTGACAATCTTTATTTTACAAGAAATAAAGAACAGTTAGAAGCATTAAATCATTTCGAATAGCTTATGGTTGCAACTGATAGGTGGCAATCCAAATTGCAGCAATGAAAATGATGTGGGTTCAAATCCTGGCTGCGAAGATGTCTGCAGCTGCAGGTGCTCCGGCGGTAAAAGAATCAAACAATTATATATAGCTTGTCACTGTTGTAGAGGATTAAGGATAACTTTTTATAAGATAATGAAAAAGTAAAGAATGAGAAGCTAAATAGTTATAAGACATCTGTAAAAAAAAATTGGTGCACTGAAGATTACCTTTTCACGGTATACTGAAACCAGCTCCATTGGAACATAAAGCTTTCCTTCATCACCCATTACTGGATCACAAACTATATATGAAATAATGAACCAATACAAAGATAAGATTCCCAAACAAGTTCTTTATAGAAGCACATATTGGCTTCAAACTTTCATGCAAAGACCATCATGAAGTCAAAGTGAATATATGATGCATGAAAAGTATTAACAGAACTTGGGAATACACCCATTGTTAAAACATTTATATTTATATAAAGGCATCGATAATTTTACTTTTGCAGCAAGGTAATTGTATTACAATTTATGTTCCGGACTTAAGCCCGGGAGTTATTACACCCTCCTCTCTCCCCAGCCTATCTATGTCTTAATCTCTGCATGCTGATCCTCGAATGTTTGTGTCTGATGCATGCTTCCTCGATCCTCCGCCTCTCGGGAAGATCTCCATCACACGTTGTACTCGAGCTGACCATCTACTACAATACTTTTGCATGGGTAGAGTGCATCTCCAGGTCCAACTCTCAATTAACCGCTATTTGATTATCCGATTCATCCCCCCTAATATTTAAGCGCACAACGTACCCAGAAATATAAAGGAGGGAAACAAGCATATTTTTTTTTTTTGAACTAGGTAAATTGTTTCTGGAATCGCTCCCACTGGGATTCGAACTCCTGACCACTCGGGCCGCATGCATCTCTCTTAACCACTAGGCTAGAGGTCATTTGCAGAAGAAGAAAAACAAGCATATATATATATATATATATATATAGAGAGAGAGAGAGAGAGAGAGAGAGAGGGTGTTGTTATTGACACTCCTAAAATGTCATCCTGCACTCCTCTTTAATTTTCTATCATTCAAATTTCAAATCTACTCCGGCATTAAATTTGACATTAATTTGTGCATGCATGGAGGGAGGAGTGCAGGATGACATTTTAGGAATGCCAATAATGTTAATGCAGGACAAATTTGGAATTTGAATGATAAAAAATTAAAGATGAGTGCAGGATAACATTTTAAGAGTGCCAATACGGCATCCTATATATATATATATATAGAGAGAGAGAGAGAGGGAGAGTCATAGATAAGATAGAGATCATGACATTCAGAATTCAAAGTCATTCAGACATTAGAGAGAGAGAGAGAGAGAGAGAGAGAGAACCAAAATAACTAGGTTAATGATAACATGTTACTCGAGAAGACAGAAATCATGACATTCAGAGTTCAATGTCACTATGTCAGCTTCTAACATGCGAATAGGTAATCAGTTTCATAAGGAGGTAAAAGAAGATAATGTTGAGGTGGTTTATTCTCCAAGAGAAACCAATACTACTATAAACTCTCTGGAAAGGAAGCACCACAAAGTCATTAGGCTAGCTGATTCTGAATCCCAGTACTTTAAGACCCCTTAATCAGACAACTGCAAATGGTGACTACTTGCATTAAAGAGCTATGCCTTTAAGAGGAAAGTATAGTTGGGCTGAAAAGATTTAGTCATAGAGATGAAGAGTTCATTTAACAAGCCTAATAAAGGAACAAATAGAAATTGGAAGAAACCACGGAGAAATTGTTGAAAGGAACTAGGTTTAAAACCAGAAAAGTTAAAATTGGAAGAAACCATAAAGAAATTGTTGAAAGCAAAATCAAAATTAATGGTTAGACATGACTACACAAATCTAGATCACTAAAGTATAGCCCCTCTAATTTTACTTATGACCATTCTGTGATGTAGATAAGAAGAGGGTGGCACAGCAAGTAACTGCAATTTGTGCAGGCGGCAATAAAAAAAGCCTTTAATCATATTTAACCAGAGAGATTCTTATCTTGAAGCCTAATAGACCTTCATGTTACTAGGCTTGAACTGGATGCTTATAGTATGCAATAAGGAATCGGTAGCAAACAAAAATAGAGATACATCTTAGGTGTCCAAAAGTTTTCAACATCTTAGTATTTTCTGGCTAAAATACAATATTAAGCTCCTCACTCAAGACCTATTATCAAATTTACTACGTGAGAGATCCTTTTATAGATTGAGCATGTACATAACTTAGAGTTTAGTTGAAGTCCGTACTTGGAAGCACAAATTTGATAAGAAATGAGTGAGGAAGACTGAGACTCAATAACCAGAATACGGAAAATCTTGATAGTATGTAAGAAACGACAATTTTTCCATCTTACTGATTTAAATCGATTATATAATTTGAATTATAGGTTTTAAAGTGGAAACACTGGTCTTCATGATTGTCACGTGTATTTGTGGTAATAGAGTTCTGACATCTGTTAATCAAGAGGTTCAGAAGTATCAAAAATGGAAGCTGGAGTGACCTATTGATATCTAACAAAAGATTCATGTATCCATCAAAATAATATAACTATCATTTAAAAGTATATTTTCACTTGTCAGAGTTTAAAATGAAAATATAACCATCTTAAACATTAATATTGAACATCAATATTCTAAAAAAGCTCCTTTCCATCATGCAAGCACGAATGTGAAATATGCACACAGACCCAACTGATGCTATACAAACAAGAACAGTTGTACTTATGCTACATCTCCCCTTTATCCCACACCAGACCCACCTGATGCCCCCACCCCCCTGGTAGCCAACAATTACACATGTAAATAAAAAATGAACCACATTGCCTCACCATTATAATCTCTTACCAGATAAACAAATCTTTGGCTTCTAAAGATTCACAAGTAGCATATTAGCAAGACTTGAACCATGCAGAGTAGAAAAAATATCCTATTATGTGCCAGCCGAGGGCATTGAGAGATGACAATATTAGGAAATGAAATTGCATGTTAACTACAGACATGCTTAACTATAAAGAAAACTTACCATAAATAAGTCCAGGATTAACTGAGCGTAGTTTGTCTACAACTTGTAATACAGTATTTAAGAATGAAACTGAACCAATGTAACCTGTACATATATCAAAATAAGACAATGCTAATTAATATTCAAAGGACAAAAAATAATATGAGAAATGACAAGAAAGTTTGGATGAAGAAACACATAATGCAAGAGCATAAAGATTTTTTCCTATTCATGGAATCTGTATAAGAAATCTATTTGGTAAATAAATATAGGCCGAGGTCCAAAGAAATGGATTGCAGAGACTAGTAGGTTCCATCGCAGCTGAAACTTTTGTCTGGTAAATTTTGCACACATGTACTCTGATGCAGAACAAGATCACTCTTCATAGTGAGTGCCGATAGTAACTTATATTCTCGGGGTAGCTGAAAATGGCTAAGCAATATGAGGAAGTCTAAAAAGGCAAAAATCATCTCCAAGAAATAAAAATCAACAACCAAAGAGTTGACTTATCTAAATCTGCAAAAAAACTCTTCACATATCAGTAGTCAACTCTAGTTTACTCTCTACAAATGGTGAATCTAATTTCTACTTGATTTACATATTTTACATGATAAGTATCAAACAAATCCTTGCACACCCCTTAAGAATAACCCTTCGCGAATTTTTTCAGTTAAGTCTCAACTCTTGGCCTCGTTTTTCAAGTTAATGTTCAAATTAGATATTTCCAGAGTGTATTACTGCATAAAAGGACGTAGTCACTATTCATCATTTTTCTGATCCTTTAGTCACTTCGATGTGTCAAATTGCATTATACAGAGAGCAAATAAACAAAACTATAATGTCTGAAAGATGTCGGCATAGCTAATGGCTCACCTGTTAACAAATGTGTGTAGTATAATAAATTATTTGCTGCTAGGCCTTCAATGAGATCCCATAGCTGTTGACCGTCCAGAACTTGCCCTTTAAACGTTGGGTATCCTGCATAACTTCTTTATCAGATCACAATCCGTGCTTTCACCATAACTATCTATCATTCAGTCAGGCACTTATACAAAGCAGCAGATCCGCACCATATAGTAGGGCTCTCTTTTCTGAGACTGTTGGAAGCAAGTTATATAAAGCAGCTTGCCTGTATGATTAGAGAACTGCACCGAATTGATCGGATCCACGTCATAGCCAAGAAGCTGAAGCGGAAAGACAGCCGATTTATTGCCAACATATCCCTGAAGAAAATAACAGCACAATATGAGATGAATTATAAGATAAGAAAGACGTAACGTACCACACAATGTGTCAAAACCTATACATGTTAACAAAGATTGTACATTTCAATCTATAGAGGGTTGTACAGGGTGTCTGTACACCTGCCTTAATTGTGCTTATCACGAGCTAATTCTTGGTTAGAATAATTTAAGTTTTGTTTCTCATAAGTTCCAACCCTATTATCACCTACTTTTATACAATTTACATGACTTCCCTTAGGTTTGCTTTGAATTTATTACTAAATTAATCTTGCATAATAATTACCTAATATATTTTATATATGGTTTATTATATATGTGTGTGTTACAATATTAGTACAAAATTCGATGGAAAGATACGAAGAAGACAAAACACCAGTTTTCTACCAAATTTATAGTTCGCCATAATGGATGGTATATGATCCAAAGGTGATATCTGCAACGTGCGCCCGTGGAGTATCAATCCTCTACCGTATGCATGTGTACGCACATGTGCGTGTGGACGTGCATGTGTGCATGCCATGAACGCATGTTTTTTTATACTAATTGCATATTAGGGAGCTTGGACACTCCAAAAAGTGGTCAGCTTCGTGTCGAACGTGTACGGGCACTCCCAAATACACTAGGGCAAGCCAAAATAGGTGACATGTCCGTGTCATCCGTGTCCTTACCTTGTCATGCTGTATCTGTGTCCATGCAACATAGTTTGCATATAAAAAAAACGAGTTCTCGACAAGTATCAATGGATGCTTAGGTATGAAGTATAAACACCGATAGTAGCTACTTTGTTCAGGATTTAAGAAAAACTTCAACTTTCTTCACTGATCGAACCGATGAAACACAATAATTCATTGATTGGAAGAGGTGATAAGTTTCATTATTCATAATTAATCCGAAGTTTTTTTTTTTTTGTGATTATAGCAGAAGCCTACCTGGACCGTGTGCGACTGGATGCTGAGAACGCGACCAGTTCCCGACGGAAGAGCCAGGGAGAGGATCGGTGGAGGCGCCATTGCCGATCTCTTCGAGCTTTTCTACTGGAGGAGGAAACAAAGACGAAATTGTTATGGAATTCATCAAAACAAAAAAAGAAAAACGGGATCGATAATTTGAGAAACAATTAGTTAGTACCGAAACGCGAATTGGGAATTTGCGGGCGGCTGGAGAGGAGAGAGATTCTTGCAAATGAGAAGATGGACCAGGAAGTTTAGAAAGATAAAAAAAAAAGTAGATGGTGAAATAAAATTATTTAGGGATATTTTAGCAAATGTCCTTATTCAAAATGTATAAACTAACATATGCTCCCACTTAAAAAAAAAAAAAAAAAAAAAATCTAACATATATCCCCATTCTTTGTATGGAACATTTAAAATTTTAAGCTATACCCCCACTTTTTAAACGAAAATTTGGGTGTTTCACATGGAATAGGGGTATATGCTAGTGGGGGTATATGTTAGTTTATAGATTTTGAATTGGAGTATTTGCTAAAATATTCCAATTATTTATAAGGGCATATCTCACAGCTATCATATTCATAATTTTGATTTATTTATAAGTTTGTCATTAGAAAAAATTACTACTATTTCATTTATAGGTATAAAAGTCAATTCTTTTATTTTTCCTCTTCTCTTCTTCCTCAACACATCCAATAACAAGAACAATAATAAGAATGTGGGATGGGTTTTCTTCTCATCTTCTTCTTCTCCACCATTTTCATGCTCACAATCTTCATCAAAACCCTAGTTTCCTTCTCATTCCCAATTTGTTTCTCACAAATAATGTACAAATCCTAATATTGGTGGGTGAACAAATAATGTACAAATTCTTTGGTGGTTGAACACGACATTTTTTGTGAAGCAGTCTCGGTTAACTTTCCGGCCGACAAGATCCTATTTTGGCAAAGATCGACCAAGTCGACTTTAGGACTGCCACAATTTCTGGCAGTCCAAAATAATTTTAGGACTGTCAAAAAATTCGACAGCCATAAAATGGACTTACTGGACAAAAAGTCCATTTTAGGATAAGGATTGGGATTGTTTAAATCCCCCCCTTAGATAATTCATAATTAAATTCAAATTCATTTAAACTCGTTTAAAACCATTTTAGATTTAAAGCTATAAGTCCATAAAAATCTTTTCAAACATACTCTTATCATAATCAATTAAATTTAAATCAAAACACCATAATAAAATTCTTTTTCGAAAAGTAAAATATTAATTTTAAATAAATTTTGAAAATAGAATTATATATAAAATCTAAATTTATGTACCTCGTATGCAATGAATATTTGCATAAAATCTCATTTTCAAAATCACTATTTATATAACCTTAATGATGTAAAATAAAGAATTGAAATTTTCAATACAACGCCTTTTACAACTTTACGAAATCAAAAATATTTATTATTTATTATTTGAAAGAAAAAAGACAAACCAAGCTTTTTAAAATAAAATGTCTTTACAAAAATATGTATCTCGCACATATTCGCACTTGACGAGACATACGAAAATGCGAACTCATATGCGACGTCCTATACGACAAATTCGTACGCGACGTATAATACGACTATGCGACGTACCATACCAAGTAAAAATTTTAAATACTCAATTTATATAAAAAAAAATTTATGTAGAAATTTAGGGGGTTTACACCCCATAGGCAATGTGCCATGTATATAGGCTATATCACACATATAGTCTATTCTCACATATTACATATATACTAGATTAATATAATTATCATACACATATATGTATACCACATCCTATATTCAAGAGTATAGATAATATATATTTACATATTGGCCACACATATTATTACATATAGAGATAGCCATGTGTGTGTGTGTCAATAGGATAACAGAAAATCAGATTTTTAGGGTGTTAATGACAGTGCAATGCAATAATGGGTGTGCAACCTAGACTAGAGTGTGAGTGTGAACATAGTGTGTCAATGAGTGTGGTATGTGATAGGAGATCAATTTTCCAGTTTTGTGTGTGTGTGTGTCCTGTGTTACATAGCTATAGTTAATAGGGTGTCCCTGTTATAGCTAATCAGTGTACGGTGTAATATAATGTGTATGTGTGTTCATGATTTTAGTAGAGTGTTATCTCAGGTGACAATGCTAACTTAGGGAATTTAAGTGCAATGGGGTGTCAATACATTTCAGATGGGATATGTGACTGAGTGTTTGTCAAGTGACAGTTTAGCTAACAGGGAATAGGAAACAGTTAGATAGGTTTGTGTGTGTACAATTGTGTGTGTGAGTGTTTACATGACAGTGCAATAGTGCCCAGATTTAGTGAATATCAGTGTGTGTAAAATGATAGGAAAACAGTAGATAGCAGTAAATAGTGTCAACTGGATGAGAGTGATTCACATATTTGAATGTGTGTGTTATGAGCAGGAATGAAATCAATGAATGGGTGTTCTCAGGATATACATGTATTCAAACTGACAGTCCATAATCATCAATAACAGTTAACAGTAATTCCTTTCACACATTCAATTCAAAATCCAAATTCGAAAACCCTATTCCCTGGATATCATTCCAACCTAATATGTAACCAACATTGCAGTAAACTAACACATGTGTAATGAATTTAACATGGCAATTTAACATCAAAAATTTAGTTTTAAATGAAAATCTAATTCCAAAAATTCAAAACTGAGAACACGTATCAGTAGGATAGGGGGAATGAAATTCGAAAGTCAAAATCATGATAATAACACAAATTAATGGTTGGTAAACAACCCCCCACCTGTGCCCGTGTCCCAAGAGTCCTTTCGTGTCACCCTAGAGCCGGATACGGCGTGTCCAAGCAGATACACACACACAGACATACTGTGCACAGACTGCGTCGTGCACGCGTGCACACGTGTCCAGCACACGACACAGTGCACCAAGTGTCACGTGCACAAGCCTAGGTGTTCGCCTAGGGTAGGGCTACCCCACTGACACCCTGCACCGTGTCTACAACACGTGTCCAGCCGTGTCCAACCGCGTGTCAATTAAATTTAGATAAAATTATGGAACATTTAAAATTTTAAGCTATACCCCCACTTTTTAAACGAAAATTTGGGTGTTTCACATGGAATAGGGGTATATGCTAGTGGGGGTATATGTTAGTTTATAGATTTTGAATTGGAGTATTTGCTAAAATATTCCAATTATTTATAAGGGCATATCTCACAGCTATCCTATTCATAATTTTGATTTATTTATAAGTTTGTCATTAGAAAAAATTACTACTATTTCATTTATAGGTATAAAAGTCAATTCTTTTATTTTTCCTCTTCTCTTCTTCCTCAACACATCCAATAACAAGAACAATAATAAGAATGTGGGATGGGTTTTCTTCTCATCTTCTTCTTCTCCACCATTTTCATGCTCACAATCTTCATCAAAACCCTAGTTTCCTTCTCATTCCCAATTTGTTTCTCACAAATAATGTACAAATCCTAATATTGGTGGGTGAACAAATAATGTACAAATTCTTTGGTGGTTGAACACGACATTTTTTGTGAAGCAGTCTCGGTTAACTTTCCGGCCGACAAGATCCTATTTTGGCAAAGATCGACCAAGTCGACTTTAGGACTGCCACAATTTCTGGCAGTCCAAAATAATTTTAGGACTGTCAAAAAATTCGACAGCCATAAAATGGACTTACTGGACAAAAAGTCCATTTTAGGACTGCCTAAATTTCTGGCACTCCTGGTAGTGGACATGACTGTCAGAAATTTTGGCAGTCCTGACCGTCCAAAAATTCATTTTAGGTATAAATAAATTTTAGAGATAAGTCTTTCAATTTTCTTCATTAATAAATCTTCATAGATAAATCTATAAATCTTAAATCTATCTTATAGATAAATTTCTCTTTTTAATTCAATAATTCTACACAGTCCGCTGAGAAAACCGCACTTTAAACCGAAACACATGTGGCACCAACGTGTCTTTCTTTTTTCATTGTTGCATTTAATCGGAAGGATGACAGACTTTAATCATTAAAGAGAGGGTAGTATCGTATTTTTGTATGGAAGAAAGACTTTTTTTTTTGTTCTCTAACAATTCCTTCTTTGTATTCTTCCTTCTTCCCTAACAAAACAAATCCATCAGAGACATGAAGATTGGAGAGAAAAACCCTAAAAATTAGAGAGCGGAGATCAGATCAGAAGTAAGTTCTTAAACCCCCTAACTAAATCTGATTCATTTCTTTGATTCTTGGTGGTCTCTTGTTCATCTAAAATTTTCATTATTAAATTCTGTTTCTTTGTTTTTTTTCTTATATTTTTTTTCATTAAATCACTCCAAGAGTATATGTCACACATACTTAATATACAGCAGAGGGAATATGTGAATTTTTTGTATATTTTCTTTATTGTTGTATGTTGGAATTGTTAGGGTTCCATTGCTGACATGTTCTTAATTATAATTAGAAACCATCATGGAGGAGCAAGAAGCATTCAATAAAAAATTGGAAAAATATGTTCTTATTCTTTTTTCAATCAAATATTATTTAGTAATTGTCTTTTGGTCAATCTTTTAGTGGAATAATATGTTCTTCCTCACTTTGTGCTCATCTTTTTTAATCAATATTATTTTTCTTAATCTCTTTTATGAAATATTTTCTGGTATGGAGTTGGGTTACTTGGGAATAATAACATCCAAAGAAAAAAGGAACAATTCTGCTCCTTCGGTGGTTATTTAAAGAAGAAGTTCGATGATGATGTCTCATCCACTATGCAAAGTCGATAATTCTGCCTCTTCGAATTGGTTTCAAAAGATGAATTTGGTGATGTTTTATCCGAGATATGGAAGGATCTCAAAATGAAAGTCATGATGGAAGTTGGAGTGGAACGGCGCGCAACACAACGTCAATTAGAATTCTATGCCTATTTTTAAGATAAATTTGGTACTAATAAAGAAAGAAATGTATCAAGACTCAGTAATGTATGGTTTTGTTATGTATCAAGACTCAATGATACATGGTTTTGTCAAGACTCAGTGATGTACGGTGTTATGTATCAAGACTCAGTTTTGTTATGTTACTTTCATGTTGTTGTCATGAAAATTGGTTGAAATTGTGATTTTATATGAGTTTGATCAATTTAGAGATAAGTCTCTCAATTTTGTTCATTTCAATCTTTTTAAATCGAAAAAAATTTCATTCAAAATTGTAAATTTATTTTTTAAAAAAACTCACATATTCAAATCTATCTTATAGATAAGTCTCTTAGTTTTGGTCATTTTAAAACAAACCTTCACATATATGGTCTATAAATCCATTTTAGGTATAAATCTATTTTAGAGATAAGTTTCTCAATTTTGTTCATTTCAATTTATTTAATTCCAGAAAATTTTCAATTCAAAATTTTAGATCTATTTAAATATATCTAAAAACACAAAAAAAATTCAATCTATTTCAGGACTGCCACAATTTCTGACAGTTCTCAATACTTCTAAGACTGCCAGAAATTGTGGCAATCCTGAAATGCATTTGTTGTACATCAGGACTGCCACAATTTCTGGCAGTTCTTAATACTTCTAAGACTGCCAGAAATTGTGGCAGTCCTGGAATGCACTAGATGTACATCAGGACTGCTATCAAATTCTGACAGTCCTATCAGTATTTAGGACTGCCAGAAACTATAGCAGTCCTAAGTCGACTTGGCCGAATGTTGTTTGGGCTTACTTCGATCATAAAATTGGTGACAAATAATTGAAATAAACATTACATTGTATGTTTTTCATCACAATGATGTATACTTGGATTTTGGGAATAAACATTACAAGAAGAATATGAGAGAGAAATTAGGGTTTTGGGAAGAGAGTCTTTGGTGCCATCGAAATTGAAAACGAGAGATTGGTTATTAAAAAAAACAGAGAGATTGGGGAAGGGGAAGAAGATATGTAACTTGGGGAGTGGAAAATGGTCGAGAAGAAGAAAAAGAAGAAGAAGAAAGCTAGAATTTTTTGAAAAGAGAGAGTGAAATTGTGAAATGAAGCTCAAAATTTGGGTTTGGAAAGGATGAGGGGTTGGGACAACCCAATGAGTAAGAAAATGGAATGTCCTGAGTAATTTTCCCTCAAATCTGGGCTAGTCCAATCCTGATGTGCCCTGATCAACTTTTGATGTGCCCTTATAAATAACCTGAAAGAAGAGTACAATGTATTTTCCAGGGATACGATTATTCAGAAATTCGTCGAGTCATTAAAATATTTCGAAGAAAAAATTCAGATTTTTTTTATTAAAAAATAAAATATTTTCATCACAATTTTTTTATCAATTATAGTACTTTATAAGAGTATATTTTTCCTAAATTATTTCCCAAAAAACTGTCATTTTCAATATTTTCTTTGAAAATGGTGAAAAATATAACTGGCTCAACCATAACAAAATATCAATTTTCATAAAAATTATATTTTCCATTAAAAAATAACTACAACCAAACACCCAAATTAATTCCCTATAATGTTTTTATAATTTTTTACTAGTAAAACAATTCCCTGAAATTTCTTTTATTTAAAATCATATTTTTAGTAGAGATATGACTAACCATAACTTTATCACAATATTAATTTTTTCTTGACATAATTTTGGCATCATAACCAAAATAAAATTATAATTTTAAACAATAGTTGGATATGCACAAGTCTGCCAAAAACTTGGTAGTCTTAACATTATACTAGTTACGTTCACGTGCATTGCACGTTAAAAAGAATATTATTATTATTATTATTATTATTATTATTATTAATAATTTATTTAATTTTATTTGAGGTGTCCTTTTTTCAAGTTGGGTCGTGGCTCAAAGCCACCCAAGACTATATTATTATTGAAATATAAAAAATTAAATTATGTTAGAATATTTTAAATACAATTTGAATATATTTTCGTTATGATTTATAATAAATATATTTTTAAACTTTTTGATATGTGTTTAGTTAGATAATATCATTTAGTTTTTTTTAGATAATAATATCATTTAGTTAGTAAATATAATTTAAATTCAAAAATATTTTTGTATTTATACATATTCATGCAGTTAGAAGGATTTTAAATTTTAATTTTTGTTTAAACTACGTGAGAAAATAATTATTACTGGACTTAAATTTTTAGACGGACAAAATTTTGACAGTGTCTAAGACTGTTTTGGTAGTGCCAAAGTTTTAGTAATCTACTATATAAAATTCTCTATATAACGAAGGAATTAATTTAGGTGATTTTTGTTGTTTAAATTACGCATTAAAAAAGTAATTTTTGGTTTAATTAAAAGAAAAACTAAGAAAAGCACACTGGATAGTACAAAAATGTTATGAGGTTTTAAAATAGTATTTTTTTTTATAAAAAAATCTACTGTACCGACATTAATTTTCTATAAATTAGAGTAAACGAAACAAATATCTAAATTTTAACTGGAACAAAATATTTTGGTAGAAAAATACATAGTATATAAAATAATCGAAAGTTGGATTTTCGTCAAGTGTATTGGCGAAAAATTTGTTTGGTGGTTCGTTTGGTTTTTAATGGTTTGTTTATTGGTTTGTTTTATATATGTTTGTTTTGTTTGGTTTGGTTTGGTTTGGTTTGGTTGATTTGTTTGTTTTTCGTTTGGTTTTGTTTAATTTTTTAGTTTAATTTTTTTTACTTTGGTTAATCTATTTGTTAATTTGTTATTATCTATACTAATATGTATAATTAGAAAAATTATTAGTCAATTTTTTATTTGTATATGTTACTTTGTACATATTAATTTATATATATTTATTTGTACTAATAATAATATATACCAATAAATATATTGGTATAGATAATAATAACAGATTTAGGTTAAGTTGTTCTAATTTAATTTTTTTGATTTTAA
The DNA here is from genome assembly GCA_029216955.1 of Iris pallida. Taxonomy (NCBI): domain Eukaryota; kingdom Viridiplantae; phylum Streptophyta; class Magnoliopsida; order Asparagales; family Iridaceae; genus Iris; species Iris pallida. Next base: position 505,650 of record JANAVB010025998.1, read on the forward strand.
ATTTAAGTTCTACTATATAAGTTTAAATTTTTATCGTATAAAATTTAAAATCTTAAACTATAATTATTAAATTTTGAATAAAGTAAAGTTACATAAAATTTTCGCCTAGTTATAGATAAGCTTAAAATCTTTTCTTATAAGTTTTGATTTAAAATGTTGGATAACTTTAAATCATAAATCTGAAATGTGGATACAGGGTGATGACAAATTTTTTTTTTCTTCATTTATTATAATTTCAAAATCCATTAATCATATTTTGATTAAAATTTTGATTGATGGATTTTTAATCTATAATCAAAATTTTGATTAATGGATTTTGAAATTATAATAAATAAAAATTTTGTCAAAACAACTTTAACTATATCCAAATTTTAATTTTATGATTTAAAGTTAAAGTTATCTAACATTTAAAATTAAAACTCATAAGAAACGATTTTAAGCTTATCTATAGCTAAGCGGTAAAATTTGAATGACTTATACTTTATCTAATCTTATAATTATTATAATATAAGATCAAAATTTAAATTTATCTAGTAGAACTTAAATTTAGATTCATTTTTTTTTTTGAAATTATAACATCTTAACCTAAATTTGTTATTTATTTGTTTATTAATTTGTTATCGTTATATATACTAATATATTTTTCATATTTATTAATTTGTTATTAATACAAATAAATATATATAAACTAATTGTCACTCCCGTTTCCCATTATACGTATTTTTCAGGATACGTATATGGATTTCTGACAATTGTCAGGTGGCCCGTATTTTTTACTTATCTTGCTTAGCTTAGCCTTGGTTTAAATCTTGACTTGAATGGTTCAACTTGGTTCAACATGACTTGGCTTGGCTTGGTTTGGTTTATATTGGGTTGAGATGAGAGGGGTTGCTATATAAGTCAACTCCTCCTCGCTCCTCTATTATTTTGCATTTACTTCATCATCTTCTTCATTTACTCCTCCCACCTACCAAGCCTAGGCAAGTGCAACTTGCTTCAAGAAGGATCTCAAGTTTTATTGTTCCATTCTCTTCCTTACTTGATTCTAAGTCTCTTTAGAACTTGGCATTTCTGGGTTTGATGGATAGATTCTTGTAGATCTAAGTTTATAACTTTTCGGTTTTTTCTTGGTTTTGATCTATGAAACTTTGTTATTTTCGAAATCTAATGGTTCCATGTTGTAGGAAATTCAATTCTACCCAATTTTGGCTTTTGAACCACTTGATTTCTACTTCGTATGAAAAAGTTATGCCATTTTTGAGTTCATGGGTTCCCCACACCTTTAGGTGTTGTCTGGACGATGAACAGTGCTGCGCGCAGTGTCTTCGCTGCCGCGCTTGCGCGCGCCGCGCTTGCGCGCAACGTGCGTCGTGGGCGGTTTTGCCCGCGCGCAATGCGCAACTTGCGCGTCGTGCGCCCGCGCACTTCTCTTCGCGTACCGTGCTTGCACGCATCGTGCGTCGTGGACGATTTTGTCCGCGCGTAATGCGCAACTTGTGCGGCCGCGCGCCGTGCTTGTGCGCAACGTGCGCCGTGGGCGATTTTGCCTGCACAACTTGCGCGCAGGTCACTCCAAATGACTGTTTTTGCTTCTTTGTGCTGTTTTGTTGCTAAAATCTGGAAAAACTCAAAACATGAAAGTTGTAGATCTTTTTCTTGGCTTCAACAATATGTTATTAGTTATTTTATGCAAGTTTCTCTCGTTCATGATAATGTAAGGTTAGAACACGATATTGGCATGTTAAGACGCACTCTTAACAAGTATCAAGTAACATGATAATTCTTGATAGTGACCCGTCGTGGTGCACTCTTGACAAGTAACTTGACATGATAATTCTTGATAGTGACCCGTCGTGGTGCACTCTTGACAAGTAACTTGACATGATAATTCTTGATGGTGGTCCGCTGTGATGCACTATTGACTCGATAAGTAAACCTACATGATAATCTCGATATGCATTGCTAAGTAACTCTTGTCTTGACACCGTGGGTGTTTGTGCTTGTATAAGCTACATGTCTCGTCTTGCATCATGTCTAGGATATGAATTCCTGACTTTCACGGTCAGAAATTCATACTGAATCTGACTAGGATAATGACTAGAGTGATAAGTAGTTCATGAAGAGATTTTCCAGCTACAGGCAGTCCCGTTATCTGGGCGCTTTAATTGGACTTGTAGCCTGCCGTCGAGTATGGCACATTTCTAGCACACTGTCATGTGTTGTACCCCAAAGTCACCTAATCCAACTCTCTCAACTTATGACCGGATAACCTGGATTAAGACTGCAAGGCTTGTGGCTGTTGGAACATCTCGATGCATCTTGTTAGTAACTAAGCTTGTGATAACCCTAGTTAGTTAAAGTATCAAGCCGTACTCTTGCTTGGCCGTGAATGATGGATGGAGTCCTATCTTGTCTAGTATTGCCTAGATCCAGTACATGGCTATCTCAGGACATGCTTGTTTATGCTTTACTTTATCGATAATTGATTAGAGACTAAGTTCTGTTCAGGTGAAGGGTTACAACCCCGGTCCTTGTCTGTTTTACGGGTTGTAACTTGGTTACCGGAATAGTCCGTTAGTCATCTTATCGTTTATCACCCTGTTTTCTCTAACTCATGTCTTTCGTTATCCTTTATGCATCATGTGCTAATATGCTGGTTTTAGTTCTTAAGTGAAGCCTCCTTTGTGGCACTTGCTCTTTCTGGGGTCTGACCCAGCTGGTTTTGTATGGCCAGATTTCGGAGTAGCTTCCGAGGATCTCCCTACCTTCCAGCCAGATGGCGACCACTAGGCGCAACCCTGGCAACGAGTGGGTTCTTATTTTGTTCCCCCACTCTCTTGTAAAAATATTCTTTTGAGGCGTTTAGCCGCCGAGCAAGTGTTAGCTCGTTTGTAACTTTACTTAGTGTCTGCATACGGGCTGTAACATGATTGACAAATCCTAGGGTTGATCATGTATGACTGAAACTCTTGCTAGTCTTCACGTTTTGTATGACTAGCTTCATGATCATCTGAATATGTAATATTTGGGACACCTTACTTTGTATGTCTGATGATCTAACATCTTATAACATTTACTTACTTGCTTGAGATTGAGACACTAGGCTTGTTCATGACCATAAGAGACTGTTGGCTTGTAGATAAACCCTCATGCATCTAGACAGCCGTGACCGTATATCGAGGTAGATTATACTTCAATGTACGTAGCTGGCTGTGTCTGTCCCTCGCTCTCCAGTATTCTGGTCAGTGGGGCGTGACACGGTTTAAGTGGTGGCCCATGCAGGTCTTGTAAATCAAGATGTGTGAGGGTTTAACTAAATAGATGTCTCAATCAGCACTCGCCCTTGATCTCTACTCATGTCTTCTAATCCTTCCGAAATCTTGGCCTGATCACATGTTTATATCATCGATCTATCATGGTCCTTCCTTATTGTTCCCCATGTCGTTTCTTCAGCGGTATTGTTCCTGGTCCTACCGATCAGCAAGGCGGAGCACCTCCAGTGGACCAGCAGCCACCTGGAGACCAAGCCCAGCACTCTGGTACGGCCTTCCGATTCATGCATTCCGGGGATCCAGAGCCCCCAGTTCAACCCGTCCAGCCCGCAGAGCCTGATAATGGAACCTTGGTGGGTCTCATCAGGGAATTGCTTGCATCTCAAGATCGTCGGGACGATGCCCTGTACCAGACAGTACAAAATGCCATGGGCAGAGTTGGTTACCGAGGGAACAACGCGGCCAACAACTTCAAGCGTCTGAACCCTCCCTTCTTTGACGGCACTGAAGATGCTATTGCTGCTGATGCATGGCTTCAGGACATAGAGGTTATCCTGGAAGCAGCTAGGATTCATGAGAATGAGAAGGTGGCCGTTATGCGCCTGCAGTTATTAGACTTAGCCCGCAACTGGTGGGCGATGCTAGCAGTTGGATTACCGATGCCTGTCTCATGGGCGGTATTCAGCAACAAGTTCCAGACCAAGTACTTCGATGCAGTAGCTCGGTATGATCTGCAGACGAGATTCACTAATCTCAAGCAGATGGGCAGAATGGTCGATGGATATGCTGCCGAGTTTTTTAGACTCGGTCGGTTTGCTCCTACCTTGGTGGCAACCGAATTGGATCGAGTCCAGCGATTCCAGCAGGGGCTCCACCTAGAGATTATCATATCGGTGGAGTAGTTTGAGCACCAGACGTTTGATGCCGTCTTGCGAGCAACGAAGAGGCATGAGTATACTTCGCAGAGGATTGTAGATAGAAGCGGAGGACGGAAGAGGTCTCATGGGCATATGTCCCAGTCTTCAGCACCTGCCCCGACAGCTAGGGCTTTGACTATTGGAGCTCCTAGGAGGGCGACCACAGTTTCGTCGGTTCAGCACTCGACGCCGGCGTATCCTCAGCAACAAAAGCAGTCTTCCGCAATGGGCTGCACTCATTGTGGGAAGCCAGGACACGTAGTATCAGAGTGTCGTAGAGCACAGGGATTGTGCTTGGCTTGTGGGGCACCGGATCACAAGATAGGGTCCTGTCCGAATAGAGCCAGTTCATCGTCGTCAAACCTAACCAGTCCATCGGTTAGGGGTCCAGCACCAGTGTAGAAGCAGTACCAGCCTCCGAGGCCATTGTCGCCTCAGGATCAACAGTATGCCCTGTAGTGCCCCGTTCCGCTCAGTCAATCGGAGGAATCAAAACGCCAACAGCGTTAGGACTTAGCCTTGCAACGGCTACCCGAAGACATCGCTCGGTCGAAGCGACCGCTCGCTCAGGTAGGGTAGTTTCGGTGAACTTGCCTCATCTTAGCCTTCACATAATAAATCGCATATTTTCAACTTGCACAAGTAGGCTTGATAATAAAAGAGACGAATCCACATAGCTAAAGGGAATAATCTCGACGGGTCGAATTGAGTTAGAATATGGAATGGTCCAACGGTCGACTTAGAGTTGGTGCACGGCGTGCTTTGAAAATGACACTCAATCCTTTGTCTCGTGGCTTGGGAGAAGGAAAGTTGGTTGAGTCGGCGAAGTTATGAACATAGCCTAAGTCATAGGTGTCGCCCGTATGAATGCTTCATATAGCATGCACGGTCATGTCGTCCAAGGCTTGGCATAGCCTTGGCTTGTCCCATGAGTTAAGTTGCGTTGCACAGCTTGTGCCATAAGTCTAGGCACCCAAATGACTTGGTCGTTCAAAGTTGAACGCGTGCACGACACGTTCCATCGAGGCAAGGCTTGACGCGGCCTTTGCTCGTTAAGTTGTAGGCTTGAGTAAGTTAGGCAAAGTTAAGTCGGTCGACCTAAGTCATTCGAAGTGTTGTCCCGCTCATTTTGTGGTTGTCAGGTTAAATAGTCCCACGATCCCAAGGCTCGTCATATAAATTATGACTTGGGCGATAGCGTCGCGTAGAACGAAAGTCGGTTTGAGGCACGATGCACGGACCTAGTGTTAAGGCAGGAACCCCGGATGATTGAATGAGTTTTGGAAAAAGGATTATTGAATAGGCATTGAGCTGAATGAAATGATATGGTAACATGGAAAGAATACTCGCGACCGTGGGTCGTCGAGGGGTCTCAAATGATAGAAAGAATGCTCGCGACCGTGGGTCATCGAGGGATCTTAAATGATAGATGGTTTGATATTGGTTTTGAAAGAGATGGTAACATTGGAAGAGGAATGACTGTGTGAGACGTCATTTTGTGTCGAGTCTTGCATGGTCATTGGATAACTTGTCGACAAGGAGGAGTTTCCACGCGCGATAACCCTGGGCGCCATGGGACCGCGGCGTTCCGGAGGGAAACACGGTATAGCCGTAGCTGGACGAACCGCTCGGGTCATTCGGAAACTTTCAGCGGGGCTAGCTACTTGCGTTGAAAGGGTCGCCGAATGACAAGGCTATAGTCCAGGATAGCTTGTGATGTTAGTGACCAATTCATATAGATGGGTCGGTACGGGCGGCAATCCGCGTGTGTGCCTTTGGATTGAGTCAGTTGGATGTGTGTACAGTTAGAACACAAGGTTTGGTCCTAAGATTTGGCATCAACATAGACGACGTGCTACGACACGAGATACGGCGTCGGTCTTAAGTTGTTGGCATATAAGTTGCATAAGTTATGGTTTGAGTTGTCTTGAGTTTAAGTTAGAAAATGCCGTAAGGCAAAGTCGGACAAGTGATACTTAGGCCAGAAGTCTTGATTGGGTCTGTTGGTGATCGAAGTAGCAATGGCCACGAGGCGGCGATATAGTGAAGGTACATTGAGTTGCGAGGCACGGTATGATGGATTTGTAAGCACGGTCACACGGAAATGGAGCTTCATCGTGTAGTTACGTCTCTGATTATGGCCGTAAGGCAAACACGACTTGATAGGTTAACGTTGTTGAGTTAACATTGATGTTGCGAGCACGGGATGATCTAAAGACACAAAATGAGCAAGGCGTCGGTCATAAAACTGATCCTAAGGCAAGACTAAAAAGACAATCGATAAGAAGTGGCTATGTTGCACAAAGTAAATCAAACGTGTTGGGTTTGTATGGGTGGGCGATGTCACGCCCCGCTCCCGTAGGAGCGATCGTCCTCGCTAAGGCGTGATGCCGCACGGGCCTAGGTTGCGCCCGTGCAAGGCCTAAGTCCAGAAACGGCCGATTTGATGCTAGGCCACAGAGTCGCACAGAGTGTCCCCATTGCAGCAGAAAGTAAACGAACACACAAGTTGAATACGAAATCAAACTCTTTATTGATATTCAAGAAGTTACAAGCGGCGCTAGGCCGATATTACAAGTCGTTCAAGCTCTCTCTCTCTGAAATATAAAAGGCGTGCCAAGTGGCTTACAAGATGGAATGATACATGGCGATGTTCCAATACATTATGTCCTGTATATGGTGCTCCAGCTCCTTGCATCGCTCCAAGGCTCGAGAGATAGCTCTGCGCCTTAGCACGTTCGAGGAAAGCTCCGCACCCGTCGACGTTTCCTGCTTCCTGCAAGCAGACTGTGGGGTTATCAGTACATTGTTATGCACTGGTGGGGAGGCTAGCTCGCCCACAATGCTATCATTACCGAACACGTTCCATTTACTTTTGTGCATCTCTATCATTCATTGTCTTTCTAATCTTGCCTTAGGATCAATTTCATGGCACATTGCATAACCTATCTCGTGTTGCAGAATTCAAGTGTCGTATAGAAAATATATGCACGACTTACCCATACTTACCTTCCGGCCTTCCCTGTCCAAGTAAACCAAGTTAGACAACAATCCATGTAATAACATAATGCGGTACTTGGAAAACATTCAATATCGAGTACGTGTCCCTGTCTCGGGTTCTAGCGCGTCGGGGGCACGTTATCTAAATCACTTTGCATGAATTTCTCTATATCATTTCGGTGTGTTACGTTTCGAGCAAGTTCGAGCATGTTCAGGGGTACTACATTTCAAGTATATTCAGGGCCACCTGTCCAGTTCATTTAGATTACTTTGATTTCAATGCAAGGACTTGCACGTGGATTGCCACCAGCAAAGCCCACCTAATCTATATGCACGGGTCGCTGGCATGACAAGCCATTTTGGACATCCCTGCGGTAATTCTCAACTTAGCGTAGGGTGATGGCTGGTACACCCCGTTAAGTCTCTTGAATATACCCTGCTACTTACGTCTCTTGGTGCCCAAGCCCGCACCCAAGCAGCCCGTAAGCTCCGTTTTGATTTCGCCTAGGCCGGCCACGGTATACTCCACACAACGCCCGTGCCGCAGAATCCTTTCACTACCACGGTCACAGCATACGCCACCCCTCGCTCGTGCCGTTTGTCCACGACCATTTCGTATTAACTTGTCTTTTTAACTTAACGACTGTCTCCGCCGTAGGCTAACCCTTAGCCGTAATGCGTTATCGACCAGGTTGGCGTCCGTGCAGCGCGGGTAGCGAGCCCCGATGCACGTGTCCGTCACACCTGTCGCTAACCATTCTTTCTTTTCTTATCTTTTCTTCATTCTTTCTTTTCTTTCTTTCTTTCAATTGTTCATTCGTTTATCTATTCATTCACGTATTCATTCATTCATTCATTGATTCGTTGATTTATTCATTCAAGCATTACGCAACTCCTCATACGGGTGTCGCCTTGGCGACCCATCGGTCCCATAGCCTTTCAGTGTCGCTATACTCTATTCGGAACGACTATATTGATAGCCTTCCCGTTCATTGTTGTAAACCATTCATTGTTTCATTGTTGGACGCATAAGGAGCATAAACGTAGGCTTGTGCCGTAGCACGAGCATGGAGCGCGGGCGAGAGTTCTCGTACTTTTTCCATGTTCCTTTTCATATTCTATACAAGCATACAAATTGGGATTATTCCCTTAGCTAGGTGCGTTGAGTCATTTATTAGCATGCAAGAGGTTATCACCTAGCGATTCTCGTGATAGTGTCCGTATTGTTATGTGTCTAGGCTAAGCACAGACGGGTTCATCGGAGCCACCCACCTTAGCGATGTTTGCATCGGCCGAGCGATACTCCGAGCGCGCCTTTGATAGTCTAAGTCTGGATTCATCTTGACGGGCCAATGCAAGTCTTACATCGATTCGCATCGATACTTCATCGGGTCGAAGCAACTCTTCGGGTCGACGGCTCATTTTTGAGTCGTTGCACTTGCCGTTTGAATCGGCGTTCCGCTAGGGCGGAGCGGGTCACTACATAATACACCACTCAAAATAAGTCTCGTCCTCGAGACTTCCTGAGTGCAGGTCATCCTACCGTTCCTTAACTCGGATCGTGTGCGCATCTTAGGCAATTTCCTATCGAATGGCTTTATCGTTCGATGGCATCGAACGGTACTCAGTTTCTTTCTAAGTTCCGTGTCGCTTACGTTCGATCAATTTTATCGAATGAATTTTTACTCATTTTAGAGTTGATGATACTTATTCAATTGTCGTGTTTCTTTGACTCGGTTGCTAGTTTAACGTGTCATGGAACTGGAATGGTTGCACGAGGCACGTTGTAATTTGTCAAATACGAGGGTCGTAGGCTAAGGCAAACTCATTTTCGTTTATCTCGGTCATCGAGGTGACTCGATTCGCTTCCCAAGCGTTCTCGTCCATAAAATCAGTATGATTTCCTCTTAGCGGGGTCGACCAAGTCTATGTAATTTTCGTCCGATTCAAGACTAAGTATTGCACTATCCTCGAGTATATTTCCCTATCAATGTTATCGCTCCTATCAATGGTCCAATTCGTTATACCAACTTTTATTTGCACGATATCGATTCCATATCATTCACTTGTTTAGGGCCAATTTCGTTGTCGTTCACGCACACTCCGCTTACACGTTTCTTTGATTCCGAGCCACGTTCGTACTAGTATCGATCCTTTACTTAACGCAATTTTAAGATCTTTGACACTCTCCCATTCCTCAAGTCTTGCTTGAACTCGATGTATCACTTGGCTGGATCGTGCATGTATTCCAAGCGTCCCCAAAATACATGCATTCAGCCAAGCCGCATGATCTAGAAATTTGTCATTCTCACTCGAGTCGCATCGTGCACATACTCAAGCGTCCCTGAATATATGCATGTCAGCCGAATCTCGTGAGGGGTATTCCTATATTTGTGATTCACACTATCCATCCATGCCAATCCTCAAGATCAATCTTTCGATTGATAACTCATGAAACATGGCGTCTCGCCTACCCGCTAGGCCGTCTTTTCGAGGCTAAGTCAATGTCAGGATTGGAATCATAGTTCTCCAACAATAATGCCAACACTGACCCCAATCCTAGGGTCAAACCAAAGTCGGTAGTACGGGGTTTTCTACCCAAGCTCGCGTCACTCAGATTTCTAAACATCGAGCACGATCACCTATTCGCATCAATGTATTCGTCGCACACCGCAACGAATTCAAATCCATTCAAATCACTAAATTGACATACTTCACATATCCATTCTAACCAATTCACGTATTCGATCACGAGTTCATCTAACTTGACAATATGTTGCGCCCCAATCTCACGCGAGTCCGATTATCCACGGTGGTTCATGAATCACCATACAACGCTCCCGTGGAATAATCATTCTCATCGGGGCGTAACTCTTGTTTGGGTCCAGACTAATTCATTTTCGATACGCGGATTGGACCTACTCAATCCTCAAGTTCGATTCTTCAAGCACACAAATCCATTCTTGAGTCACCTTCGCGTCAAACCACAAATCGAAGCACACAAATTGTTACGCCAAGCTAGGTCAATCACCCCCGCTGTATGAATCACCATACCAGCGCTCACGTGGAGTGATCGCCCTATTCGGCGCGACGCATGTGCGAGGCTGGAGTTGCGCTCGCATAAGACAAGCATGTCGACGTTGAGGTTATCGTCGAAGTAAATCCAAGTATTTTCATTTTCATTCGAGCCAAGATCGATAGTCCATTCGTCATTTCGTTCAACTAGAAAATCCACGAGCCACGTCTATATTTTCCTCGACACGTTTCAACATCCCAAGTATAGCTTCCAACGGAACAATGACATTTGCACGATCGTCATTTGCCGAGTCAGAGTACCCCCGAGTTATCGCATATCGATCTTTGATACGCCTCAATACCATCGACGATATGCGTAACCTGACGATCTTCCTTTGCAACCAATTTCGAGTCGTGCATTGATGTTGTTTGTCCGAGTTGGATATTCCACAATTTCATTTAATATTCAAGATCAAGTTCAACTGCTATTCCTCAAGCTAGTTTCAAGATCGTTGTTCAAACTCAAGTCACAATTCATTTGAATCAATCCGAAGTCGTACGCGCGATCCTCTAAGTTTCCTCGATCAAGACCATTCACTTTCATTCATCGTTCCGAATCGTTTTCTAACATGCGTTGCCTATTCACAAGTTGTCTGAACGACATCTCGTTCGGGGCATTCGAAGTCATGATCAACTAAGCGTGACACGTTCTAAGGCTTTGCGCGATCGCATCGCCTCGCCGATATACCCGTTCTATCCGTATATCTTGTAGTCTCGCTCGAACAATTTCTATGACGTCCATACACCACTCAGGGTTCGAGCCACTCGGCTAGTCATCGACACTCATTTTTTTATTCTTCTCCGAGCCTATCACATACACCACTCGGATTCAAGCCATACGATCTAGTCCTCAATCACGTTCGCGTCATGCGCTAAGACATCCTTCAGATTCGTTCGACGAATCTCAAGCGTAATCGCTCACGTCGCCTCGACGTACTAAGTCGTTCGCACTAATCCTCAAAATCCAAGTCAATCCTTCGGGTGTGCCTAAGCGTTAACTCGATAGCATTCCTATCGATATACACTCAAAGTATATCTCCGTTCTCGATCGAGCGATACATTGACATCGCTCGCAACCCGATTGCACCCAAGAGTCGAGGTGCGCGACACGCGGACTAAGTTGTACCGCTTAACCATCCCGCACGGACTACATCCAAGTTTGCATGCTCACTCATTCTCGTTCGCAACTCGTTTGCACCAAAGGGTCTAGGTGCGCGATACTCCGCACTACTTAGCCAAAAGGCTGCGTGCATGACCATCCCGTTCAAACTATACTTCGGTCTCGTGTACTCGTTTGCTATCGTCAGCGTAAGCTTATTCAAGCACGCCTTGCGTTTGCTAACTTTTAACATCGGCTCCTTCCAACTCAAGTCCGTCATGGTGGCACAAAGGCCTTCGCCTATCGATCCCGTCCAACCGAGTGATCGTACGAGCTTTTGAAAGTATTAGACTTATTGTATGGAACATCCCAAAGCACAACGAGAGAGAGCGTACACTTCTTTTTCCAACAACGAGCTTTCAAAACTGAGAAAATCGAATTGATGTCCAAGGACGTAAAGCCGTGCTCTGATACCAATCTGTCACGCCCCGCTCCCGTAGGAGCGATCGTCCTCGCTAAGGCGTGATGCCGCACGGGCCTAGGTTGCGCCCGTGCAAGGCCTAAGTCCAGAAACGGCCGATTTGATGCTAGGCCACAGAGTCGCACAGAGTGTCCCCATTGCAGCGGAAAGTAAACGAACACACAAGTTGAATACGAAATCAAATTCTTTATTGATATTCAAGAAGTTACAAGCGGCGCTAGGCCGATATTACAAGTCGTTCAAGCTCTCTCTCTCTGAAATATAAAAGGCGTGCCAAGTGGCTTACAAGATGGAATGATACATGGCGATGTTCTAATACATTATGTCCTGTATATGGTGCTCCAGCTCCTTGCATCGCTCCAAGGCTCGAGAGATAGCTCTGCGTCTTAGCACGTTCGAGGAAAGCTCCGCACCCGCCGACGTTTCCTGCTTCCTGCAAGCAGACTGTGGGGTTATCAGTACATTATTATGCACTGGTGGGGAGGCTAGCTCGCCCACAATGCTATCATTACCGAACACGTTCCATTTACTTTTGTGCATCTCTATCATTCATTGTCTTTCTAATCTTGCCTTAGGATCAATTTTATGGCACATTGCATAACCTATCTCGTGTTGCAGAATTCAAGTGTCGTATAGAAAATATATGCACGACTTACCCATACTTACCTTCCGGCCTTCCCTGTCCAAGTAAACCAAGTTAGACAACAATCCATGTAATAACATAATGCGGTACTTGGAAAACATTCAATATCGAGTACGTGTCCCTGCCTCGGGTTCTAGCGCGTCGGGGGCACGTTATCTAAATCACTTTGCATGAATTTCTCTATATCATTTCGGTGTGTTACGTTTCGAGCAAGTTCGAGCATGTTCAGGGGTACTACATTTCAAGTATATTCAGGGCCACCTGTCCAGTTCATTTAGATTACTTTGATTTCAATGCAAGGACTTGCACGTGGATTGCCACCAGCAAAGCCCACCTAATCTATATGCACGGGTCGCTGGCATGACAAGCCATTTTGGACATCCCTGCGGTAATTCTCAACTTAGCGTAGGGTGATGGCTGGTACACCCCGTTAAGTCTCTTGAATATACCCTGCTACTTACGTCTCTTGGTGCCCAAGCCCGCACCCAAGCAGCCCGTAAGCCCCATTTTGATTCCGCCTAGGCCGGCCACGGTATACTCCACACAACGCCCGTGCCGCAGAATCCTTTCACTACCACGGTCACAGCATACGCCACCCCTCGCTCGTGCCGTTTGTCCACGACCATTTCGTATTAACTTGTCTTTTTAACTTAACGGCTGTCTCCGCCGTAGGCTAACCCTTAGCCGTAATGCGTTATCGACCAGGTTGGCGTCCGTGCAGCGCGGGTAGCGAGCCCCGATGCACGTGTCCGTCACACCTGTCGCTAACCATTCTTTCTTTTCTTATCTTTTCTTCATTCTTTCTTTTCTTTCTTTCTTTCACTTGTTCATTCGTTTATCTATTCATTCACGTATTCATTCATTCATTCATTGATTCGTTGATTTATTCATTCAAGCATTACGCAACTCCTCATACGGGAGTCGCCTTGGCGACCCATCGGTCCCATAGCCTTTCAGTGTCGCTATACTCTATTCGGAACGACTATATTGATAGCCTTCCCGTTCATTATTGTAAACCATTCATTGTTTCATTGTTGGATGCATAAGGAGCATAAACGGAGGCTTGTGCCGTAGCACGAGCATGGAGCGCGGGCGAGAGTTCTCGTACTTTTTCCATGTTCCTTTCCATATTCTATACAAGCATACAAATTGGGATTATTCCCTTAGCTAGGTGCGTTGAGTCATTTATTAGCATGCAAGAGGTTATCACCTAGCGATTCTCGTGATAGTGTCCGTATTGTTATGTGTCTAGGCTAAGCACAGACGGGTTCATCGGAGCCACCCACCTTAGCGATGTTTGCATCGGCCGAGCGATACTCCGAGCGCGCCTTTGATAGTCTAAGTCTGGATTCATCTTGACGGGCCAATGCAAGTCTTGCATCGATTCGCATCGATACTTCATCGGGTCGAAGCAACTCTTCGGGTCGACGGCTCATTTTTGAGTCGTTGCACTTGCCGTTTGAATCGGCGTTCCGCTAGGGCGGAGCGGGTCACTACAGGCGAGGAGCTCATTCCACCAGTACAGTTGAGTACTGACACCCATATAGTTTCCATGTACAGGCACAGGTAGAAGCTCCTGACGCGGAGCTCGCTTGGATGCGTCGAGGCACGGAGTTCCTTGGCGATTCGAAGCGTGCGGCCGCATGGAGTAAAGACTTATACAGGACATAATGTATGGACGTCGCCCTCCGAAGCATCCGCTGGCTCAAGACTTGTAACTGAGAGATGAGAGAGAGCTGAGTGACTTATAAATGTGAGATGAGTGAGCTTGAGTGATTGTAATATTGGCCTTGCGCCCCACTGTAACCTTTGTTTCAATATCAATAAAAGAGTTTCTTCTGAATGACTTGTGTTTGTTCTAATTTTCGCTGCTATTATTCATTGTCTCTGTACGGGACTTCTGTGCGACGACCCCGTCGCAGCCGCTGAAATCGGCCGTTATGGAACCCGCCTTGCACGAGCGCAATCTAGGCTCGTGCGACATCACGCCTTAGCGAGGACGATCGCTCCTACGGGAGCGGGGCGTGACATGCCCAAGCTCAGATTCAGAATAGGCAGAGAGGTCACCAGCAGAGGGGACCAGCACCAAGAGGACAAGGTCAGGCTTTGGCTCTGACCGTAGCAGAAGAGTTAGCTTCAGGTGAGGTGGTGGCAGGTACCATTCTCGTCAACTCTTTTCCAACATCAGTATTATTTGATTCGGGTGCATCGCACTCATTTATGTCTGCACGATTCGCAACACGGGTAGGACTGGAGCCCGAGTCATTATCAGTAAGGCTCAATATACTTACTGGTAATGGTCTTGTGCGGGTAGAGAGAGTCTATTCCTCGTGTCGAATCGTAGTTAGCGGTAGAGAGTTTTCCGCTAGATTGATAGAATTTTCGTTGGCCGACTATGATATGGTCCTAGGAATGGATTGGTTGAAGGATCAATACGCAAGAATAGATTCCCATGTTGGCAAGATTATTTTTGGTATTCCCGGCGAAGAAGAGTTTTTATTTTCCAAAAGCGAAGTAGAACCTTCTCTACCAATATTGCGGATGGCAGTAGCAGAAGCAGTTCAATTTCCCAGAGTAGTAGAAGAGTTTCCTGATGTGTTTCCCGAAGAGCTTCCAGATATGCCATCGGAGAGAGAGATAGAGTTCACTATCGACTTAATTCCAGGGACGACACCAGTGTCAGAGAGAGTCTATAGGATGGCACCTTCAGAATTAGAGATCTTGTACAAGATGATTGAAGAACTCAGAACCAAGGGATTCATTCGTGCTAGTGGATCGCCTTGGAAAGCCCCGATGCTTCTTGTGAAAAAGAAGAATGGTACGTCAAGATTATGTATTGATTATCGTACCTTGAACTCTGTAACAATCAAGAACATATATCCTTTACCAAGGATAGATGATTTATTTGATCATCTCAGTGGGGCAGCAGTATTTTTGAAGATTGACTTACGGTCAGGGTACCATCAGATCAGAGTCAGAGAGCAATACATCCCAAAGATAGCATTCAGATCTAGATATGGACATTGGGAGTTCCTTGTTATGCCATTTGGAGCGACCAATGCGCCAGCGGTATTCATGGATCTCATGAATCGTATCTTCATGCCTTATTTGGATCAGTTTGTGATAGTGTTTATAGATGACATCTTGGTCTATAGCAAGAATGAGGCAGAGCATGAGTAGCATCTTCGTGTAGTTCTTCAGATTCTCAAAGAGCACGAGTTGTACGCGAAGTTCAGTAAGTACGAATTTTGGCTTGATCGCATTTCGTACTTAGGTCATATCATCACCAGAGGTGGAGTAGAAGTTGACCCCCAGAAGATATTGGCCATAGAGACATGGCCAGTACCTAGCACCGTCGCAGAAGTTCAGAGTTTCCTAGGATTGGCCTGCTATTACCGGCAGTTTGTGTCAGACTTTGTTCGAATTTCAGCACCATTGACGCAATTGACCCGCAAGGATGTGCAGTTTGTTTGGACAGCAGAGTGTCAGAGTTCATTCGAGAAGTTGAAGCGAAGATTGATGACAGCTCTCATTCTCACGCTTCCAGATAGGACTGGAGGATTTTCAGTTTATTGTGATGCTTCTGGCAAAGGATTGGGATGTGTCTTGATGCAGCATGGTAAGGTAGTAGCTTATGCGTCACGTCAGCTTCGTGATCATGAGAGGAATTACCCAACCTATAACTTGGAATTAGCAGCGGTGGTGTTCGTACCCAAGTTGTGGAGGCATTATTTGTATGGAGATCGGGTAGAGATTTTCACCGACCACAAGAGTCTTAAGTGTAATGCCTGTGGTTCGTGTTACGTATCTTGGTATACGTGTACGTATTTTTGACTCGTATTGCGTATTTTTCTACATGGTTATTTTGGCATGTCATTGGTTATGGCTTAGCTTGGTTCGGCTTAGCTTGGTTTGGTTTGCTTTTGGGTTCATCATGAACCAAAAGAAAACCCCCACCTACCTACCACCACCACTACCCTTTATTAACCCATTCCCCTTTCTCTCTCTTCATTATTCTTCTTCTTCCCTATCATAACTTCTTCAACCACCTGGAGAAAGAGAGAGAGAGCTTAGGCAAGTGCAAACTTGCTTCATGATGGATCTCAAGTTTTATTGTTCCATTCTCTTCCTTACTTGATTCTAAGCCTCTTTAGAACTTGATATTTTTGGATTTAATGGATGGTTTCTTGTAGATCTAAGTTTGTAAACTTTTCGGTTTTTCTTGGTTCTGATCTCTAAAACTTGGTTATTTTCGAAAACTAGTATTTCTATGTTGTAGAGAATTCAATTTCATGCAGTTTTGGCTTTTGTTTCACTTAATTTCGGCTTCGGATGAGAAAGTTATGGCCAAAACAATTTCTGGTCATTTCTATGTTCATCTGCAGCATGAACAACATGTTGCAGAAGGCGCATGTTGCAGAAGGCGCATGTCGCAGAAGGCGCATGTTGCAATGAAGCGCATGTCGCGGTAGCCGCATATCATGTCGCAGTTGGCGCATATGATGTCTCTGTTGACGCATGTCACAGTTGACGAATATGATGTCGCTGTTGGCGCATGTCGCAGTTGGCGCATATGATGTCTCTGTTGAGCCGCATGAGCCACATGAGGCACATGTCGCAGTTGGCACATATGATGTCGCTGTTGAGCCGCATGAGCCGCATGTCGCAGAATAGGCTGCATAGTGCCTGTTTTGGCTATTCTATGTCTTATTTGCATGATTTGTGGTCAGAAATTCTCCCAACTCCCAACGTCATAGTTGTATATCTTTCCCTTGGCTTCAAGAATATGTCACTAGTTGTTTTATGCAAGTTTCTCCCATTTATGATAATGTGAGAATAGAACACGATAGTGGTCCACTGTGGCGCACTCTTGACAAGTAAACTGGCATGATATGTCTCGACATGCTGTTATGACAGCTAGCCTGACATGACAAGTATGACTGACCTGGACACCGTGGGCGATTACGTTTGTACAAATAAACTGGTACTGTCTTGCATCATGTCTAGGATGGAGATCCCTGAGTACCACGGTCAGGGTTACCTACTGAAATTGACTAAGGCTAATTAACTAGAATGATTCAGTAGTCATAAAGAGATTTCCAGCTACAGGCAATCCCGTTATCTGGGCGCATTAAGTGGACTTGTAGCCTACCGACGAGTAGGGCACATTTTCAGCACACAGTCATGTGGTGCACCCTTCATAAACGGACATTCGACCCGGATAACCGGATGGTCTGCAGGGCTTGTGGCTGTCGGGATAATCTCATTGCATCTTGCTAGTAACTAGGCCTGGGATAACCCTAGTTAGTTAAAAGTATCAAGCCGTACTCTTGATTGGCCGTGATTGATTGGATGAAGTTTATTCCAGCTTAGTCTTATCCTGATCCTGTACAAGATTGTATCAGGACATGATTTCTTGTATCGATAAATGATGGGATACCAAGTTCTGTTCAGATGAAGGGTTACAACCCCGGTCCTTGTTTGGTTTAAGGGTTGTAACTTAGCTATCTGAATAGTTCCATGGTTATCTTATCATATATCGTCCTGCTTATTGTGCCCGCCTTAACAATAAAGATCAGGGGTCCAGTTCTGTTCAGGCGAAGGGTTACAACCCCGGTCCTTGTTTGGTTTAAGGGTTGTAACCTGGCTCCCGGAGCAGTTCTGTGTCCTCTCTTCGTTTATTGTCTTATTGTAACCCCCTGTCATGCTCGTCATGTTTTACCTTACTTCAATACCATGATTATTTATACTGGCCTTAACAATAAAGATCAGGGGTCCAGTTCTGTTCAGGCGAAGGGTTACAACCCCGGTCCTTGTTTGGTTTAAGGGTTGTAACCTGGCTTCCGGAGCAGTTCTGCGTCCTCTCTTCGTTTATTGTCTTGTTACCTTATCAATAGTAATTGAGGCGGACTTCTATTCAGGCAAAGGATTGCAACCCCGGTCCTTGTTTGGTTTAAGGGTTGTAGTCTGGCCACTTGAATGGTTTCTCTGTGCTCAATATATTATTGATTATCTCAGTTATTATCAGTATCTTTTAATTACCTTAACTATTTATTTGTGATATGCTGGTTTTAGTTCCTAAGTGAAGCCTCCTTTGTGGCACTTGCTCTTTCTGGGGTCTGACCCAGCTGGTTTTGTGTGGCCAGATATCGGAGCAGCAACAGAGGATCCACCTGTCTTCCAGCCCGATGGTGACCACTAGGCGTAACCAGGGCAACGAGTGGGTTTCTTTTGTCCTCCCACTCTATTTGTAAAATTATTCTTTTGAGGCGTTTAGCCGGCGAGCACGTGTTAGCTCGGTTGCATCTTTACTTACTGTCTGCCTACGGGCTGTAACATGATTGACAAGTCCTAGGGTTGATCATGTATGACTGAAACTCTTGCTAGTCCTGACATTTTGTACGACTAGCTTCATGATCATCCGAATATGTAATGTATGGGACGCCTTGCTATTATATATTTGATGCTCTGACATCTTGTAACTGTTATTACATTGCTTGAGATTGAGACAATAGGCTTGTTCTTGACCATAGGAGACTGATGGCTTGTAGTTAAACCCTCATATATCTAGACAGCCGTGACCGTATAGTGACGTGGATTCCATCTTATTATACGTAGCTGGCTATGTCTGCCCCCGCTCTCCAGTATTCTGGTTCTGGGGCATGACATTAAGTATGTGTTTACTTAGAAGGATCTTAACATGCGTCAGAGAAGATGGCTAGAGCTACTAGTGGATTATGTCATCAACCTACAGTATCATCCTGGAAAGGCCAACGTTGTTGCAGATGCATTGAGCAGAAGATCCGGAGTCTATTTCCTAATAGCACAACCAGAGTTATTAGCAGATCTTCAGAAGATTGGTATTAAGGTTATTCTTCCCACCAATGTGGCATTGATGGCCAACATGCAAGTTCAGTCCAGTATAGTTGAGAGGATTAAGTTAGCTCAGTCAGCAGATTCTAAGCTTCAGCGGCTTAGGGCAGAATGTGTAGCAGGACGGAGAACAGAGTTATGTATTCATGAGGATGGTATACTTCGACATGGGAGGCATCTTTGTGTACCCAGTGGTGATATCAGACAAGAGATCATGGCAGAGGCTCACAGTTCTCAGTATTCAATTCATCCCGGTAGCACGAAGATGTATCGTGATATTCGCCAACATTTCTGGTGGAATGTCATGAAGAGGGAGATAGCCCGGTTTGTCTCTCGTTGTTTAGTTTGCCAACAAGTTAAAGCTGAATATCAGAGGCCAGCTAGACTTCTTCAACCTTTATCGATCCCAGAATGGAAATGGGAGCACATTACCATAGATTTTGTAACTGGGTTACCTAAATCTCCAACTGAAAGAGATGTTATATGGGTTATAGTTGATCGTCTCATGAAGGTAGTTCATTTTTTCCCCTTCAGAGTTGGTCAGTCGACGGATCAGCTAGCAGAGATGTACCTCAGGTAGATAGTCAGGTTGCATAGAGTACCAGTCAGTATTGTATCCGACAGAGATTCAAGATTCATATCGCACTTTTGGCGGAGTCTTCAAGAGAGCTTGGGGACTCGACTCAAGTTCAGTTCAGCTTATCATCCGCAGACAGATGGTCAGTCAGAGCGCACGATCCAGACTCTTGAAGATATGTTGCGGTCATGTACACTCGACTTCGGTGGTTCGTGGGAAGATCACCTGTATCTCGTGGAGTTTATGGCAGGAAGTACAAATCACCTTTAGCTTGGAATGATGTCGGTGAGAGGCAGATACTTGGTCCAGAGATGATTACGCAGACAATCGAGGTGGTCAGACAAATCAGAGATCATCTTCGAGTTGTCCAAGATCGCCAGCGCCATTGGGCCGATTCTCATCGGCGTCCCCTTGAGTTTTCAGTCGACGACCATGTGTTCCTTAGGATCTCGCCTACCCGTGGCGTCATTCGATTCGGCGTACGAGGAAAGCTTAGTCCTAGGTATATAGGACCGTTCGATATTCTCGAGCGAGTAGGTGATGTATCCTATCGTCTCGCTCTTCCGCCGTTGTTACGTGAGGTATATGATGTTTTCCATGTATCTCAATTACGACGGTATATCCCGGATCCGAGCCATATCCTTGATCATTCGGAATTGGTTGTTGGTACCAACCTTTCGTATGAGGAAAGGCCCGTATCCATATTGGACCGAAGGAAGAATATACTCAAGAATAAGACTATTAGTTTTGTCCGTGTTGCTTGGGGTCATCACTCTTTAGGTGAGTCAACGTAGGAGCGTGTGGATGACATCCGCTCGCGATATCCACACCTATTTGACTCATAAGGTATAATGTCTTCCTTATGCCTTATGCTTTTACTTCCTTGCTTGCATAAATGATTGCTTGATTGACTACTAGTCGTAGCTTGCTTATGATTAATATAGCTTGTTCCGACACCTCTAGCCTCTTGATTAAATTCTGAGGACAAAATTCTTTTAAGGTGGGCAGAGTTGTCACTCCCGTTTCCCGTTATATGCATTTTTCAGGATACGTATACGGATTTCTGACAATTGTCAGGTGGCCCGTATTTTTTACTTATCTTGCTTAGCTTAGCCTTGGTTTAAATCTTGACTTGATTGGTTCAACTTGGTTCAACATGACTTGGCTTGGCTTAGTTTGGTTTATATCGGGTTGAGATGAGAGGGGTTGCTATATAAGTCAGCTCCTCCTCTCTCCTCCATTATTTTGTATTTACTTCTTCATCTTCTTCATTTACTCCTCCCACATACCAAGCCTAGGCAAGTGCAACTTGCTTCATGATGGATCTTAAGTTTTATTGTTCCATTCTCTTCCTTACTTGATTCTAAGCCTCTTTAGAACTTGGCATTTCTGGGTTTGATGGATAGATTCTTGTAGAGCTAAGTTTATAACTTTTCAATTTTTTCTTGGTTTTGATCTATGAAAATTGGTTATTTTTGAAATCTAATGGTTCCATGTTGTAGGAAATTCAATTCTGCCCAATTTTGGCTTTTGAACCACTTGATTTCGACTTCGTATGAGAAAGTTATGCCATTTTTGAGTTCATGGGTTCCCTACACCTTTTGGTGCTGTCGGGACGATGAACAGTGCCGCACGCAGTGTCTTCGCTGTCGCGCGACCGTGCGCCGCACTTGCGCGCAACGTGCGTCGTGGGCGATTTTGCCCGCGCGCAATGCGCAACTGTCATATTCTTATTTTTTTATTATTATTATTATTATTATTAATAATTGTTAAAAAAAGGATTTTTCCATGGTATGACACATGTCATGCCATGTAGAGGACCTAAGAAGGGGCAAGTGTCCCTAAAATCCTAACCCTAAATAACCAAGTGTCCCTAAAACCTAACCCTAATGGACCAAGTGTCCCTAAACCCTAAACCAAGGAAGGGATTATGTGTCCCATGAAGTTATGGAGGGGGGACACCTCACCATCTCTTCCGCTCTGACACGACCCGCACCCGCTATAAGGGCACGTGCACGTGACAACGCCCAGCCCTCACCGTAAAAATGGCGTGAAACGCTGTAGGTTTTCTACTCTAAACAGTTTATATATATGTATATCAAAACCTGTCGAGAATATGGTCAACTCCGAATGTAGGACAAGCAATGAATATATATGAGTACTCAATCACAACTCTAAGATAATAAGTAAAGACTGAAAGGTAAAGACAACAAGACTATAAAATATAACCTGTCAAGTCCATCACAAATAATATACAAGTCTAAGTCCAAGTCTCTAATACAATCCCAAAATATAATATAATAACAAGTAGTAAGCTGGAGACAAGGTCCAGTCCAAAATGTCTAGTCTAACTAAACTAAGCTAGAGGCTCGTCGGGCGGAGCTAAGCCCTGCTGAACCAAGGTCTCCAAGTCTATGCCCACTACGTCAACCGGACCGTAGTAGATAGGACAATCCTCCTCGCCACAATCTGTAAAATTTTGTCAACATATCCAGTCAGGATGGAACGAGCACAAATCTCAAATAACAATTCTAGTTAGACGATATTGAAAATGTAGCAGTAAATAGAGAGAATCTACGAAGTAAATAAAGTGTACATGAATCATGGTAAGGCATGTCAAGGCTGTAATCTGAATGCAAGAACAGGAAAACAGTATAAATCATGTACAACAATCTGGAACTATATCTATGTGAGTTTAGTATTAGTTTCAACATGTGATCGGCTTAGAACTTGATACAATGTTTGGCCTGGCTAATCATACGTGAGTGTATGATTAACACTATATAATGATGATACAATAATATCTGTGGGGTATTGATCACATATCTACGCTAACACCCCCATCCCTGACTAATATGGTGGATCCAGTCATGACACGTCATGATACGTATTCTCTGAGGAGGTCGCGAGCCTACGCAGGAATCGTATCTATACAATAAATAATAACAATGAAGACTTGCCCAGTGTATACCATATATAAGAGGAATAACATCTTATGACGGGATCCAGACAAATATCAATCCGTGTGATCAATGTGTCAAGAGAACAAAGATATCTACACTAAATACTAGAAACAAAGACGATATCATAAAACAAAAATATTATCAGAGAATATACTCGCCTGTGATGTGATGGATAGGTCGACTGACTCCAAGAACAGTGCCTCGAGGACCTATAGATGGAATACTGTATCAATATAATAGTTTGGAAGTAAAATTAAGTCATACTAAGTCAAAATAGGTCAAGACACGTCAAACTAAGTCAATCTAGGTCAAACAAGGTCAAACTAGATTGTACGGGGTCAATCTAAGTCATATTAGGCCTAGCTAGGTCAAACTGGGTCAATGCAAGTCAAACAGAATTAATCTAGGTCGATTTAAGTGAACGGTTGACTTACAATTGACCTTTGGTCAACTGGTCAACTCTGGTCAACTCTAGGTCAACCCTAGGTCAATCCTATGTCAATGGTGACTAATAGTTGACTTTTGGTCAACTGTTCAAGTTTAATGGAATTTGGGAC
This sequence comes from Iris pallida, assembly GCA_029216955.1. NCBI lineage: Eukaryota > Viridiplantae > Streptophyta > Magnoliopsida > Asparagales > Iridaceae > Iris > Iris pallida. The sequence goes on from JANAVB010025998.1 coordinate 529,107, forward strand.
TAAATTGGGTAAAGTGTTGACCCATAGTTGACTTTTGGTCTAAAAAGTCAACCGTGGTCAACCGGGGTCAAGACTAGGTATAGACGGCTATTTCTACTCATTACCAACCCCTATCAATCTGTCAAATCCTAATTTTACAATTGACATGATATAATAGTAAATGGGTTGGATTAGGCTATGTCTAGTTTCATCTCTTAGAGGGTCGATCTCTACACTAAAACTACCACTCTATTCTTGATCAAGTGGCCACCATAAGGACGTAATCCAGTATGATCATATATGTATGCCTATAATGAGGACGTCTACCCACCTTTGGTCAAACTACCTCATCAAACACATGATGCCCTATGGCATATGGCATCTCTAATCATACTTATCTATCAAGCAATCACAATACAATAAGCAAACTAACTTACACTATAACTTAAGAATTTTTGCTAAATCCTATATAGCACGATTATTCGTCACTCCGAAATTGGAAGGGACGAGAAGCAATGATACGAGAAAGTAAATGAAGAATAATTGAGAGCAAATATGAAGTTCAAGGGTGGTAGAAAATTTCTAAAAGAATTGTCAAGGCAGTTGTGGATTGAGATTCCTAAGAGTGTAATCATATCGCAGGCCCGCTTGGTATAGTGACGTAACCGAAGCGGCTAACTCGACCTGCATGGGCCACCAAAAAAACATGTAATGTCCCAGTCCCAAAATACGTAGGACTAGGATACGTATACATGCCAGCTACGCATCGAGAGGACTCCAGCCCAGCTCGAATACGTATAAGCTGGCTGGTTTCCTAAAGCAATCTACAAATATCTCAATCCACTGAAGATAAACTCTTGTATAAACCAAGTAAACTAATGCTGGTCAGACATTAGCAAACCGGTTACTACAAGTAACAAGAAAAGATAATATACAATAAAGTGGACCAGACTCTAATGCAATTATCTTGAACAAGCTTCTAATGAAAGATAAAGCTTGTAAAACTAGGCTAAACAGCAGCAATGTCAAAGTAATATAATATAGGACAAAATCTAATTATGGAAGAGAACGATAAAACATCAACTAAATATACCTGCGGTCTTGGTGTAGCAACGTCATCCATCAATGTATCATATCTTCAGCTAATACCTGGAGAGATCAGCAGGTCCTCAGAGGATTAGCAAGACACGTAATATACATGCCTACTATACAGTAAATAACATGCAAGAAAAATAGGAATAACAAGCAGAGGAAAAGATGACACGTAAGAAAACTCTACAGATGGTGACATGTCATGAGAATGTAATATTAATCGTGGCTAAAACCATAGCCCGGGGAGGCACTAACAGTCCTATAATAGGTTCTCTATCGTAGCCCGGGGAGGCACTAACAATAGAGGATAGCCACGGCTAATAAAACATTCTCTCCTAAGGTACTAGGAAATCAAGCCTATCTAGTCATGTCCAAGTCAAGTATAGGTCAAACAGGTCAGGAAAAACATGGCACATGCATATCAATACTATCACTAGACATGAACAAAATAGAAAAGATAGAACAAGTAGTACAGGAAGAAAATTCAAAATCTACGTGCACGTGTAACTAGAAAGAATCATGAGAGAAAATAAGAGAGGTATGTAACAAAACAAGAAATACTAAAAATATAGGAAAGTATGTAAATACTGTAGAGTTGACAAGGTGTACTTGCCTGGTGTTGCGCTGTGAATCTGAAATATCGCTCCCGCGTCAACGCCACCGGAACCCGACGCTCCTAGATAATTAATTAACTAAATTAACCCACTACTCATGAACTTATAATATGACTTAATTAGTCAAGATAATATTTTAAGGTTATATTCAATTTCTAGTGGAACCCTTTAGACCCATACAATCACACACAGGTTTTACGAGACACCGAACACAGTTTTTGGGTTTTCAACTCCCAATTAGTCAGTTATGTTGCTACTTCAATCATATACTTAAAAATCATATAAAAATAATAAAAATATTATTTAAACTAGTTTTCTATAGATTTATCTCAGAATTTATATTTCTAAAGAATTATACTACTAGTTGTCTACCGGGTCGACTAGTCTACCCAAAATTTGTCTAGAACTTCCTTAATTATCTAAATTATAAAAATCCTCAAAAATATATTTTAAACAGAATTAAAATGTCATAAATATTATAATATGAAATTTTTATGCAAGGATTTCATGGTACTAATGGTTTGGAATCTTCTAGGTCAACAAGTCACCCGAAAATGACTAATTTTGACCTATAATTTTTTCGAACAGAATTGAATTGATAAATTCGTAAAAAAATGTTTAAAAATCCTAATTTAAATATATTAACCTACATAAAATTCAGTTTTGAAAAATTCCTACAGAAACTTATAGTTGCTTCACAACGTGGTAAGTTTTGGCTCTACCGAAACATGAAAATAGCTATCATTATTAATGAAACTTTTATGGGTGAAAATACTACCCAAGAGACATCAAAACACTATTTCTACAGAATTAGTACCATAATTTCTACAGATTTATAGCATATATTTGAGATAAAAAAAATTAGGGTTTATTACCAAAAGTCCTTGCTAGTTGGGTCGGTTTGGATCGGTTCGACTTGATCGGTTTTGATCACAGAAAAATGAACTGTCATTCATTTTTTAGGTACTGATTCTTATTTTGTTGTGTGAAACTATCACAGGAAAAAAATGGAATAAGTGTCAATAAATGACAAAAAAATCATATGCATTTAACCAACAGCAGCACAGCAGTGATGGAATGTAAAAAATGTGCATTCAACAAACAACAGCTTCAGCTTGCACTTTGCAACATTGCACAACAATTTGTAATAGTAAAATTGGAGCCACCACTCCTCTTTGAGAGAGAAAGGCTCTTTCAAAGTATGATATCTGTTGTTGTATGAACCAAACCGAACCAATACACAAGTAAGTTAGTAACCCAACTCTAATTATTTAACACCCACATAGGGTTTGATTCAGTTCGATTTTAAACGGTTTTTGGCATAACCAAACCGTGAACCGAATCAAACTAGTCTGTTTTTCAAAATTTGCAGCCGAACCAAACCGACCGAAGCATCAGTTCGGTTTGGTTTGGTTCGATTTGGTCGGTTTGACTTAATTGTGCACAACCTTAGGTAAAAGTTTCGTTTTTTAAATTTATTTGGTTTACGTTAATTTATATAAAATTAATTTCGGTACAGTATTTTTTTTTTTTTATATATAATAACAGTAATTAGCACAAGAACGGGTGGCTGGGCAGAACCGGCTGTCGTAGGCGTCGTGAAGACGTCGGGGGCGCCTTCGGCGTCGTGGGCTAAGCGTGGCGTTGAGTTGCTGGCGTCGAAAGACGTCGGCCTTCCCGTGAGGCTCTGGAGCGCGCGGAGTGCGCGAGGCGTACGTGCCGGACGATGATAAAAAAGCTAGTGCGGACAGGACCCGCACGAAGAGTTCGAAACGACATGACGACCGGCTAAAAATCGGATGCGGGAAGACACACGATTTAACTGAACTCACACGTGCTGAAAAAAGAAAAAAAGAAAAAGAAAAAGAAAAAAAAAAACAGTAATTAGCACAGCTTAATGTGACAAAAGTCACAAAACCCAAATATATAAGTGCTGAAAGAATATTCTCCAAAATGCAAAAAATCCAAAGCCCATCTCCTCCACTTCTTCCGCCACCAACAGCTCTCTCCCTCTCCCACTCCAATGGCAGCAGTCCATCTCGTCCCTCCTTTCGACTTTCGCACCTCCCCTCTCCGTCCATCCCCGCCGTGCGTCGCCAACCTCCGCCGCCGGAGAAGCCTCTCCTGCTCCTCCTCTCCGAATCCTCATCCCAAAGTATGCGCTCTCTAAACACACACTCTCTCTCCCCACTTATTGATACTGAATATTCTTTCCTGGTGGGCACCGCCGCAGTTCCGGAGGCCATACACGTCGGTGATGATCGTGCCGACGGGCGTCGGCGCGTCGATCGGTGGTTTCGCCGGCGACGCTCTTCCCGTCGCCCGGACCCTCGCTTCCGTCGTCGACTGTGTCATCTCTCACCCCAATGTATATGTATATTCTCATTCATACATAGATACATATATATATATATATTAGTTTTCTATTATTGGAAAGAAAAAAAAAATTTGTGTGTGTTTGGAAATTGGTTTGTTAATCTTAGGTGCTGAATGCGGCTATGCTGTACTGGCCGGTGCCAAACACGCTCTACGTGGAGGGATACGCGCTCGATAGGTTCGCGGAGGGGTCTTGGGCTCTCCAACCCGTCCACCAAAATAAGGTACTTCTGAACCAGTGGCACCTATGTTGGACACTTGTTAGCAATCCGGCAAATGGAAAAAATTCGGGACGACAAAAGTACGAGTATAAATCGGCAGAATTTAAGTAAAATACATTAAAAAAATGGATCAAATATTTGTGAAATGAAAATATTGAGGTTAGAAACTTCACATGCTTAAACAATGTTATCAAATTGGGTTAATTAAACAGGTTCCACCACATTTTTTGTACCAATTTTTCTAATAGTTCATACGGAACACATTTAAAACTTCACATACTAATTCGAATCTTTCAAAAGTACGCAAGTATTATACGTTTATGAAAGATACGAAAAAATTCGCGTATAATACGAGTTTTATTCGGGTGATTGCTAACAAGGCTGGACAGGCATTGGCACACCCAAACACGATACGGACACGGGTACACAGACACTAATGCATATTTTGGTGCGTCCTAATGTATCCTACAAGTACAACACGGCCGTCTAGGAAGCATGGACACTCCAAAAGTCCGGGCCATGTCGTGTCGGACACATCCAAGACACTCCACAATACACTACGATGCACCAAAATAGGTGTCGTGTCCGTGTCGCCGCGACCTTACCTTGCCGTGTTGAACCAGTGTCCTTGCAACATAGCACGATGTGATACAGATGTCCTTGCAACCTAGCAAGATGTGATACATACAATGATGTTAGGCTTGTCGATCATTGTTAGGCATGTTGATCGGGAGGAGCTATAGGGATTAAGTTTGATCAAGTATAATGGAAGAAAATGTGTCACGTCTTAGTACCGAAATACAAAGAACATGGATGGAACATGACCAACCATGCAATACGGAGTATACTGGCACTCAACATTACGGTAACGACTTAAAAGGCCTGCTGGGTTGAAGTAGCATGCAATACCAATCCTCTAGTAGCAAGTCTATATCTCAATCCACAATAAAAAAAGCACCAAGAATGATCACGATATATATATATATATATATATATATATATATATATATATATATATATATATATATATAAAATGGCTGTTGGAGCGGGCACCCCAGCCGATCGGGTGGGGAACCCTAGGGTTTCTACTGAGAGAGCGATCGGAAGGGGGTCCCCGGCGCGCCCCCCCGCGCGCCAGGCGAAGGGCCGGCGGGAGGCGCCGGCGAGTCTGTGGCCGGCGGAGGGGCCCAATCGGGCGGAGCTGCAGCCGTGATGGCAGTCGCGGTCGCGGGTACAGGCCCCCAGGCGGGGGGTCAGGTGGTGGAGGCCGGGCAGGAGCGGCCGGGAGGGGCTGTTGGCCGGCGAACCCAGGTGGGGGGTGTCGGAGGAGGATTGTCGGGACTGACGGATCAGCGGGTTCCAGATCCAACGAAAAATCTGAATTTGCAAATCCGATCTGGATCTGGATCAAAGGGAGGCCATGCAGAGGGAGGCGGATGGACGATGGTCACGAGACGTCGGGGAGCCAAGACCGGGGGTAACGTGGGTGGCATACAGAACCACCGAAAGGCATGCTACCCTACTGCGAGGCGACCAGGAGAGGGTACAGGGGTGCGGACGACGGCCCTAGGCCCTGTGGTGTCTGCGGGGGGATCGGTGGATTGGCGCCCCAAGGCGACCATGGCGGAGAAAGGGAAGAGCAAAGTTGTGGACCTGAGAGGCCAGGGGCCGGGGTCAACCCCGACCGGAGTCACTTTTGGGATTATTCCTCGTCCCCAGGGTGCGACCCCCCGCCCTGCGGGAAGGTCCTGGGCAGATATATGCACGCCAACGGGACCAAAGAGTCCCACCTCCATGGAGTTCGTGCCGCCGAAGAAGGTTGGGAATGGATTTCGGGCCTCCTTCCCACCTGAGGAGATTAAGAAGGTGACCGCCTTCTGGGATAACACGCTTGTCCTGTATGTCCTGGAGAACAAGCCATTCTACGGCCAGATCCGGGGGTACACGGTACATGTCTGGCAGCCAAAAGGTAGTATGAAGATATTTGCTAGGGAGAATGGTTTTTACTACGTGAAGTTCGAACTTGCAGAAGATGTCCCCAGAATCCTGTAAGGAGGTCCATGGACTTTTGATGGCAGGTTGATCATCCTAAAAGAATGGTCTCCCGACCTGCGTTGTGAGAAGGAAGTCCTGAATGCCATCCCTATCTGGATACGTTTTTCGGAGTTCCATGTCCGATTCTGGAGCATTCTACTATTGATGCGGCTAGCCAGCCTGGTGGGCACCCCGATTAAGGCTGATGATGCTACAGCTTTTCGATCGCTGTTGATGTATGCACGAATATTCGTAGAGATTCGAACGGGCAGGGACCTACCGAGGGTTCTGGAGTACGAAGTACCTTCTGGAGAGGTTCTAACCCAGAAGCTGGAGTATGAATGGGTTTCACCAACCTGTTCATATTGTGCTTGTTTTGGACATCTAGACAGTACTTGTCCGTCAGGAGGTTCCCAGGCGGGGGCGACTACGGCTCCGTCTCCTACCGAGATGTCTGGCTCCGGCCGGGAGATGGAGGCCCCATCCGGGAAAGTCGAAGCGGAGGATACCATGCAGGAGGGGGATCGACCGAAGGAGGAGGTCGGAGAACTGAGTCTTCCTATTTCTCCACAGCCGGTTCTTCTGAGTGGGACGATGATCACCTTTTCGGCACAGAGGAGCATGGTAACCAGAGGCATAGTGGCCTTGGGGAGAGGAGCGGGCTACGGGTAGATCTTCGAAGGAGAGAGTCTATAGCAGGAAGAGACGTGCTGGATCTCTCCATGATGGCCCCACTAGTGTGGGAGGACATTCCCACGCTGGGGATAAGGCGCTCTGTGTGGACAATCCGGCCTGGGCGCTGGTGCTCTCCCAGACAGCGACCCAGCAGGCCCACACGACTTGGATGGAGGAGGATTTGTTAGCGACGGATGTGGTACCAACCCCAGGTGCCGATCAGGGTGATATTCAGAGGAACCTATCTCTCAATAATTAATAGCTATCATCGCCTGGAATGTGAGGACAGTGAGGGGTGCGTGTTCGTTAGGGAGATGGAGAGAGATCTGGGGGGGTTCTCCACAGAGACAAGTACGACATATCTGTACTGTTAGAGACTAAGATTAAAGGAAAGAAGACTCTTGCTCGGCGGGCTCCATCTCATTGGGTCCAACTCTACAATTTGGCTATATGTGACATGGCCAGGGTCTGGGTCAGATGGAATTCGAAGAGCTGGGATGGAAACTTGATCTTGATGACGGAGCAGCTGATCGTCATCTCTTTCAAGAACAAGGGGAGATTTTGGTTCTTGCTGGGTGCGGTGTATGGCCACAATGACAGGAGGCGACGAGAGTCCCTGTGGAGTGACATATCCAGAGTTGCCGCTGCTGCGGACTCCTCATCCCTGTCGCTTCTTCTGATAGGGGACTTCAATGTCCTTCTGCATAGAGGGGAGAAGGTGGGCGGCCGTTCGGTTCCAGATCCGATTCTGTATGATTTCCAGAGATGTCTGCTCCAGACGGGATTCCAGGCGTTATCGCGCTCGGGATTCTTATGGACTTGGCATAACAAAGCAGTCCGTAACCAAGGTTCACAGTATCGTTATCGAAATCAGTATCGGACTATTCCTATGAGTATTGGTATCGGCAATATCGGTAGTATCGACGATTTCAGATCGGAGTATCGGATTTTTTGGTATCGGAAAACAAATAATTATTAATAAATTATTTACATTTGAAAACATATATTTTATACATTTATGCATAATTTTAAGTATTTTCAGTGTTATTTCTTAGTAGTTTTGAAATTAAATGAAATAGTAGTCACCTTTACTGATTAGTTTACATACAATAGATTGATTTTCTTCTCTTACATGCTTTTACAACCTTATTATGTTTTAAACCCTTGCTGATTTATCTTTTTTTGTTTAATTTTCTTTGCCAAATTGACTGGAAAAGAGACACCCAATGTCGGTATCGGTCAGTATCGGGTATCGGTCGGTATCGGAGCGGGACATGCCAAACCGTATCGGTATCGGCCGTATCGGATCGGTTTCGGCCGATACTTTAAACCATGGACCGTAACAGGGTTGCATGCCAGTTGGATAGAGCCCTGGGCAACGAGGAATGGTTCCGCCGTTTTTCAAACTCCTCGGCTGAGGGCCTGGCCGCTGGGACGAGCGACCATTCCCCCATCAGGGTTGGCTTTACTGTTCGGCCTACTGTGAGGTCTCGCCCCTTTAGGTACAACAACAGCTGGTATCTTTCAGAGGGTTACTTGGATGCTGTTACGGAGGGGCTCACAAGCCGTCAGGAGGGGACAGCTCAGTATCGCATGGTTCATCGGCTCAAGGCTACGAAGAAGGCTTTACGGAGTTGGGTGAAAGGTTTGTCCAAGTCTACCCTAGAAGATAAAGAGGCGGATCTTCGAGCCATCCAGCAGGAAATGCAATCTGACATGCTGAACGGAGACCTGACGACGAAAGAGAAGGAGCTGATCAGGGAAGTGAACATCTTGCGTCTGCAGAAGGAGATTAGCGCAGCCCAGCGCGCTAAATGCTCCTAGCTTAAGGATGGTGACCGCTGTTCTAAGTTCTTCTATGATGTTATCCGGACCAGACAGCATCGGAACCATATTCCCCAGCTTCTTGACATGGAGGGCCACCTCGTGGGAGAGCCGACAAGGATCCAAGGCGAGGCTGTCAGGTACTACTCTGAGTTATATTTCCAGTATGACTACTTGTCTTCGTTCCCTGATATAGTTCTGATGAGACTAGTGACTCCCTATGGGAATGACCTTCTACATGCCCCTGTTACTATGGAGGAGGTGAAATCCATTATCAAGACGGCGGATCCCAACAAGGCACCCGGACCGAATGGTTTTAGCAGTGGGTTCTACAAACGTCACTGGAATACTCTGAAGTTTTCGGTCCTTGAGGTGGTACAGGAGTTTTTCACCAAAGGAAAGTTGTTGAAGGAGCTGAACCACACTTTCCTGACACTTGTGCCAAAGAAGGAGGGAGCGACATCGCTGACGGATTTTAGACCTATTGCATGTTGTAATTATCTTTATAAGATAATTACGCACGTTATGTGCCAGCGGATGGAGGGAATCATGCAGGATTTAGTCTCTCTGAACCAGGCGGCTTTTATTAAGGGGAGGTCGATCGCGTAGCACAGCCTGCTGGCGCATGAGATGGTGAGGGGCTTCAGTAAACCTGGCGGGGAGAAGCCATGCGTAAAGGTGGATCTGAGAAAGGCCTATGACATGGTCAATAGGGATTTCCTTTGTCATCTGCTGTCTACCGTGGGTTTCGACGACGACTGGGTTGCGAGGATCCGGGAATGCATCACGACTCTCACTTTCTCTGTCCTCATCCAGGGCACCCTATTTGGGTACTTCCAGAGCAACCGTGGACTTAGGCAAGGCGATCCTATGTCCCCTTAACTATTCACGCTTGTCATGGAATACTTTACATGCTTGATGGACATGGCAGTGCGTCGTGGGAGACCGGTTCCATTGTTCAGGAGGATTGACCCTCCGGTTACCTACCTTATTTATGCAGACGATTTCTTGGTGTTCATCCAGCCATCTACGGAGGACATGCATACGATTGCGGAGATTATGGGAAAGCTGGAATCCCTTTCAGGCCTCCAAATGAACAGAGAGAAGAGCAGGGTGTATTTCAGCTCCCTCTGCTCCCAGAAGGAGGAGTGGGCCGATGCGCTGGGAGTCGAGAGGAGCAATCTACCGGTGAAGTATCTAGGGGTTCTTCTCACAGTTAACTATGCGCGGGATCAGGACTGCCATAGTCTGGTGAAGTACATCCAGAGGAGGGTTGAAGGATGACAAGCCGCTGGTTTATCTTTTGGAGGACGTATCGAGCTGGTTAGATCGGTGATATCAGCTGTGGCCCATTTCTGGCTGAAATACATCCTACTTCCTATTGCCACTATCAGGAAAGTGGAGCAAATTTGTGCAGACTTCATATGGAGGGGTGGTATGCATGCGATCTCTTGGGAGCAGCTTTGTCGGCCCAGGAAGGAGGGAGGAGTGGGGCTACGACCATTGTTGGAGATCAGGAAGGCCTCGGCGCTGAAGCTGGCATGAAGATTCATCAATAGGGGATCCCTCTGGGCTGACTGGATGCATAACAGATATGTGAAACATGGCAACCTCTGGGACTGTGCCACGGACAACAATCATTCCGTTACTTTCAAGACTATTTTGAGGCATGGGGGGGTACTCAAATCTGCAATCCGGAGGGTCATGAAGGATGGTACTAGCACGGACCTCTGGCGGGATCCTTGGATTGATCGTCAATCTCTGTTAGAGATCAGGGGAGCACCGTCACATCAGGAGGATAGAAGGGGTCTGACTTGCCAACGGATTATCCGAGATGGAGAGTGGAGGCCTGAGTCCTACCGCTATCCCAGTATTATCAGCTGATCGATGGGTCTGGGACCCGCCTGGAGTTTCTACTGGGACTGGACAGTTCCAGTTCCGGAGCTGCTATAACCTCGTTAGGCGCACTTTTCCTCTAAGTACTGACTATGAGTTCGTATGGTGTAAGGGACTTGCAAGGAAGATGCAACTGTGTTTTTACCAGCTTCTTCTTTGTCGTCTTCTGACGAGGGATCGACTTTGTGCTTTTGGGGTTCAGGTCCCTGACCCTAAGTGTGTGCTATGCAGTGTGGAAAATGAATCTATAGGGCACATTTTCTTTGAGTGTGACCTGTCATAGCAGATCTGGTCTGAGCAAAGCAGGGTGTTGGGTGGATGTGACTCAGGAAAGGGGTTTGGGGACATCATCACTGGGCTCCGTGATAGCAGAGGTAGAGGGCAGAACTGGTTCCGGATCGCCAGAGTTCGACTGGCAGCCGCTGTCTGGCATGTATGGAGAGAACGAAACCGGCGTATCTTCGAGGGGCTAATCACCCCTCCTGTGGGCATCCTCCATAACATTGAATTTGATGTAAATGTTATGGAAAACTGATGAGTGGGTCTCCCACTATGATTGTATGTTGTAAGATTATTGCGTTACATTTGGAATAAAATTTACCCTTTTTTCAATATATATATATATATATATATATATATATATATATATATATATATATATATATATATATATATATCGTGGGACATACTCGGCTAGTATATCATGCCTTCTCCTTGAAATCAATAATCAGCTCAAATGACTAATTGCCGGTCAATATAAATCGTGGTAAACAGGCTTACATGTAGGTGGTTCTCTGTGTTTACATATGAGTGCAAAAATAAATCCTTTATACCACCTCCTTTTTGCACATATGTTGACCACTAAATATACTTCTCCAGTGTAATGTCGTATGCATTATGATCTTCTATACACATATGATACGGCGGTCTTATTTTAAGAAGGTAAATCATTAAAATTTAAATCATACATGTATATCACATGTTGTAGCAGTTTACGTGATCTTATATAAATTGCAAAATCGTTTGGCACTCTTGTATGCTACTCAAATTGTTGATTCTTTTTACTGAATCCATATTTCTGGGAAAGATAGACAAGGAATTCATTTGATATGTATCGGCCACTCCTGGTAGTACACTGTTGCAATTTTGCATACACACTATCCTGCTCACTACTGATACTAGCTACAAGGCTGCAACATTCATTCTGCACAATGTAGAATGAAAACTGTACCACATAGATAGATCAACACTTACAGGTTTTGCAAACCTTGTTAAGAAGCAATGCCATGTATGAGTCCTGTGAAGATGTCACTTTGATGACAGAGACTTCTGGACAACCTTAAATAAGTTTTTACCCTGTAATACAGGTAGGTTTTGCAAACCTTTTTAAGAAGCAATGGCATGTATGAGTCGTGTAAGAGATGTTACTTTGATGAATTAAGAGACTTCAGGAGAACCTTAGATAACTTCTTACACTGTAATACAGGTAGGTTTGGTGCTTGATGCTGGAATGGAGGAAGAACTTCGGATTCGGCATTTACAAGCTACAGATGCTGCAAGGGCATCCTTGGGCTTGCCAATTGTGGAATATATTGTCACAGATGCGCCTTTGGAGGTGCACATCAAACTAATTGTTTACTGTTACTTCCAGATTACATTGTTTACTTTACGTGTATGCTGCTGCATGTTTAGTACTGAGTAGTATCTAACAAATTGCAACTGAAAAAGTTGAATGAGCCTTTGAAAGGAAAAAAGAGAAAAGAAATAGCACTTCTTTCAGCTAACTTTTTGTTCACAGGTTAAGACATGGATTGATCCCAAAGATGGGAAATCAACAGGGTGTATTAAACGCCCTGATTCATTATTAAGGGCAGTGCACACTCTAGTTAGAGAGTCACAAGTAAATGCAGTAGCAGTTGTTGGACGTTTTCCGGATGAGGACGTAGGTGAAATAGATGATTATCGGCAGGGAAAGGTAAATTGTCATCACTCTTTTCTTGGTAATATTAGTGAGAGATTTTATACTGTGCCCTATTCCAAATTTAAATTATCTGTTATGATTTTTTTTGGTAAGATGCTTTCCAAACTTTTTGACATTTGCAGAGCTCTGTAGGGTGTTGATTTGCTGGCTGGAGTTGAGGCCCTTATAAGTCATCTCGTCGTCAAGGAGTTTCAGATTCCATGTGCTCATGCCCCTGCAGTAGCGTCTTTTCCTCCGAGCTCATCAGTATCCCCAAGGTCCGCTGCTGAAGAGGCGAGTAAAAATTTGTCCATTTTAAGTGACTTCTCCATGTGCTATTAATCTTTAATTATCTTGACCTTGTGAAATCTAGAGGAATACCTCTCTTTTATATATGTTATGAACATCCTTGCTTTAGTTATGCAATTTTGGATTCCTCACAAAGGTTTCAATTGATAAGTGAATTTGCTAAAATCAACCTTTCAATATTAATGTGCATGCAGCTATCAACTTTAAAAATTTGCAACCAACAAAATTTTAGGACCTTCTAACCTTCTCTTTTGTTGGCTTCCTTAATTAATCAGTAATCTGTCCCTTTCTATGATCCGCAATTCTGGAAATTTTCTGTTCATTAAACTTTGGATACCCTTGTGGGGAAGGAATCAGTTGATAAGTTTATATTCTTTGCAAGATCCGGTACCGATGGAAGAGCCATTTTTAATAATTTGATGTATTCCTCTCATTTTGTTTTATTACTTCTGGTATCTGCATTCAGAAGTGTAATTTCCTTATGGAAGAGATGCTTTTCCTATTTGACTTTCGGTTGAATGTCAATTAGACTGGGACAATGAATACCAAAAGCAAGACAGTTCACATTGTATATTTATTGGTTAGTTTGGTCTTTGTTTATATTATCGCCTTGATTTATAAGATTTTAACTTGCATAGTCTCTATTTAGTTTTGGAGGTTTTTGAGTGACTGAATACTTGAATATTTGGTTTCATTCTGACCGTTCATCTGATGCAACCTTTAAATGATACATTTTGGCCTTCATTTAATGAACTACCTCATCCACTTGTCGAAATTGAGCTGGAAGCTATAATGTAAGAGACCCAAATTTTTGACAAACACAAGCAACATAGTATTAAGCATCTGGATGGCCCATGGTGCAGCTGATATTGTTTGCATACTTAGGATACACAAAGCTTGAATCTAGGTTTTTTCACTGGGACCATTAGACTCATTAAGCTGTGTCTAATTAGATTCTATGCTTCAACTTCATTTTTTCAAGCCCTTAAGTGCCAGCCTAAGAAGCACGGTGAATCGATTTACCGCCTAGGCCCTACATTTATCCACATATCCGTGCACTTGGGTCTTTAGTAGAACAAGAGGTTGTGTTTCAATGCACAGCGCGTTGCTGCCATAAAGAGCAGCACACATTTTCCTTGGATTTTGATCAGAATCAAGTTTAGTGTTTTCTTTTGTTAGTCAAGACTGTAGAAAATAATGGTTGGATGATTTTATTGATTGACTACTTCACTATATATAGGGAGTCTAGCTCCTCTACATACTACATATTCCGATGTGGGACTAAAAGTCCCTTATTGACTCTCAACACTCCCCCTCAAGATGGGCGATAGATATTGATCATCCCTATCTTGTTACATAGCTTCGACAGACTTAATGAACTAAGACCCTTAGTCAGACAGTCTGCAACTTGTTCTTCTGAGCGGACATGGTCAATCTTTAGTATCCCTTGTTCCAGCTTCTCCTTGATGAAGAATCGATCAATCTCGATGTGCTTCGTTCTGTCGTGCTGAACGGGATTGTTAGCTATACTTATTGCAGCTTGACTATCGCTCAGAAGACGTAATGGTGCTCCCTTGTCTAGCTTCAACTCTGTCAGCAATGCTTTCACCCACAGCAACTCTGACACGCCCAGAGCCATTGCTCTGTATTCTGCTTCAGCTGTCGACCGTGCTACCACAGACTGTTTCTTGCTTCTCCATGAGACCAGATTTCCTCCTACAAAAACACAGTATCCCGTGGTAGACCTTCTGTCGTCTATGCAGCTCGCCCAGTCTGCATCACAGTATCCCTCAACTTCTATGCGTCCATTCTTCTTGAACCATAGCCCCTTTCCCGACGTTCCTTTCAGATACCTCAAGATCTGAAATACTGCTTCCATATGACCCTTTCTTGGATCATGTATGTAGCGACTCACTACACTCACCGCAAATGAGATATCAGGACGAGTGTGTCCCAGATAAATCAATCTCCCTACAAGTCTTTGATATCTTTCACGATCAACGGGCTCTCCTGCTTTTGCTCCCAACTTGCACTTCTGGTCAATTGGAGTGACCGCTGCTTTGCATCCCAACATCCCTGTCTCCTTCAGCAGATCTAGTGTGTATTTTCTCTGTGAGGGAACAATTCCTTGTTCGCCTTAACACACCTCGATACCTAGAAAGTACCTCATCGCTCCTAAATCCTTCACTTCAAACTCCTTCGCGAGTTTTGACTTCAGCTTAGTGATCTCAACTTCATCATCACCTGTGATCACTATATCATCCACATATACAACAAGTATAGTGATGTGGCCTCTTGCATGCTGGAGGAAGACCGTATGATCTGCATTTGTTTGACGGTATCCCATGCCTGTAACAGCCTTTCTGAATCTGTCAAACCAGGCTCGAGGAGATTGCTTGAGCCCGTATAGTGACTTCTTCAGTTTACACACCTTTCCTTGCGACGTCCCTCCGTTTGATTCCGTCGCATAGCACCCAGGCGGGAGCTCCATGTATACTTCTTCTTGTAGGTCCCCATGAAGAAAGGCATTCTTCACATCCAGCTGGTACAGCTTCCACCCATAGTTCGTTGCAATGGAGACCAGAGTTCTCACGGTGCTCATTTTTGCTACTGGGGCAAATGTCTCATCATAGTCTATTCCATATGACTGTGTGAATCCTTTTGCAACCAACCTCGCCTTGTACCGCTCTACTTTTCCTTCTGGCGTCTCTTTCACTGTGTACACCCATTTGCATCCCACAGCTTTCTTCCCTTTGGGTAATGGAACCAGCTCCCATGTCTTATTTTTTTCCAGTGCCCCAAGTTCTTCCATCGTTGCAGCTTTCCACCTTGGATCTTTCTTTGCTTCCTGCCAACACTTGGGCAACGAAGTAGAGTCTAACGATGCAATGAAGGCTCGATAATTCGAAGAAATGTTAGAATAAGACAAGAAGTTGGCAATGTCATGTTCGTAATCATCAAAACGAGCAGGAGCCTTATCCGCATTGATGCGAGAAGATCTCCTTAAGGGAGCAATAGGTGGTGGAGAGATCATACCATCCGAGTTGGAGAGATCCGCATCAGAATCCGAGTGATTCAGTGCGGGGGCAACATCTTCAGGAGTTGGAGCAGGAGTAGACGAGGGACTTGGTACAGTAGGCACAGGGCACGGCATAGGCACAGTACTGGACTTCTGTTGTCTCCTTCTGTAGACTTGGAGCTCCTTTTTCCTTGTCTGCTGCTCCCCCTGCGTAACATATGGATCTTCTTCTTCATTGTCTGTATCTGAGTCACTGTGCTCTCTCCCTTTCGTCCAGTTTTCTACAACCGGACACGGAACCGATTCGACGACCACATTTGGGCTTATTGTCTCCCCCTCACATCTAACACCATCTGTGTTAGGTGTGTCACCAAATGCTGAACCTTCAACCGAACCATAGTATGGTTCGAGTTCTCTGAAAGTAACGTCCATGCTTACAAACATCTTCCGCTCGACCGGATTCCAACAGGCATAACCCTTCTGAGTCGCCGTGTAACCGACGAAGACACATTTAACTGTCCTAGGATCCAATTTGTCAACGTCTGGCCGATTATCTTGGACAAAGCACACATCCAAAGACTTTTGGTGGAACAGTGTATGTAGTTGCCCCAGTAAGCATTTCCAACGGTGTCTTCCAGTCTAATACTTGAGATGGCATCCTGTTGATAAGATAAGAGGCCGTCAATATAGCCTGCCCCCATAAGTGTTTCGGGACATTCATAGCCAGCATCATCCTCCGTGCGACTTCCAGCAGGTGTCTGTTTTTTCGTTCCGCCACACCATTTTGGGCCGGAGTATAAGCACATGAAGTTTGATGAAGTATTCCATGAGTGGAAAATGTAAGCCCTCTGGATTTTTAGGATTATTTTAAATTTTTAAATAATTTATTTTTGATAAATATTTTTTATTATATTTAGTTTTGATATTTAAATATATTATTCGTGACTTTAATTTTTGGAGCGCCAGAGATGTCATCCCCTCGAAACGCTCTTTATGATTTTTGTTCTAGACAAATTTATCTTCATGTTGATATATCATGTCCCACCCAAACTTATTTTCTTGTGCTCTATTTGCATCGTAGAACTTTCGAGTCAAATTAGGCCATTTGAATTATTATTAAATTTTCACTTTTATTTTTGATCATCATGTGTACCATACCGTGACTTTTAATTTAGGAGCACAAGATTAGTTATTTTCTCTAAACCAATTTGTCATGCATGATCTACTCGAGATACTCTCCGTCCGTGACCATCGTGTCCCACTCAGACACACTCTCTTGTGCTTCATTTTTATCGCACAACTTTTCGGACAATTGACCCAATCCCGAATTATCCCACCGAGTTTTATTTAATTCCAACTTGTATTGGAGACGCCAGTTTGACCCAAACTGGTCGACCCAAGATATGGACACGGACCATTTTGAGTCTACTACACACGTGCCACTTGTGTCCCATCCAATTTAGTCTCCGTGTACTATTTATTTATCAAGGATTATCATCGACTAATTTAAGTCATTTAATTATCGGGACCCAATTAGATCCAATTGCGACCCGACCCGACTCAAGTTGACCCAACACCAAACACCATGACAACATCCATCATCCATACCCAAACACACAACACCAATAAAGTAATTCTACAAAACACCAAACACCCAAACATCACTATCACCCTATAATTAAATACACACACAAACCATCAACATCACTTCTCTCTCTCTCTCCATATTTTAAAAACACACATCACCACCACCATACCCACACTCCCTCACCCCTCCCTACAGCCGAACAACACCCCCCTCTCTCTAACATGTCACCATCACTCTCTCTCTCTTCTTTAATTCATACATTCACATCACTCTTTCTCTCTCCCCCTTTATTAAAACACACACACCACCACCATGCTCTTTTCTCTCCTACACCCTCCTCCAACCCGACAGCCCCATGCTCACCCCCTCTCCATTCGGTCCTCTCTCTCTCCCCTCTCATCTCTTCCTCCAAAACACTTTCTCTCCCTCTTTCCCTCCAAACCGACCACCCCTACTCCTCCTTCTTCTTCATCATCAACTCCTTCAACACCACCACTCCCTCACCCTCCATGGCCGACCACCCCACCACCATGGCCGGCCACAGCCTCCTCTAGGCCGGCAGCACCCCCCTGGCCGGAGCACCACTACCCCCTTCACCATCAACATTACTCCATGGTGAGCTCCTCCACTCCTCCTTCTTCATTTTATTATGCATAGGTATATATACATATATATTCTTCTATGGATAAATATGCAAATGTGTATGAATGTGCTAGTATTAGAATGTATGATTAATAGGTGTGTTCCATTTTATGTGGGTTTATGTGTAATTTAATATAGGAATTAATTTCATAAGTCTTGTTGAAATGAATCCATGTATATACAATATTGTGTATATATATATATGTATTTCTTGTATGAATATACATATATATAAATATATACTCCTACAAGTATAAGTGTATCAATGTAGTTTATACATATAAATTATAATGTATATATATACCCCTTCTAAATACATATGTAAAAATATACACTTTTTCAAATATATATATGTATACTCCTTATATGTATATATACACTTTTTTGTATATATATATAAATATATATATATATATACTATTAGTCTCTTTATGTATATATGTGTATATATACATATACTCTTCCATGTAAATACACCTTATTTCTTCATGTACAAATATACATATATATACTCTTAGCCTCATTATGTATATATATGTAGAAATATATATAAACTCTTCCATATATAGAAATGTATATATACATGTATATACTTACTTTTCCATGCATGTATGCAATATCCTTATATATTTTTTTCCTTCACATGCATATACTTGTATATATATGCTCTATGTATACTCGTGTATGTATATATATGATTTCAAATATAGACTAGTGTACATAAATTCCTACTTGTATATGCACGATTTATATATACAACTTGTATGTATATTTTCTTACATGTAAAATTATTAGATATAATTTCTTTATAAATATTCTTGTATATATTCATGTATATATATGTCCTCGTATGTATATACTTATGTATATATTCTTTTTATATGTAAAACTTGTGTTTTCCCTTGCAAATAGGTAACTTAGTATACATATATGTTTTCATGTACGTATATATATATACGTAAGTACGTATATACGTACCCTCTACTTTGTGTGTGAATAAATGTAAATCATGAATGTTTGTTTAACTTATCGTAAATCGTGGTTGTTGTATTTGTAGGTACACCAGACGATACGATCTTGATCGACGAGCCCGAATCTTCTCTTGCACCTCCCGAAGTTTCAGGCAAGATACCTTGCCTTGTATTACTAGTTTTGTTCATTCATACTTATATTGTGCACTTGGTAGAGTGGACGTAATTGTGTATCCGAGTGATACCTCGGATACAGTCGATGACGGCATTGTCATCGAGTTTCATGTACTTGACTTAGTCCTAGGTGACATCCCTAAGTTGTGGAATCATAGTCATGATTCCCATAACCTTGACACGTGTTACGACACGGCACTGAGTGAGTTCGTACCATGGCACGGGCTTGCGCATCTGGCTAGCTACCAGTGCAAGTGCTCCTGCTCTGGTACATAGAATGGCTAGGTTGTGTCTAGTTATTGTGATCTCGCATCGAGAGTCGGAGTGTTCAAGTGGTGGATATTACTTGCACATTCCGAGGGACAGGGGAAGACAATTAGTAGGCGTATGGGACAGCCAAAATACCTGAGAAAGGGCCAAGTCGCTCAGTGTTGCCCGGATGAGTGGGACCTCGGCTCGTGATCCGACGTCGGCCCGTGCTTTGACGCCAAAGCCTTATTACCTATCCATACGTACTAGGGTTGTCTTCAAAATGCATTCACTTAGTTGGTTAGTTTATCCTTTACAGTTATTCAGTATTACTTTATGGCATGTTTCTTCTGTATCTTGCTATGCCCCCTGAGGACCTGGTTGCTTTCCAGATTTAGACGAGCACTTGCAGTTGGCTGGGTGCGAACTGAGACTTGAGACAGGACTTGCTGCAGTAGACGACGAGGTACTTCCAGAGGAGTTTTCTTGACTCGGGGTATGGTGTTGTTTAGGTTATGAGCATCATTATCTAGTTAGTCAATGCTCATGACTAGTTATCTTTCTACTTTCAGTATTTTCATTCAGTATTGTACTCCGTGGGCTTGTACCCACCAGACTATTCAGTTATATTTATTTCAGACTCCATGTTATTTTCAGTTTTATATTTCAGCATTACTTTCTTTGTTCCTGTGGATGAGATCTAGATGTTACCACTTGCCTGTGCAGTATAGTTATTTTTACAGCGTAGTACGCCTAAGTGAGTCCATTAAATTGGGCAGCTCACTCTAGGTCGTATCAGCTGGCCAGGTTATGTCCTAATCCCATATGTTTTGGGAGCGGGACGTGACATGGTTTTAGTGGTGGCCCATGCAGGTCTCGTTTATCGTTTCGGTTACGTTACTGTGCCGACTCGAGCCTGCGATTAGGATTAGCAGTGTTAGGATCTCATCCACTTGTGATTATCGCCTTTGAACCTCAACTCGTATTCTATTGCTGATTTTCTTGTATCCTGCTTCCTTCTGTCCCTTTTGTAATGGAATTTTGTCTCTTTCAGAGAGGTGAATTTACGTAGTGGACGCGCGACTTATGGCGTTGCCTCAGCATCTGACATCGAATCCAGTGACGACAGGACTCCAGCTCCATCAGCGGATCAGATTCCGGGACATGTTACAACCTTCCTGACGACTCCACCGATTCACGTGGAACCTGTACCGCAGACTGCACCCACTCACCAAGAGGGTCAAACTTCACCGGCACCGATCCAGCATGAGATTCCTTTGCCTCCTCCGCCTTCTTTTCTACCTCAGATGCCGTGCGTGCCACTTGCTCCCCCGATGGCTCAGCAGGAGATGTTCTAGTTCTTTCAGACGATGATGCAAGCACAGTGGCAACAGACCGAAGCTTTGATGCAGAGTATGACGACGATCCTAGAGAGGATACCCGCACCGCAGCCTGCACCAACTCACCGAAGGAACGTGACTGTAGACGAGCATGATGCGGAGTTCAGACGCACTCAGGCGAGGAACTCGTATGCGGAGACGTTAGAAGAAGACAGAGTCCAGGAGGCCATCAGCCAGGATCCATTGATTCAGAGTTACCCTGCTACCACTGACGCACTAGCTGGAGGACAACATGGAGGACCGATCAGGCATTCAAGAGAGCAGCAAAGAGCCGTTCCGTGCCAGGCAAAGGAGTTCAAGACTTGTTACTTTTGCGGCAAGAAGGGGCACATTCAGAAGGAGTGCAGAAAGAGGTTACGGTTGTGCTTGAAGTGTGGATCGAAGCAACATCATGTTAGGAGATGTCCATGGCGTCGGGACATGCGTCAGCAGTTAGTCTCGACACCAGTTCTGCCGGAAAGGGGTATGTTTTACACTGAATATTTTATTATTATATTCTTGTGCTGTTATATATGATGTGTCTAATTTCGAGGACGAAATTCTGTAAGGTGGATAGATTGTAAGCCCTCTGGATTTTTAGGGTTATTTTAAATTTTTAAATAATTTATTTTTGATAAATATTTTTTTATTATATTTAGTTTTGATAATTAAATATATTATTCGTGACTTTAATTTTTGGAGTGCCAGAGATGTCATCCCCTCGAAACGCTCTTTATGATTTTTGTTCTAGACAAATTTATCTTCATGTTGATATATCATGTCCCACCCAAACTTATTTCCTTGTGCTCTATTTGCATTGTAGAACTTTTGGGTCAAATTAGGCCATTTGAATTATTATTAAATTCCCACTTTTATTTTTGATCATCATGTGTACCTTACCGTGACTTTTAATTTAGGAGCACAAGATTAGTTATTTTCTCTAAACCAATTTGTCATGCATGATCTACTCATGATCTACTCGAGATACTCTCCGTCCATGACCATCGTGTCCCACTCAGACACACTCTCTTGTGCTTCATTTTTATCGCACAACTTTTCGGACAATTGACCCAATCCCGAATTACCCCACCGAGTTTTATTTAATTCCAACTTGTATTGGAGACGCCAGTTTGACCCAAACTGGTCGACCCAAGATATGGACACGGACCATTTTGAGTCTACTACACACGTGCCACTTGTGTTCCATCCAATTTAGTCTCCGTGTACTATTTATTTATCAAGGATTATCATCGACTAATTTAAGTCATTTAATTATCGGGACCCAATTAGATCCAATTGCGACCCGACCCGTCTCAAGTTGACCCAACACTAAACACCATGACAACATCCATCATCCATACCCAAACACACAACACCAATAAAGTAATTCTACAAAACACCAAACACCCAAACATCACTATCACCCTATAATTAAATACACACACAAACCATCAACATCACTTCTCTCTCTCTCTCCATATTTTAAAAACACACATCACCACCACCATACCCACACTCCCTCACCCCTCCCTACAGCCGAACAACACCCCCCCCCCCCCCCCCTCTCTAACATGTCACCATCACTCTCTCTCTCTTCTTTAATTCATACATTCACATCACTCTTTCTCTCTCCCCCTTTATTAAAACACACACACCACCACCATGCTCTTTTCTCTCCTACACCCTCCTCCAACCCGACAGCCCCATGCTCACCCCCTCTCCATTCGGTTCTCTCTCTCTCCCCTCTCATCTCTTCCTCCAAAACACTTTCTCTCCCTCTTTCCCTCCAAACCGACCACCCCTACTCCTCCTTCTTCTTCATCGTCAACTCCTTCACCACAACCACTCCCTCACCCTCCATGGCCGACCACCCCACCACCATGGCCGGCCACAGCCTCCTCTAGGCCGGCAGCACCCCCCCTTGGCCGGAGCACCACCACCCCCTTCACCATCAACATTACTCCATGGTGAGCTCCTCCTTCTTCATTTTATTATGCATAGGTATATATACATATATATTCTTCTATGGATAAATATGCAAATGTGTATGAATGTGCTAGTATTAGAATGTATGATTAATAGGTGTGTTCCATTTTATGTGGGTTTATGTGTAATTTAATGTAGGAATTAATTTCATAAGTCTTGTTGAAATGAATCCATGTATATACAATATTGTGTATATATGTATTTCTTGTATGAATATACATATATATAAATATATACTCCTACAAGTATAAGTGTATCAATGTAGTTTATACATATAAATTATAATGTATATATATATACCCCTTCTAAATACATATGTAAAAATATACACTTTTTCAAATATATATATGTATACTCCTTATATGTATATATACACTTTTTCGTATATATATATAAATATATATATACTATTAGTCTCTTTATGTATATATGTGTATATATACATATACTCTTCCATGTAAATACACCTTATTTCTTCATGTACAAATATACATATATATACTCTTAGCCTCATTATGTATATATATGTAGAAATATATATAAACTCTTCCATATATACAAATGTATATATACATGTATATACTTACTTTTCCATGCATGTATGCAATATCCTTATATATTTTTTTTCCTTCACATGCATATACTTGTATATATATGCTCTATGTATACTCGTGTATGTATATATATGATTTCAAATATAGACTAGTGTACATAAATTCCTACTTGTATATGCACGTTTTATATATACAACTTGTATGTATATTTTCTTACATGTAAAATTATTAGATATAATTTCTTTATAAATATTCTTGTATATATTCATGTATATATATGTCCTCGTATGTATATACTTATGTATATATTCTTTTTATATGTAAAACTTGTGTGTTCCCTTGCAAATAGGTAACTTAGTATACATATATGTTTTCATATACGTATATATATATATACGTAAGTACGTATATACGTACCCTCTACTTTGTGTGTGAATAAATGTAAATCATGAATGTTTGTTTAACTTATCGTAAATCGTGGTTGTTGTATTTGTAGGTACACCCGACGATACGATCTTGATCGACGAGCCCGGATCTTCTCTTGCACCTCCCGAAGTTTCAGGCAAGATACCTTGCCTTGTATTACTAGTTTTGTTCATTCATACTTATATTGTGCACTTGGTAGAGTGGACGTAGTTGTGTATCCGAGTGATACCTCGGATACAGTCGATGACGGCATTGTCATCGAGTTTCATGTACTTGACTTAGTCCTAGGTGACATCCCTAAGTTGTGGAATCATAGTCATGATTCCCATAACCTTGACACGTGTTACGACACGACACTGAGTAAGTTCGTACCATGGCACGGGCTTGCGCATCTGGCTAGCTACCAGTGCAAGGGCTCCTGCTCTGGTACATAGAATGGCTAGGTTGTGTCTAGTTATTGTGACCTCGCATTGAGAGTCGGAGTGTTCAGGTGGTGGATATTACTTGCACATTCCGAGGGACAGGGGAAGACAATTAGTAGGCGTATGGGACAGCCAAAATACCTGAGAAAGGGCCAAGTCGCTCAGTGTTGCCCAGATGAGTGGGACCTCGGCTCGTGATCCGACGTCGGCCCGTGCTTTGACGCCAAAGCCTTATTACCTACCCATACGTACTAGGGTTGTCTTCAAAATGCATTCACTTAGTTGGTTAGTTTACCCTTTACAGTTATTCAGTATTACTTTATGGCATGTTTCCTCTGTATCTTGCTATGTCCCCTGAACCTGGTTGCTTTCCAGATTTAGACGAGCACTTGCAGTTGGCTGGGTGCGAACCGGGACTTGAGACAGGACTTGCTGCAGTAGACGACGAGGTGCTTCCTGAGGAGTTTTCTTGACTCAGGGTATGGTGTTGTTTAGGTTATGAGCATCATTATCTAGTTAGTCAATGCTCATGACTAGTTATCTTTCTACTTTCAGTATTTTCATTCAGTGTTGTACTCCGTGGGCTTGTACCCACCAGACTATTCAGTTATATTTATTTCAGACTCCATGTTATTTTCAGTTTTATATTTCAGCATTACTTTCTTTGTTCCTGTGGATGAGATCTAGATGTTACCACTTGCCTGTGCAGTATAGTTATTTTTACAGCGTAGTACGCCTAAGTGAGTCCATTAAATTGGGCAGCTCACTCTAGGTCGTATCAGCTGGCCAGGTTATGTCCTAATCCCATATGTTTTGGGAGCGGGGCATTACAGAAAAATACTCTGCAACCCGCTTATTAGTATACTCCGTCCCATTGTCTGATCGGAAACACTTAATTTTAGCGCCATATTGTGTTTCCACCCGTCGATGAAAGTCCTGAAAGGCCTCAAGGACATCACTTTTATTCTTCATGAGATAGACCCATGTCACGCGGATATAACAGTCAATAAAGGTGACGAACCATCGAAAGCCGTTAATACCAGTTGTAGGACAAGGGCCCCATACGTCTGAATGTATCATGTCAAAAGTAGCTGAACTCCTATTCCTCGTGCTCACATACGTACTCCTGGTATGTTTTTCCAACTCACAAGCATTACAAAATAATTTCTCTTTATTAGTCCTTTGATATAAGGACGGATACATTCGACTAATAACTTTAAAAGAAGAATGACCGACACGCTGGTGGTGGAGTAGCAAGTCGGCTTCAACACTGCGACAGGAAGCTTCTGGTGGTGCGTCTGCTACCAAGGATGCCAATTCGTTGTCCAGTCCAGTCCTGTCTAAATACCACAGCCCCTTATTCCATGTGCCAGTCCCAAGTCGTCGTCCTGTCCCTTTCTCCTGAAAAGTCACCTGAGGAATGTCAAAGGAAACAGTACAGTTAAGATCAAGTATAATGGCACTAATGGATAGGAGATTGACAGGAAAAGACGGAGCATGTAGGACATTGGTTAGAGTGATGGAAGGGGTGCATGCGACAGTGCCTTTACCCATTACAGGGCTGGATGTACCATCAGCGGTCTGAATACTCTCCGGCAATGGTAGGTGAGTATATTCCTGAAACGCACCACGGGACCCCGTGACATGGCGAGATGCCCCAGAGTCCATAATCCATTCTGGCTGATGGATAGATGCAAGAGCACGTGCAGATTCATCGGTGCTGGTTTGGGCAAAGCAAGTGATGTGATCTCCCGAGGTTGAAGACGCCCCAGGACAGTCGGCCGAATTCAGCTTTGTGCCTCGCAACTTCTCAAGGAACTCCCGCTCAAGAGGGGTTATTTCAGCCAGTTGATTCTCTCCCCCTTCCTCCGCCAGATTTGCTTTGTGTCCGTCCCGTCTACCAGCATATCCTTCTCTACCACCACGTCGGCCTCCACGACCCCGTCCTCGATCAGTAGACTGATTGCGCAAGGGTTTTGGACAAAATCGGATGTAATGTCCGGAGTCACCACAATTGTGGCAAACACCACCCATAGATGGAGGTTGATTGAAGGCAGCAAGGGCAGACTTGTCAACCGCGGCTTGCTCCCCCTGGTAGGAGCCCTTGTTGGACATCAACTTCAATCGAGCTTCTTCCTGTGTCATGACAGCTATAGCTTCTTCCAAGGTCGGAAGCGTGGGTTGGGATAGGAGGATATTCCGTCTCTGCTCAAATACAGGATGTAGTCCCTTCAGGAATTTTATCATACGCTGCCGGGAAATATAAGCCAGGAACGTCTGAAAGTACTTCGCGAATGCCGGTTCGACTTGTGCATCTTCCATCCCAAGAGGATCATAATGATCCAGATCAGACCAGTACTTCTTCAACAGGGCCGCGTACTCAGAGATGGTACGTTCGTCTTGGGCCACCCTATCGAGTTCATCTTGCAGTTGAAAGACTCGCATAGGGTTGCCGGAGCCGGAGTACATATCTTTTAGAGTTTGCCATATATCAGCAGCAGCCTCCATGGCCTCGACATTGCCCGACACCTGGTCGGTTAAAGAGGCAGTCAACCACCCAGCCACGACGTTGTTGACAATCTCCCAAACAGCAAACTCCTTGGTGGAGTGATCGGCCGGCGTCTTGGCTTGGCCAGTGACATAGCCAACCAAGCCACGTTCCTTCAGTGTCCGCATCGCCTGCCGCGACCACTTTAAGTAGTTGGATGTTCCTTCCAACTTCGTCTCCAGCTTCTCCAATTTCTCCATTTTGTAAGGGGACGGATCCACATCAGTATGGATCACACGTGGGGTTACCTCGGTTAATCTTTTTGATAAGATATCATCAACTAAGGCCTTCATCTCTTCGGCCGTCAGTTTGCCACTGATCGAATCCATGGCCTCGGCAACTGTGAACCCTATTCGTCGTCTTCCTCGTCGAACTTCGTCGTCTTCGTCTTCGTCTTCGTCTTCTTCGACGTCAGAGACTTTACGAATGCGCTACTAACTTGGCCAGCACCGGCGCGCGCATGTAAAGTGAACACGTCAGGACACCAGAGAAGACATGATCAGTCTCTGTATAGATCCCGATGTGAATGAGGAATAACAAAATAAACATTCAAACGGCGCAATCTAGGAACAGAGTCGGTGCAAATAAAGAATTTGACATCTCGACCGTCTTCGAAATACGCCATTTTTTTGTTGGGCGGCTAGGGTTAGGGTTAGGGTTTGGATGGGGCTGCTAGGGCTAGGGTTAGAGTTCCATGTCAAGAGAGGCTAGGGTTAGGGTATCCATGTCGAAAGAGGGAGGAGGGGGGGTGGGTGGGGTGCTGCTGGGAGGGGGGCGGGCTGCTGCTGGGAGGCGGGGTTCTGGAGTCGTGGGGTCAGGGGGGGGGGGGTCGGGGGGGGGGGGGGGGGCATCGCGGCGGGGTGGGGTGCTGCTGAGAGGGGGGAGGGGGGGGGGCGTGCTGCTGCTGGGAGGCGGGGTTCTGGAGTCGGGGGGTCGGGGGGGGGGGTGTCGGGGTCTGCTGCGTTGGGGGGGGGGGAGGTGGTGGTCGGGGGGGGGGGGGGCTGGGGGGGCGGTCGGGGGGGGGGGGGTGGCTGCTGCGTCAGGGGGGTCGGGGGGGGGGGGGGGTCGGGGAGCTGCTGCGTCGGGGAGGGGGATTTTTTTTTTTTTTTTTTTTTGTGGAGAGAGAGAGAAAGAGAGAGAGAGAGAGAGAGAGAGAGAGTTATGGCTCTGATACCATGTAGAAAATAATGGTTGGATGATTTTATTGATTGACTACTTCACTATATATAGGGAGTCTAGCTCCTCTACATACTACATATTCCAATGTGGGACTAAAAGTCCCTTATTGATTCTCAACAAAGACTCAAGAGAAGCATAGCCGTGCACCTTTTTATCATAGCTCATTGGGTGATTACATGCAACTGGTGTTTAATGCTCTTAGGTTCTTTACTTAATCGACTTAATTGGAATTGTGACTGATCTAAAGTTGATTCATATTCATGCTGACAAAGTTTTATGTTCTAAGTGAATCGGAAGTTTAACATTTGCATGTATATATATCAATTTTTTTTTTTAATATACACTCTGATTATTAAGAGACACATGATTTATTTGAGAGATTTATGTGATGGTGGGATCTGAGAACCTTTCTGTATTCGAATTCAACAGATAGGGTACACCTTTCTGCCATGTGTGCTTGCTGGGTTAAGTGGTGCACCCCAGTATGCAGTTAGGAGACCAGGAACCATGGAGGATGGTTTCATAGTGGCCAGTGATGTTGATAGTGTACTTCTTCCTAGGGATGCTTGTGGAGGGGATGGCGCTCTGGCTTTTGCGAGAAGTCTGGCAAAGAACAAGGTATATTTCATTGCTCATTATCAAAGAGGTCAAAGGAACGAACTTACATTTACTAGGATTGCTTCCAGAAAATGTTTATTGCTTCTTCATCTTAGCAAGATAGTGACTTCTAGTTGTTACTTGTTTTTGCTACATAATATGGGCTACCACATGGCGTCACGACAAATATTACATTTGTCCCAAACAATTCGATCTCTGGACCTATTGATTTCTTCAAGGATTTCCCACCGGAGCATGAAATCGTCGATCATATTGCGAGCATCTCACCATTGCAACATCCGGCAAGGTCAAGTTCAGTATCACAAACATGTGGCTAGGTTTAGTTTTGCACTGCAAGATTGCAAGTTATGTCTCTACTATATAGATCATGATGGCTCGGTTCTTTGATCTGCCGATGGAAATTATGAAGGTTCATCGATTTATATTAGTGTTTAGCATGCCAAGAACCTACATTTGAAGTGACAAAGGACGCAGTGGGTTTGTGAAAATGGACTTGCTGGTATAGGTGTTTGACCCTTTCTGGCTTTCAGTAGAATCGTGTAAACATGTTCTCTTTTTTTGCGTCATTAATCAAATCTGCAGTCACATGGAGATGATGATCTTGATAATATCAAATAACTTGAAGGTTCGCAGTATCGGTATCGGAATCGGAATCGGTGTCGGATCATTCCTATGTGTATCGGGATCGGCGGTATAGTATTGGTGGTTTTGGGTCGGAGTATCGGGTTTTTTAGTATCGGAAAGCAAATAACTATTAACATATTATTAACATTTTAGAAACTATATTTTATACATTTAAGCATAATTTTAAGTATTTCCAGTGTTATTTGTTATTTCTTAGCAGTTTTGAAATTGAATGAAATAGTAGTCACCCTTGCCAATTGGTTTACGTATGGTAGATAAGTTTTCTTCTTTTACATGCTTTTACAACTTACTATGCTTTCACACATTTGTTGATTGGTCTTTTTCGTTCAATCTTCTCTACCGAATTGACCGGAAAAGACACCCCCAATGTTAGTATCGGTCAATATCGGTCGGTATCGAATAGAAACATGCCAAATTGTATCGGTATCGACCGTATCGGATTGGTATCGGCCGATACTGCAAACTAAGAAAAAGCAAAAACACATGCCTCTGTTGTAAGCTGAAATCTTCTCTCTTCTACAGCCTCTGATAGTATCAGTTCAGGAGAATGAAACAGTGCTGGACGATACGCCTGACAAGCTCGGGATTGAAGCGGTAGGTATTGAAGTATTAGTCATTCATTGTCGAAACCTTCTTATTCCAATGCCGAAAAATGAAATATCCCTACTGGCCTCATTTTTTTCAGGTGAAAGTATCAAATTATTGGGAAGCTATTGGGGTGATTGCGGCTCACAAGGCAGGCGTAGACCCAAAAGCCCTCAGAAGAGGAGGGATTAAGAATATCAAAAGAAGGTCAATGTCATCACCCATTGATCATAAAGCTTCAGTTCCTCGCCAGTTACATAGTGCAGTTCCTTTCTAGCCTGCGTTCGCTATGCAGTTTTCATGTTTATTTATCGGTTAATGACATGGAACCCATGAGGTGGGAAGTCAAGACACAATAAATTTGGTTATTTTCCCCCAAATTTTCCAAATGCAGAGAAGAAGCTTGTTACTATTGATTTTGTTCTTTACAATATTTATTAAAGCTTGTGTTCTTTTGTGGCTGAGGCTTTATATACGAGAAATAGAGTTTGGTCTCTTTAAGGATGAGTATATTGAAACTCCTTTGTATAAACTTGTATGACATATTCAACTGAGAACTAGGGGTAGGGGTGAGTATTTGGTTTATTCGGTTTCAACCGAACCGAAATAGTCAAAACCGAATAAACTAGAATTCTAAAAATTTATAACCAAAACTGAACCGAAATTAGCCCAAATCGAAACCGGACCGAATAATCGATTCGGTTTGTTCGGTTGGGTTATTTCTATTTGTTTAATGGTTTTTGGTCCAAAGTTGAGATCGTGATTAAATTATATTAAAAATTATAATTTTTATGCACACATTTGTTGTATTTCAAAATTGTTTCCAAAGTCGGACTAGTTGTTAGATTGTCTAAGTTGGGATTCAAAACACATACATAGAATTCTTGTTTTCATAGTATACACATTTTAGAGCACAAAATATGTACATAATTTCATATGTCGCATTCGGTTTTGGAGACTGAAATTCAAAACCGAAACAGAATAATTCTTCTTTTACTATTTTCAAAACCGTAACCGAATCGAATCTTTTTCAAAACCGAACCGAATCTCTTTGGGTCCCAAACAGAATAATGCTCACCCCCTCCTGAGAACCATGAATTATTTTGCTTGGCACTTGAGGACACAATGCAAGGACCAATACAAAGGAGGAAATCCATTGCCATGGCTCTTTTGCCAATTTCATCAGAACTTGGAAGTGTAACCTGATAATATCTTTTGCCAATTTCTCCTCTATTCGGAAGTCTGCTGAGGCTGTTGCTATCCCGTCCTTATTTGTTGGTTACAATCATGCAACCCATCTTCGTCTTGACTGTTAGAGAGGAAATGGACCGGTAAGTGGCTCAACCAACCTTGCTCCATCTAACCCAACCAAACCAAGAAGAATGGATGATCACCAGTAATTAAAGCCTCTGGGTTGCATTAACGAGCCACTCCAGCTGCGCCCACAATAGACATGCCTCCACTAGACGAAAAGAATTGACAGGACCACACTTTATTTCCTGCGCGCGGCTTTAACGTTGTATGTAGGGGTGAGTATTATTCGATTTTGGACCGAAAATCAAATCGAACCGATCTGAATAAGAGGTTCAGTTTGTTTTTAAAAAAATTCGGTTCGATTTTGAAATACTAAATTTTCTTATTTGGTTTTGATTTCGATTTCGGTCCAAAATCGAAAACCAAATAAATTTTTTTAATATATATATATATATATATATATATATATATATATATATATATATATATATAAGTGTTAATATATATAGGTATATGCTAAATATGTCTAGGTATATTTAGTTACTATATATATTAACAAAAACGCGCAAAAAAAAAATAAAAAAAATAGAATAAATCGAAATCGAACCGATTTAATTCAGTTCGGTTTGATTCGGTTTCGGGCCAATTCAGTTCGGTTTCGGTTTTGTTTATTCGGTTTTGGGTTATTCGGTTCGGTTTAAACCGAATGCTTACCCCTAGTTGCATGCCGATCTCAGAATTGGCTGTGTTTTTTTTTTTTTTTTTTTTTTTTTTTTTTTTTTTTTTTTTTTTTTTTGCATCAAGTAAACATATGGGCACAGTCTGCCTTGTTCGTGGAAGTGAAGAGAAGTGGAAAAAAAATTGAAAAAAAAAAAATGATAAGGGAAGAGTTTGCGTATGTATTGTATATACGTGTCATAGATATGCATATTTTATAAACGTTCGGATGGTTATTGGAAGTGAGTTAGAAAGTATAACTTTTTGTAGTTCTTTCGTTTGGATGGTTGTTTAAGTGGTAGTTGAGAAGTGATATAATTTTTCACTTTTGAATATGGTGATAACCCCAATAAAAAATATTCATTATTTTTTTATAGATTAAATAATAATAATAATAATAATAATAATAATAATAATAATAATAATAATAATATTATTATTATTATTATTATTATTATTATTAATTTTTGAGATGTCCGACGTTACGTATGAGATTTTATGCACGCTGCATTGCATCCCTTTTTAGGCCACTGTCCCACAACTCCAACGGAAGTTTAGTCCTTGAATTTTTTCAAAGACTTTTTATTATACTTTATTATTATTATTATTAATTTTTTTTACTGTATCACTTTTCAGCTGGAGAACGGTTAGAGGGGGTGACAAGAAACTGCAACCATCAAATCGTGCACTTCCAAGCTTTCACTCCCTCCTCCCCCCCCCCCCCCCCCCCACTCAGGCACTTCCAAGCTTTCACTCCCTCCTCCTCCCCCCCCCCCCCCCCCCCCCCCCCCCCAAATCCCAAAACTCGGAAAGTCAGAGAAAGAGGGTGGGAAGGGAGAGCACTGTAGCTCCATTTTGTTCACTTTCATCTTCATCCTTTATGAGTCGAACCAGGCAGACCCTAGGAACTGAAACAGACCAGTAATTGTGCATTTTAGTTAGTTGTCTACATAACTGACCTTGCTATTTTGGAGGGAGGGCCTGTGATTTAAAGGGGCCGGTTCGGAACTACCGGGAGGGGGAGGCCGAAGCCAATAGGGGGAGACACGTCAGCTGCGGACGATGAACAATCACAAAAGGGAACGAATCAGATTTTTTTTTTCTTTCAAGCGACTAAACAGAAAAATAATAACATTTTCAATGTTAATGAAATTACGTGTCACGTCTATACTCTTATTTGAGTTTTTTTTTAGTCTAACTCTGACTTATATAAACAATTGTCTTGTGATCCATGAACATAAAAATTAAAAAGGTTTGCGGATTTAATGATTATGTGGATAGTCCTTGGTTATTGTAATGACATCATTTGACTTGGGGATACGGTACAGTTTGTTGTATGCTTAAATTAGTTATTCTCTTACGAAGCAGATTTGTTGTCATCATTATTAATTATGTTTTATATTTTCAGTATATAATATATATTTTCAGCTCCTATAATTATTATGGATACAAAATATAGAAATTGATATAATAATGAGAATGGCAGATCTGCGCACAAGAAATCCTCCAATCCATATGCACCAGTCGAGACTATTTCTGAGTCCCTCGTGTCAGCCAGGGCCGTTCCTGGTCCAGGACGGCCAGGACGACAAATAGAACTAATATGTAACATGACTATTTTTTGACGTAAATCAATTGTGGTGTAGTGGTTCTTATGTTATACTTGTACACTAGATAGGTTCAATTCTTGGTTGTAATAGTTTTTTAATTTACTTTTTTATTTCAATTTTTAATCTTTTATATATATTATATATGGGTCTCATTTTAAAAATTTGTTTAGGACCTTCATAAATTCAGGGCCGGCCCTGGTGTCAGCGTCGACGTGTCACCCTCCCCCCAACGGCCCTCCTGCACCACACCGTACCCACCCTCCCTTTTCCGCAGCCCTCTCCAATAGAGAGACCACATATAGTCCGCGGACTAGAACTGCGGTCCAAATTTGTGGACAACGTAGCATCAGTTTCAATATTGTTATTGTGTTGTTAACGGTACATAGTTCGATTATGTGCCGGGCGCATGAGTCATACATCAGCCCGTACAGTGAGAATAGTGGATGGCATTAGCTACCAACAATAGCTAGCTATAGCTCTTCGTGTTAGATTTAAATCATAATCCAACTACCAACCCAACATCGATCACATGATATTATAGGTGGCTCTTAATTCCCTCTCTCTATCAAACTTCTACATCTTTGTATTTTTTTTTTCCTAAGCCACGACTAGATGATAAGTAGACGAGTCTTCACTACGAAGAGTCAAATACAATGTTGTAAAAACCGGACCGGACCGGCGGTTGGACCGGGTCCAACCGATTTAAACCAAAAAATCGGTTCGATTTGACTAAAACCGAATCTTTTAAAGAACCGTCAGTTTTTTGTCAAAATCGGGTTCAACCGGTGAACCAGCCGAACCGGTTCACAATTGAACCGGCCAATTTTGGTTATTTTTTTATTGTAAAAAAATTTAAAATAAATTATTATGTGAAATTTGGACCATTTGATTCTTTATTTGGTTTTAATCGACCTTACAGTTATAAAATTAAACCGAACTAACATACTTATAACCAAATCAAACTAAACAAAGAAGTAAATATGGATATTTTACCTATTTGAACCAAACTAAACCAAGTCTATTGAACTCCAATTGAACCTCGGTTGAACTCGGTTGAACCCTGGTCCGACCTATACCAAAAAATTTCGGTTCGATCATCGGTCCGATTTTTAAAACATTGGTCAAAACACATACGTACAACACATGTTTCGACTAGTAACTATGCAAACAGAATTTTACAAAATTTACAATTCTTAGCAAATTTTAATTAAATAATTGGACGCGAAAATGAAGTTTTGCACATAATTGCGTATGAACGGCATAGAAAACATAAGCATATATAGATGACCAACATCGAAATTTGATTTAAATTCCGTTTAGAAACAAGAAACGAAAAAACTACGAATCCATGTTTGCAGGCTCGATCGACCTACCCCTGGATCGGATCCACGGGTCGGTCGAGAGGTAAGTTCGACAAGACTTTAGATCTGGGCAATCTCTTTCTGTTTAGGACAACCTTTCAGGACCAGCGTGACATACAAGAGGTCGGAATCGACTGCAGATAACACCTCTGACTAATCCACAACAAGGATAAAATGACAACCAAAATAAGCTCCGGCTCAAACAACGACTTCACCACCCCTCTATAAATAGAGTCCTTGGCTTTACTATACTCCACCCCCTCTCCACTTCTCTCTCTCTCTCTATACTTCATATTGCGATGAGGAGTCCTTGTTGCGACAAGAAAGACGTGATGAACAAAGGCCCATGGACGACGCAGGAGGACCAGAAACTCACCGACTACATCCGTGCCAACGGTGAAGGTCGCTGGAGATCGCTCCCTCGCGCTGCAGGTACATCCCCTTTACATGCACTACTTAGTTACAACTCTCCTCCTCTCCTCTTTGCGTATATATATACGTGCGCACATACGCGTATACGTGCATACAGATGCAATTCATACACATACAGACATTGCACTGCCAGTCCTAGCTATCCAGCCACCTTACTGATTAATATATTTTATTATTAATTTTTTTTTTTTGCTTTGTCTCTATTTTTATCCTTCGTATTACTCGGTCCACGTTCCAGTCCATCCCAGTTCGAATTTCTAGTGCGTGCAATATATGTTGAACATACATCCATATCCATTCGATCCCGTCTTCCTTCTGTCGACAGGCTTGTTCCGCTGCGGTAAGAGCTGCAGATTCCGCTGGATAAACTATCTCCGCCCCGGTGTCAAGCGGGGGAACTTCTCCGACGACGAGGAAGACCTCATCATCAGGCTCCACGCACTTCTTGGCAATCGGTACATACATACGACCAAACCGTATATAAGCTCGAGCTGTTAGGTGGTGATGAGTCTGAATATTGATATAATTTATACTATAGGTGGTCACTGATAGCCGGAAGGATCCCCGGGCGAACGGACAACGAGGTCAAGAACTACTGGACCTCCCACCTGAGGAGGAAGCTTGCGGGCATGGGCATCGATCCCGACAACCACCGGCTAGCGAGCCACGGCTGCCTCCCTCTCCGGTGCCGACTGCCACCGCCGCCGCAGTCGCTGGAGACGACCGCCTCGGCCGTCGACGACAAGGATCGAGCGACGGATGCAGGGAGCAGCCTGGAGGAGACCGACACCTGCTGCATGCTGCCTGACCTGAACCTTGAGCTCGCCACAAATGCCGCAGTCACTGACACTGACGAGCAAACGGAAGAGCAACTAGAAGATCAGTCTAAGAGAATTCCTCCGACTCTCCTACCCTTCATATGATCACTTGTACTGCACTCAACTGGCTCTTAATGGTCAGTGAGAAGCTAGATGGACGGTCTCGAAATCGAACTGCGGAGGAGACAGATGTATGTGTGAAAATTGCGGATAGTAGGTCCAAATAACATACATTGTAGCGTGTACAAAATTCCGTACGTTAAGTCGGACATCCCAAAATATATATATGTGTGATCATTGTTAATTATTCATAGTGATGTAGCTAGTTATATAGTGAATCAAATATATAGCTAGGTACGTACTGGAGTAGAGGTTTTATTAAGTTATTCTCTTTCTTCCTAGTATTAATTATATTCCAGTTACTTCATTAAAATTCCCATAAATTTAAACACAGATTTTCTTTTTTCTGCTCTATATAAACCTTGATTTGTGTCAGTAATCTTTTTTCCTGATACTCAACATATCACAAGGAATTTCACAATCATGTACACTGTGCATTGTTCATATGTATTTACAGCTGCTTTTCGAACCGAGGGAGGACCGTACTCTGACGGACCGCGCTAATGCGGCAGGTGATAGATCCGGTGCTAGCAAAGAAGACTGGAGCTAATAAAAAGATTATGTCAGTGTGATCCACTGTACATTCCTTTCCCTCGGTTCAAGAATATTTTTAATATGAAGAATATTTTATCTACCTTCAAAATTCTATCCCCCCATGTCCCTCAGTCACGTGCACTCTCCTATTCGCTCATATCTTCCTCCAACCTCTTTTTCTATTTGCTTCGGTCAATAAAAAAGTGTCACGTGACGGAAGGACATGGAGGAATAAGATTTTTGGAGGCACATATAGTATCACTCATGGTCATCACATGACTTGGGAGTCGAGGAAAAAGGGTTGGAGTTTGAAAACTCCAAGAGAAGAAAATGAGCCATGATTATTTTGTCATAGTAATTTTAGTATCTCCTTCAACAAACCAACCAGAACATCTACTAATCTATATCGTATATTTTTAATCATTTTTCATCTAATTTTCAATTGACACCTCTAACTTTCCACGAAAATATTCATATTTTTTTATCCTATCAATTTTAGTATTATTATTTCTGCCACACAAATTTTTTTGACACGTTATTTCTTAATCTTCCAACATTAAACAATTGTAAAATGCTGGACAAATATAAACACCTGTATATATAAAAAGACAAACGCAGGTAGAAAAACCAAAATGTTGAATATAAGGTGAAACTATTTTTTTAATAACATGTCATGCAAGTAAAATTATAGCCGAATCGAATTGGTTGCAAATATTATACTTATTATATACATGGAGGGTCAAGGTGGAAAGAGATCAGAGATGTATAATCCCTCAAATGTCATTAATTTCTCTATTGAATCATTATCAGAAAGTGGGATTTAGGCTCGCTAATCACCATTATATATTAAGTAGTATATTAAGTAGTAGTGCAAGTACAAGAAACGAAACCTAACAATCAAAGGCCGGAGGCCTGTACTTGAAATTAGTTTTTCCAAAAAAAGAAGTATTGCTTGTGCAGTGCTCGCATACTCGCATGAGCCACCGTCCTCCCCTTCCCTTCCTCCTACTCCGCCGCCTCACTCCGTCCTGCTCCGCCGCCCCTCCCCTTCTACTGTTCCGTCTTTCGGTTTGTTTGGTCCCCTCGGCCGGCTCGCACAAATACTGAATAAGTACTGCACGAGTCATATAGCACGGCCTATTAAGTACTGTACGAGTCATATAGCACTGCCTGTTAGTTTTTCTATTCAAGTCCAACCAACCAAACCAAGGATAAATCATGGCTGACCTTTCTCTTCCTGGCTGGCATGCATGATTGACCAACTACCAACTTGGTCTACGTATTTTCTTTCTTAGCAATAAGATTATTCCAAGCAAGTCAAAGTCAAGCCATGCATGTAGGAATGATCTCTGTCAGCTGGAAAGAGGAGAGTGAGAAGTGACAAGAAATCTACTCTCGTGAGTAAAAGAATGGTAGCTAAAGCTAAGCTAGGTTATCGATCCAGATTATGCTATATATACATGCACCAGCCAAATTATCATTAGCTTAACTTATATATATATATATATATATATATATATATATATATATATATATATATAGGGAAGATTTATGAAATGCCCAAAAACTAAAAAAGTTTTATGTAAAACCCACCGCTAAAAAAACTTTCATCGCGTGCCCAGAATTAGAGAAACTTATCCAAAGCGGGTTCCAAATGACCCTTTTGTCCTTCCTTTTAATTTATTGGAAACACCCACAAAACTGCTCTTAAAAAAACGTTTCAATACTCCATCTTCTTCCATACGCTGCTCACTTTCGAATCTAGGTTTTCTCCTCAAAAATCTTTAAAAACTCGTCGGAAAATTTCGGAAAGACCGGGACGAACGGCAAAAGTGCTAAAACGGAGGTCCAAACATCATTTTTTTGCGATTCTAAAATTTCGGAAGGCCGTCTAACGATAAAACTGTTAGTTTCAGTCTCCTCGACGATACGCTCATTTTGCGACAAACGGGACCTCGTTTCGACCTCCCAGTCAAAAGTTATGGCCCTCCAAAGTTTCAGCTGACCATAAAATGCAGGAGAATGGCCATTCTCCGTTTTAGAACACGAAAAATGTTAATTTTCGCATGAGGGTGGTCATTCTCCGTATTAGTAACACGGAGAATGGCATTCTCCGTCTTAATTTACACGGAGAATGACCATTCTCCGTGTTAGTAACACGGAAAATGACATTCTCCGTCTTAATTTACACGGAGAATGGTCATTCCAGTGTTAAAACGCAGGAGAATGACCATTCTCCGTGTTAGAAACACGGAGAATGCCATTCTCCGTGTTAAATAAAACGGAGAATATCATTCTCCGTGTTAAATAAAACGGAGAATGGCATTCTCCGTCCTAATTAAGACGGAGAATGGCATTCTCCGTGCTAAATTAAACGGAGAATGACCATTCTCCGTCTTAATTTACATGGAGAATGCCATTCTCCGTGTAATTTATCACGGAGAATGGTCATACCAGTGTTAAAACGCAGGAGAATGCCCATTCTCCGTGTTAGAAACACGGAGAATGCCATTCTCCGTGTTAAATAAAACGGAGAATGTCATTCTCCGTGTTAAATAAAACGGAGAATGGCATTCTCCGTCTTAATTAAGACGGAGAATGGTCATTCTCCGTCCTAATTAAGACGGAGAATGGTCATTCCAGTGTTAAAACGCAGGAGAATGGTCATTCTCCGTGTTAGAAACACGGAGAACGGCATTCTCCGTTTTAAATAAAACGGAGAATGGCATTCTCCGTGTTAGTTTACACGGAGAATGGTCATTTACAGTGTTAAAACGTTAATTTAATTTTTTCATGAATAAAGAGTTTCGTTCTTCTTTCAAAACGATGATAATTCTTATGGAAAAGAAGAAGAAAGATCTTCTCTCCACAATTGACCTAATCGTCGAAAAACTTCAAATGTCTCCACGATGAAGATGATGATGATGGTGATGATGATGACGAGCGATGATCTGAGTTCGACTGAAGAAAAATACACCGAACTACGAACGATTTTTGCGATCTCTGCTGAATATGAGAGCAATGGAATTCAGATTTCCCGTGAAGAAGAAGAAGACGAAAATCGCAATCCAGATCTGAGTTTTTTGAATTCAAATACATATAGATGACCAATTCGCGCGGAGGGGTAGTTTCGGTATTATAAAAATAGCATTTCCCAGCGGATGGCATCTAAAAGGGAATCTTGGAATATTTAACGTGAAAATACTTAATTCTGGGCATTTCATAAAACTTATGCAGCGGGTGGGCATTTCATAAAAGCCCACTCCGAAATTGGGTTTCTCAGCAATTTCCAGATATATATATATATATATATATATATATATATATATATATATATATATATATATACGCTGCTACGTGGATCGCACTTTTGACCCGCAATCCACGTGACAGCCTCTTATTGGCAGACTTACCATTGTGGTTCCCATACGAATAGAGAGGGACGAATGGGATTAGGTCACGTAGGCCTACGGTCACGCCGCGCAGACAGAAACCACGGACCATTTATCATTTTCGATATATAATTAAGCCTCAAAACCTAACAAACAAGTACGGCGGCTCATACATACATAAGTTAGTGAGCTTCTGTAAATACCCTTCCCACAGTTTATCAATATTCTGCATCGATCACTTCCTATAGAACCCCGCAATCATCGACAAGGCCTCAAGTGTAACATAAGATTAATTTCAGTTGACACGAATGCATGCCTCGATCGTAACTACATTACCTAATAGTCGGATATGGACTCAATAATTATATCCTGTTTGTAACAGTCGGATATTGACAGTATCGACCGTTTCAGAATCCGAAGTATCG
Organism: Iris pallida; assembly: GCA_029216955.1. Lineage (NCBI taxonomy): Eukaryota > Viridiplantae > Streptophyta > Magnoliopsida > Asparagales > Iridaceae > Iris > Iris pallida. The sequence goes on from JANAVB010025998.1 coordinate 569,735, forward strand.
ACTTCTTTGGTATCAAAAAACAAATAATTACAAAAAAAATTAGGAAAAAATATACTTTAGATATTTGGGCATAATTTTAAGTATTTAATAGTTTTGAAATTGAATGAAATAATAGTCACCGTTGTTTTATCTGCGTTAAATAAATTTATTTTATTTATATGCTTTTACATCTTTGTTCAGTAGTCTTTTCGTTCAATTTTCTTTGTCGAATTGACTGAAAAAGAGACATGATCCGATGTCGATATCGATATCGGTCAGTATCGAATCATGATATGTCAAGTCGTATCGATATTAGCTGTATCGGATCAATATCGACCAAACTCTATATCTTAGTAAAAGTGATTAGATATTTAAACATGTGGTAGGCAAATAGATGGCTTATGGTAAAATTATAATCACATATATCAATGCTATCAATATCTTCAATTTATGTTTCATTCAAGACAAATTTCTATTTAAATTATTATCACTTACATCAATATATTAAGTGGAGGAGACTGTTTATTGGCTGACACACTCCCCAACTTGGCTCGGATCTAATGTGGACCCATATTTATTTCTTTAAAACTTGCAATATTACAAATAAATAAATAAACCTATAAACAGAAGTTTTTCCAGAAAATTCAGCAGGTGATCGTAGCCCCCACACCACTCCATGTAGATCCGCTCCTGGCTTCTTCGTCCGGCTCCTCATAAATTATGTTAGGATCGACCGGCTCATCCTCACAAAAGGGCGAATCATTGAACAGTGTGATTGATATACCAATTCTTGCCATCACCATAGAAATACAATGAGTGGTAATTAAGGCCCCACGCATCAACAGCTGAAAGGAAATAAATTTCTTATGCCCAAGCAACATTATAGTACTGTCTATTCAAGCATAGGCATACTACAACAGATGAGCGTTCGTACGGACGCGATCGACCGGTACATGAATGTGCCTCGACTCGGACACGGAACTAGAGACATTACCTCGTCCTGTGCCAGCAGTCGAACGGATACGAACGGCCCGTGGACGTCTCTTATCTCGTGCACGATCGAGAGACCGGACGTCAGCGTTGACAGAGATGCGAGGACAATGATGAAATACCGTGAGGACGTACGGCCGCCCCATCCACGATCCCATAATATCAGAAGCAGGCCCGATGAATGTAGCATACTCTGAGCCTGCAAGAAAAAAAATATAACAGATGCATTGGGGTGCCTGACTGACCTCTAGGAGCATCTCCAACCCTATTGTCTTGTTAAGTGTTGTGAGTCTTAGGTGGCTCCTATGTGGCATGAGCCACAAGACGATGTCTTATTTATGTGGCAAAATTATATCTCAAAAGACAATGAGATAGAAAAACTCTCTCCAATGCAAAAGTATTGAGAAGACAATAAAAATTATTTTTTTCAACTTCCAAGACAACTTTTAAGACAACTACTCATCTTCTTTCTTTTTTTCTAATATTTTTTTATTCATAATTGATGACATGGAAGAGAAGACATTGTCAAGTGCATTGTCTAGACAATCAACTTCACAATGTCTTCTTTAATTTTTGCCACATAAGCTTCACAATTGACTTGACAATTGCATTGGGGAAGAACTTTTGAATAAAATTTTGTCATTCCTATGTGGCATTAACTTTTTTCCAAAGTCACAATAGGGTTGGAGATGCTCTAATGGTTAGATGCATACTAACAAATTGACCCACCAAGACCTACAGAAGGGGTAAAACAATGATAGTAACATAGAGTTTTCATGGAAATACATTCAACTTGAATGAATCCTTGGCCCCTTTAGTAACTAGATATTTCAAGGAGCTTTACAAAAGTTGCACTATGGATTTGCTATACAGTAGAAACTCTATAAATTAATACTCGATTATTTAATAAACTCTCTAAGATAATATTTTTGGCCGGTCCCGACTCGGGGATAGGGTGCTAAATTAATAATTCGCTAAAATTATAAGATAATACATTTTGATAATTTCTTCAGACCCCATATAAAATATAAATTAATAATTCCTTATATATAGCATATTACATGAATGATTTATGAAGCATAATAAGGTGGGAGATTGAAGGTTTCTTTCAAATTGGGCCCTTCATTTGATATACACATGCATTGTATACAATAATTAAGTGGAAGCTTGAAAGGTGTTTGTAAACTACTATATAGAAAATATTTTTAATGTCCATAAAGTGATACACTGAACACAAGAAGCATAATAAGGTGGGAGATTGAAGGTTTCTTTCAAATTGGGCCCTTCATTTGATATACACATGCATTGTATACAATAATTAAGTGGAAGCTTGAAAGGTGTTTGTAAACTACGTAAGTATTTTACTATAAATTAATAAAATATTAATTAATATATAAATTAATAATTATTAATTTATCGATTAATTAATAACTCTTTTAATTAATAAATTTTGGTGGTCCCAAGTGTATTATTTTATAGAGTTTCTACTGTATTACCTCACACCGCCGTCACTGGTTCCAGGCTTATTGGTATTCAGGACCGGCTTAGGGAGTTGGGTTTTGTCTTATCCGAAACTAATTTGGTTGTCCCTTGATTCTTATTGTGGACCGATATAAGAGGATCATCCACAACTCCAACCTCTTGTAGGATCGTGCGGAATCTGACATTGATCTAAACAGAAGGAGTCTGTCTAAGTTCGAAGTTTTGTCTGACTTATCGATAGGCCGGCCCGGTTGGTATTACAAATATTCCACTTTGGATGCTTTGCCCAGTTTATGTTGCCACACCTGAAGTAACATGCCTAACTCGTTATTCATCAGATATGGTATGGTATGCACCCCAAAAAGAAGAAGAAGCATACAAACAAACACTTCCCTTCACACAACAAGGTTATCTTCCTTCGCTAACTACGCTGCATCTATACCAACTCAAAAGTGTATTGTTGAAAAGGACCATAAGGATATCTGCTCATTAAAACTCAAACGCCAAATAAATAAAATAAAAATAACTCCTAGAAAAAAGTGGCTTCCTCGACGAGTTAAGGTCTTGTTTGGTTCACGAAAAGGAAAGAAAATTATTTTTTTGATATTTCTTCTTCTTTGGGAAATTATAATTTCAATCAATTTTCTTTCCGGTGTTTGGAAAAACCAAAAAAATTGGAAGGAAAATTGAATCCTTGGAGGAGGAAAATGAATCCTTGGATTGGTGGGAGGAACCATTTTTTTCTTCTTCTATTTTTCCTCCTCTTGGAAATCAAATTCTTTTCTTCCTCATTTCCTTTGGCATACAAACAAAGGAAATGAATCACTTTTCTTTCTCAAGGTTCCAATTCTGGGAACCAAACTTGGCCTATAGACAAACTGAATCCTTGGAGAAGAAAATGAATCCTTGGATTGTTGGGAGGAACTACTTTTTTTTCTTCTTCTATTTTTCCTCCTCTTGGGAATCAAATTCTTTTCTTCCTCATTTCCTTTGGCATACAAATAAAGAAAATAAATCACTTTCCTTTCTCAAGGCTCCAATTCCGCAAAGCAAACTTGGCCTACAGGCATCGATGCTCCCGAAACATGTATGCACCTTAAAATTCAAAAACCAATTAAAACAAATGTTCCCAAGTTAGCCATGTGTGTGCAAAAGGTTATCAACTCATAATATGACCAAAGCCTATGTATTAAGTTTATGCCAACTCAAGTCACATAGATAAACGTCAAACATTATACACATCAATCATTAAATTGGTCACAATATTTCAATGGAAAAAGCTAAGTTGCCCGCAGACAGACGGGCTGGCCTGTCCGTCGCATGGCCGCACCCCATCGGCCTCCCATGTATTCACGGATCCCACATCGGTTGACCTGCCAATGGAGCCGTAACACATGACGGACGGACTGGCCCGCATGCGGACAACCTAGCAGTGCTGTATTTCAATTCCTTGGTCATTTTGTCTTAGCATTATCTGAACCTCCTCACCTTCAATAATCACAGAAAGGGAGCAGAGAACTTGTTCCTTCTGCTGTCCTTTCGACTTAACTTTATTCCAGGGAAAAGGAAGGAAAAACAGTGCATTCAACCCACTAAAAAAGATAGATGTCCATATTAAATTGACTAATCAAAACTGATACAAGATATTGAGGTAGTAGGTTAAGTGACAATACAATAACTGCAAAATCCTGTAAAGATCTAGAGAATCAAAAGAGAAATTGGGAGGAAGATTATAGTATCAGAGAAAACAACAATAAACAAATATTGCAATTGTCTCACCCGATTATACGGGAATTCTTTCGTATCTTTCAGAAACAAACGTAGAATACTTTTGAAAGAACCGAATCGGTACTTAAACTTTTTGAAGCAGTTGACCTCCTTGCTTCTCTCATGGTACAACCCTCTTCCCGCTGAGCCCCTTTCTCCTCGGTCCACAGAGAAAAAATGTAGGACTGGTGCCAACAGTTCATCACGGAAGAAAGGACTCACCGAGCCGGGATCACTAACTAATACTACTATAATAGAAAAGCATTGTCTTTTCTGTATACTTTCCCCGATTCCGCTGCTACCGCGGGCCTTACGCAATCGATCGGATCATATAGATATCCCTTCAACACAACATAGGTCATCGAAAGGATCTCGAATGACTCACCAAAGCACGAAAGCCAGTTTCTTTCAGAAAATGGATTCCTATTTGAAGAGTGCATAACCGCATGGATAAGCACACACTAACCCGTCAATTTTGGAGCCAATTCGAAATTTTCCTTGGGAGGTATAGGGAAGGAATTGGAATGTAATAATATCGATTCATACAGATATTAAGCATGCGAAAATTTTAAACATGTTTCGCATAAATTAATGAAAATTGTGGCAAAAAAATACGGTGGGGCCTGTTTAATTAACCAAATTTGACAACATATTTAAGATGTGAAGTTTCTAACCTCAATATTTTTATTTTTTTGAATATTTTACCGAAGTTTTTAACATATTTTATTTGCACTGAGTCAGTTTATACTCATACTTTTGCCGTCCCGAATTTTTTCCATTTGCCGAATTGCTAACAAGACTACGAACCTTGCATTTTAGACACTTGACAATTAGTTGTCTACAAGATTGAGGAAAGCCTCAAAATGATCAGAATAACAGTCCGTGAGGAAAGCCTCAAAATGACCAGAATAACAGTCCGTGGGCAAAAGGGGAGCAGATCTGATGTCCCATTTATTTTTGTCTAGGGGTGCAACTCGGGCGGGTTGGGTCGGACTTGAGGTCAACCCGAGCCCAACCCGAGGAATCATAAGCCTAGCCCGAGCCCAAGCCCGACCCGACCTCGGATTCAACATATGAAGTCCAAGATCAAGTCCGGAGGATCGGGTTGGGCTCGGATTTGATCGGGTTCATCGGGCTCTAATATAATATTTAAAATAATTCAATCAAAAGTAATATTAAACACATAATCAAGTAGCAATCAAGCATTGATCATTACAAAATACAAACTAAAATAAGATTTAGGACAAGGAGTTGAAGAGTTTGGGTGAAAAAATTTAAGATTTAAACTTTTTATTTAAGAAGTATATATATATATATATATATATATATATATATATATATATATATATGGGAAAACTATACTTTTGGTCACTGAATGTTTGTCTGACCAAAGTTGTAGTCACTCAAAAATATTTTCAAAAAATTTAGTCACTGAATGTTTGGTCGTCCAAAAAAATGGTCACTCTGTTAAATTGTTGTTTGTTTTATTAACAATTTTGTTGACATGGCATGTTGTGTGTCATGTCAGTCGTTAAGTATGACGTGGCATATTCATGTGGACTATTTTTGAGTTTTATTTTTCAAAAAATTCGTTTGAGTATTAAATTTTTTTAAAAAAAATGAAATACCATGTCATAAACATTGAAACATGGTACATAACTTAATACCCAAACGAAATTTTTTGCAAGATAAAACTCAAAAATAGTCCACGTGGATGTACCACGTCATACTTAACGACTGACATGATACATAACATACCATGTCAACAAAAATCGTTAATAAAATAAACAACAATTTAACAGAGTGACCTTTTTTTGGAAGACCAAACATTCAGTGACTAAATTTTTGGAAAATATCTTTGAGTGACTAAAACTTTGGTCAGACAAACATTCAGTGACCAAAAGTATAGTTTTCCCATATATATATATATATATATATATATATATATATATATATATATAAGTCGGGTTCGGGTTCCTCGGGTAACCCAACACATGAACCCGAGTCCAACCCGATTTTGATCGGGTTCAAATATTTTAACCCAAGTCCGAACCGAGAATCTTCAAGCCTAACCCAACCCATTAACGGGTTTATCCGGTCGGGCTCGGGCTTAGCCCACCAAAGTTGCACCCCTATTTTTGTCCAATCTTGTCCCCCTTCTTATTACATGTGGGCCATGGGAGTAGATATGTGAATGGTGGCCCACATGTAATAGGATTGGGGACAGAATTGGACAGTAATAAATAAGACAACAAATCTGCTCCTGGGCAAAAGTGCTCAAGTATTATGCAAAGACCAAAGATTTATTGGAAGTTCAGCTCAGGCAAACATTGAAGAGAAAGGAAGGTAAACAAAATAGCTAGTAGTAAGTGAAGTGCCTGAGCATTAGGAGGAGGAGAAAACTATTGTATTGCTGGAAAGTTTTACTTCAGGCAAAATATTGAAGAGAGGAATTTTAGAATAGGCAGTAAATTGATTTTAAGGGTTCATCCAATATCATAAAAAAATAAAAATAAAAGCTTCTCGTGATCAAAATTCAATCCCTCATAACAGCTCCACAATCAGCAGATTACTCATTACTGTATTTTACGGTTGCTGACTGGAACATAAAATTCAAGTAAAAATTGACTTACAATGGACAGGGCCAGTCATTAGTACCAAAGAGACCAGTAGGTGCACCTACGGGACGACCAGGCCCACTTGCATCGTTGCTACTGCGGCCCCTTCCTCGAGCACATGCTCCTGCTCCACCAGCACCAGAAGAACGAGCCCTTCCACAATAGTTAATTGCAACTTGATACCTTCAACTATTCCAGTTTTTTAACTTGATACCCTTTTCTTTTTCTTTTTTTGTAAAAACTTGATATCCTGAAAAAAATTAGGACCCATGTTTAAAACTTAAAACTATTTCTCCTCTCCAACATCCCCGGCCCCGCTACCCACCCCCCCCTCCCACCTCCACCCCTTACCCACCCCCCGGCTGCCCCCAGCCACCCCGACCCCCCCTACCCCGGCTGCACCACCGCCCACCCCCCAACTCTCCGTAGTGTCGTCCCCGCCAGCGGCGCGCGTCCAGAGAGAGAGTAGGAGGTGGGGGGTAGTGTAGCCGTGGGTGGGGCAGGCGGTGGCGGGGCAACGGGGTGGGGGGACGGAAGGGTGTCGGCTGGAGGAGCGGGGTTGGGACAGTGGGTGGGTGGGGGGCAGCCAAGAAAGGAGACGGAAGGCGGGGGGTTAGAAGGCAGGAATAATTTCGCCTTTTGAAACTTTTGTGTATCAACTTGAAAATATTAAATGGTTGATGGTATCAAATTGTCGAGTAAAAAAATTTATGGTATCAAGTTGAAAAACTGGAATAGTTGAGGATATCAAGTTGCAATTAAGCCAAAAGAAAGACATGACAAACAAGTTGCATATTAAAGTAACTAATTCAACAATTCATATAACAGTTTAGAGATCAAAGAATGAGCTGCTCATCAATTTCATATAACAGACCTTGTATTCGGACACAACCAATCCCATTAATAGTAACTTGTTGGCTATATACTGTTTACCAAAATCTTTGGCTTTCGACTCTGCTATATAAACTTCAATGATACTCCCATGGAAGTCTGTATCAGTGTTGTCAGAACCGGACCGGACCGGCGGTCCGATCGGTCTTGACAAAAATTTCGGTCCGGTCTGATGTGAACCGAATTTTTTTAAAGAACCATCGGTTTTTTCACAGAATCGAGTTTAACCGATGAACCTGCCGAACCGGTTCGCAATTGAACCAAAAATTTTGGTTTTTTTTTTTCAAAAAATTATTGTGAGAGATTTGGACCATTTGGTTCTTGGTTTGGTTTTGAGAGACCTTATAGTTGTAAATTAAACTAAACCAAACATGCTAAGAACCAACCCAAGAAGTAAATGTGGATATGTTATCTGTTTGAACCAAATCAAACCAAGTCTATTTGAACTCCGGTTGAACTCCGGTCCGACCGACACAAAAAAAAATCGGTTCAATCTTCGGTCCGATTTTTAAAACATTGGTCTGTATTATGGAACCATTCCACAGAAGCGTACCTGATGCGTCACCCTTGCGCTCATCAGTAACCTTGTCTCTGTGTAACCAAACTTTTGGTCAACCAGTCCTCTTGTCCTTCTGCCAAGTTTTTTTTAGAAAGATGTCAACAACAAAAGCATATTTAAGTTAATTCATTTTCATAATTGGGCATCATTGCCACCAAAAAGATTACGAAAATTATGGTGATAGACCCCCAGACAATACCTGGTGAGGCTCCCCTACCTTAAGCAACCCGATTTGCCAAAATACTCGGCCAGCATACTCTCATCAGTTCCAGGAGGCAGTTTACAAACATAAACAGAACCATTTGGAGTACATCCTCTGCCTGAGTAATTTGCCATACCAACAAAGGCGCACTGTTTTCATAGATATACAATGTATTAAATTGGAGATTTCAAAAACTTCTAATATGCATTACTAATACTTCATCTGTCAGGATAATAGAATGATTTGAAGCATAGTTCGCAGTATCGGCCGATACAGATACTGTTTGGCATGTCATGATCCGATATCGACCGACACCCGATACTGACCGATACCAACATTCGGGCTCTCTTTTCCCGTCAATTCGGCAAAGAAAATTGAATAAAAAAGACCAATCAACAAGGGTGTAAAAATATAATAAGGTTGTAAAAGCATCAAAAAGAAGAAAACTTATCTATCAAATGTAAATCAATCGGCAAGGGTGGCTATTATTTAATTCAATATCAAAACTACTAAGAAATAACAGTAGAAATACTTAAAATTTAATATATAAAATATATTTTCTAAAATGTTAATAATTTATTAATAATTATTTGTTTTCCGATACCAAAAAACCGATACTCCGATCCGAACCCGCTGATACAGCCGATAGCGTCGATCCCAATACTCATAGAAATGGTCTGATACCAATATTGCGAACCTTATTTTGAAGAAAGCATAAGAGGACGATGCTGCTATCCAGCGAAACCGAGAGACCTATGATGAGTCACATTAAATAGTTTTTGGGCAGATAAGCTATAAGTTGATATATGAATGATAGTGTAGCTACCCACAATAATTAGGACAACAAAACGGTTGTAGGGCCCTAACCCAAGTACACAAACTGACAACAAACGACTAGAAAGGCTAGTAAATCAGCACAGAAGTTATATACTAGGTTATCAAATAGAGATACGTACACATATCAATTTCTTTCACTATTATATTGTATATCGTAAGTACATTGTTCCATAGAAAAATTGGTTGGAAATTAAATTGGTCACATATATGGATAAATTGAACAAGAATTACTTGAGAATAAGGAGAAACATCAAGCATTAAAGTAACAAGTTCATCATAAAGGCCATCAGCAAAAAATATAATAATATAATTACATAATGGTATTGTTGATATAAAGTCATTGCATCAACAAGAATATTACCTTTAGCAGTTAGTGAGTTGACAATAAAAAATGTTCCGTCATACATTCTCTAATTTCTAACCAGTGTACAACTTTGTTAAAGGAGATGTCCGACCAAAATTTCCCGTACCAGTGATATGTATCATATGATTCATATCCTCCGGTACAGTGTATTGTAAGATGACTTGTCCCCTTTCAATGGTTCAATGAATCGTGTCGTTTATAAGGTTGTATTGCATTCTGTCGAAGATACATATCATGTACCTTGAGATACAGGTTACAAGTGCAGGCACCAAAATACACATTGTATAAATATTAGATCCCATTAGAATATGTTATATATTTAAGAAAACAAATATGTTGGTTATCAGAAAATAACCAGAAATTTCAGAAGAGCAAGCTCTCAAGAGGAGCCATAAACTTCATAATCTGAAAAGCCATTTAGATCAACACAGATACTAAATAGCTCTGTGAAAACAAAATGCAAATGCAAACTCCATGACAACTTGTAATAACTAACTCTTAAATCGTAACTTGTAAATAAAATAGCACTATATCACACTAATCAGATAATGGCAAGTGTCGTCGAAAATTGCTTCTTCCAAAAAACTTAAACTTCATTATACATCATATGAAAAATCATCTTATTGTGGTACATATCTACCATTCATTTGGAAGATGTGTGAGCAAACTACAAATTTTTCAATAACATAAAGGACATATAGGATCTGGGGACACTTCCTTAATAATGGTTTCCACAACTTAAGTGCCACTCTGAACAAGTAAGGAATAATAAAAAAATAACTCCCATGTGTTTAGGGCAAGGTTGTAAAAGTTGTTGGGCGGTAGTCAGGCAGGCACAGGACGCCTAGTGCCTAGTTCTTCCTAGGCGCCAACTAGCGTCTAGGTGCCCCATGACCGCCTAGTGCCTAGGCACCGCCTAGAACCGATTTTTAGAACAGTGATTTAGGGTCAACTTTCAGCTAATAAGGGACATCTCTTCCATAACATTAAGTAATTATCCTTTATTTACTCTTCACTTCCTCAAAGTATTGCTCGATTTGCTCTGGGCCTATATTCATAGTCCTAGGATTTCCTTCCACAACAGGTTAGATGATTCTTCCACATCTTTATCCTGAATTTAAAGCATGGGTACTCAGTCAATTAATATAAAATTGTCTTTCAACTTCAGGGGTATTCTTTAGTCGCATAGCACGCTGATAACAGTTCTTTTCTTCCCCATTCAAGTTAACTTATATGAACAAACATATCATCATCGCAAATGATTAATCATAGATAAAAATCATCAGTCTCTCGTAGCTATCAACTTGGTCACCAATGTGCTGTTTTTTCATTCTGACTTCTACGATTCTAATGGTTATACCTTTATCAAACCATGGATATTCATCTTTCGCAAGTCTTGTCCACTAAGTCAGTACCATATTGCCAAAAATATCGCTGAAACATAGTTTGCAGTATCGGTCGATACCGATCCGATACGGCCGATACCGATAAGTTTTGGCATGCCCCGATCCGATACAGACCGATACCCGATACTGACCGATATCGACATTGGCGGACTTTTTTCAGTCAATTTGGCAAAGAAAATTGAACGAAAAAGACCAATCAACAAGGGTGTAAAAGCATAGAAAGGTTATAAAAGCATGTAAAAGAAGAAAACTTATCTATCGTATGTAAATCAATCGGTAAGGGTGACTACTAATTCATTTAATTTCAAAACTACTAAGAAACAACACTGAAAATTATTAAAATTATTTCTAAATGTATAAACTATATTTTTCTAAAATGTTAATAATTTATTAATAATTATTTTTTTAAATCCGATACTCCGATCCGAAACCTCCGATACTGCCGATACCATCAATCCCGATACTCATAGGAATGGTCCGATACCGATACTTTGCCCAAGGCACCTTGTCCTTTATGTGCTGAGTAAATGCATCCCTGCTAAGCAAAGAGGTAAGGAGTTCATGCCGGTCCCTGACGTAAGTCTATAGTCAAACAGATTGTTAGCTCGTCATGCATTAAAAATCCACCACGCATGTCCTTAATTACCCCAATATAACTTATAGATGGCTGTTTCATTTCAAAAGCTCGCAACATAATCTCCCCATAACCTCTACTGTAATACTTACCTATAAATGCAAACGAAATGTAGTTATGTTACTTATGTAGGTGCATTTTCTCTTCTCTAATCACTTTTACAAGCATCGTCTAAACAAGCAAATATCTTCAATTGTTAGCCTCCTGACACAGTACCTATTCGCACAAAATCTACCCATAGATGATCTCCTTCTCTTAGTTCTTTGCTTTAACACTCCCTCCAAATTTCTTTCCCAGTTTTTTGCAGCATTAGGCTGTGAAAACCGGTGCCATGTCTGTGTCGTGGCGTGTCGGACGTGACACACGTTGACACTCCAAACTACACTACGACGCACCAAAACTAATCCTTGTAGCCGTGTCCATGTCGTGTCCCTGCAACAATAACTGCACCTGCGTGCAAAGAGTGTCAATCCTAGTGATTTCAGAATCCTTCGATCGCGAATATTCCTGAATGATACTGGACGTAATTTCAAGGGGGGGAAAAAAAAAATCCCTACTCGAATCTAACTGAGACCATAATCATCCCGATCGAACAAATAAACAATTCAATTCTACAAATTTGACCATCAAATTATTTGAGTTCTAAACCCTAAAAAAAGAGGAGAAGAATCGGGAGAACCGACAATGTCGACGATCGCTTCCAACAGTAAGCAGCTTCTCTTAGGATCTGCTTGGCAATTGTAGGGGTAGCGGTTACGAGGTGTTTTTAGAGTACCGGTTATGAGGGATGGTTTTTAAGTAGGGGTTTTAAATTAGTCCAATCCATACTTGGTAATTCACTAACGAGCGGTTCTGAAAGTTTTTTACACGTATAAATTAAATAGAAAAGTAGTAGTTATATATATATATATATATATATATATATATATATATATATAGAGAGAGAGAGAGAGAGAGAGAGAGAGCATCAAAAGTCCCCCTTAGAAAATCTCATAAAAAATCCACTCTAATTCGTAATATTAATGTTAATATTAATGTTAATGTTAATATTAATTTTATTTTTTATTTTTTTTATATTAATGTTAACGTTAATGTTAATATTAATATTAATATTAATGTTAATGTTAATGTTAATATTAATTTTAATGTTAAGTTTAATGTTAATTTTAGTATTTAATGTTAATATTAACATTAACATTAATATTAACATTAATATTAACATTAAATTACGGATTCGAGTGAGAGGTTTTTTAGGGGGTTTTCTAAGGGGGACTTTTGATCCGTTTCCACATATATATATATATATATATATATATATATATATATATATATATATATATATATATATATATATATATATATATTCGTACAAACCGTATGTATATCATCATCCATTGAAATAAATTAAATAATAATAAAAAATAACTAAATAACTACTTAAAACTCCATTAATTATTTAAAAAAAATTATATATATATATATATATATATATATATATATATATATATATATATATATATATATATATATATATATATATATATATATTGTGAGGATATAAATAGAATAAAAAAATAGAGGCGCTCAAAATCTACCGATTTTGGGTGTTTATAAAGCCACCCAAAAATACATTACACCGATTTTGGGGGAGTTGTGAGCCGACCAAAATCGGTGTCTCAAAAAAATTAACAAACAAGAGTTTCGTAACTGTCGATTCAAAAACACCCCAAAACCAGTAAAAATACTGTTACCAAGCAGACCCAAGGATTTTGCATTCGGATCGGGTTCCTTCCACATGACCTAAAACCGAACCATCATGCTTGGTTTGGTTTGGTTTGCTGCTGCTTCACAAGTAGAAACAACTCTTAAAAGCAGTTTCCCTTCTTGCTTTTAAAGGATATATAAACTATATTGTGCATTAAGTTAGTATATATATATATATATATATATATATATATATATATATATATATATATATATATATATATATATATATACACTAACTTAATGTACAATATTAAAAAAATTAAATATAAATTTATTATAAAAAATATATCATTCTTAGGAACTGAACTCAAACAACCTAAAAAATATCTCTCACCCTTACCACTTCGGTTAAATTATCTAGTTATAAATAAATCATATTATATATTTAAATAGTCGGTTTAGTTTTTTTAAATAACTAATGGAGTATAGGTAGTTGTTTCATTATTTGTTATTATTATTTTAATTTATTTAAATGGATGATGATATACATACGACTTTGACGGCTCACTATATATATAATAGTAGTGTGCACGTGCAAATGCACGTGCGAAAAAATGTTTAAAAAAATATTTATTACAAAAAATGATTTGAAATAAAACAACCAAAAAAAAAAATCTCATATCTTAACTACTTGAGTTAGACTATTTTGTTGTAAATATGTCATATTACATAGTTAAATACTTAGTTATATATTTTTGTAAATAAGTAGTGGAGTCTTTAGGTAGTTATTTAGTATTTTTTTTTAATTTATTTAAATGATTGATGATATACACGGCTTAGATGACTCACTTTTGAGCCGTTTTGAAGCCTCTTTATATAGTAGAATATATATATATATATATATATATATATATATATATATATATATATATATATATATATATATATAATTTTTTTTAAATAATTAATGGAGTTTTTAAGTAGTTATTTAGTTATTTTTTATTATTATTTAATTTATTTCAATGGATGATGATATACATACGGTTTGTACGAATATATATATATATATATATATATATATATATATATATATATATATATATATATATATATATATATATATATATATATATATGCACGTACTTTGCACGTATAATAATTGTAGCTCCCCTTCCCAGAAATATTTTTTAAAATATTTATTCATACATTTATTTGATTTAATAGTGATTATTTTCTTTTAAATTGTTTTATAAATGTTTATTTAGTTAGTTATTACGGTAGATGATTTTTAGCCAGGATTGAGTTTTGAGGTACCAGACGACTAGGAATCATGGCCCAAGTAGTGCAGCGGCGTGCCTTGACTAGTGTATTAGTTGTGCCAAGGGAGGCCGAGTCATAGTGATGTCCTAACTAGGAAAACCAGGCTAAGTTGTGACATGACCGTTATAAATAGTTTAATTATTTATATTTAATATTATTTGACATCAGGAGACCCGGTTGTACCAAACCAGCCCGGACTAGACCCGTACCAAGTCCAAGCCCATGTAATCATGCGGGACGTCCAATGTCATTCATGTTGATGCATTTTCGGTATGATTGTGTCGTATTCCATTTTAATGATCTGATGAATAATTTCTAAGTATTTTTAATTAAATATTATAAATGTTATTTCGGGTACACAATTTTATGTGAAGGACCTACTTTAGAAATTAAGATTTATTAGGTCCATCGAGGAGATACAGATATATATATATATATATTGGATTATATATAGGAATATATGGGCACCCATATATTTAGTGTAAATACAGGTATATAGTATGAAGAGGAATATAATATTTTATATAGAGACATATATTTTGAGTAGACATTGTAGTCCGTGTTTATTTTCTGCAAATAGACATTATAGCCCGTGTTTATTTTTATGCAAGTAGACATCGTAGACCGTGCGGTGTAGTACCCCAGACCGATCACATATCAAGGTATTTCTGACAGTTGGGAAGGTATTGTCTACATTATTTACTTTACTGTCTTTTCTCACAGCTTTACTATTTATTTTTAAAACTCATGATTGATGTCTAACCTTTGTTTTATAGTCATTTTCTTTATTTGAAATTGCATTCAGTGAATTGTGCTCGTTCCATTCCTGACTGGAAACCAACATTTTCAGGTTAGCCGTGGATCCATTTAGCATTGGAAGATACGGGTGTAAATGCAGACGAAGGCCTAGAGACTAACTAGAAAGTCGAGCTATAGTCATTCAATATTTGTACAATTTTATATTTTCTGCAAATGTAAAACTTGTGATCATTGTAAGTTAAATTAATTTTTGTGAATGAGCATTATTTGTGATTTTGATCTTCATGGCCGTGACAGCGTTCTACCGTCGACACTGCGGCGTAGGCTGGCTTGGACACGTCTCGTATCCGTTTAAAAAAAAATGGGTGCGGGTCGTGACAAGTTTTTTGTGGTGGCCCATGCAGGTCAGTCTTCGCAAATCATGCGAACTCGTGATAGTACTTAAGTTAGTTGTACTATTGCGAGCCTGCGACTAGAAATGCTCATTTACAAATTAGAAATTAATTTAATTTACGAGAATGACTAGGACTAGGAGTCCCTTATACAAATTTACCGATAGGTAGTCTAGGCCATGCAATGTAGATAAGGAGTTATTAATTTTGATAGTTATCAGATCCCCATAGGTACATTATTATCTATTGATATGACGATGTAATCTAATTTGGATAGATTATTCCTTTGGTAAGGCAGGGCTTCATAGAATTAATGATCTAGCCTTGATAGAATATTCAATTTATTCTCTTGCCTCTTAGATATCATCCTCATATCTTAGTCGAACTGCCTATTTAGTTTCTATTTGCCCTAGGAATTAATATTTTGTATAAAATTCTGATTATTGTTATTCCCATACGGACCTCGAGTTAGTTTCGGTTTAAAGTTTTTCTCAATATTTGAATACACATGGAATAGACATTAGAATGTTTGTATATCTTTTGTCTTCAGTTATTTCCTCCCCGCTCTATCTTTTATTTTAAGGGTTGATAGGGCAAATATTTATGCCTTATTTCATAGTCAACTTGTTTGAATCTCTAGAAGCTCGGGGATTTATTTACAGATATAGTTACGAAAATGTTAGTTAACTCATACTGGCAGGACAGCAGCGCACTGTCGTCATTTATTTAAATTTTGGAGACTATGGATTCACTGCAGCCAGCAGCGCACTGGCGAGACACGACCCTAGAGTTGAAATTAGTTTAAGAAAATATAGGTTATAGAACATTCCTGAAACTATGGCTAGTGGTTCTCTTAATCGTAGTTACCCTTGAGTCAATATTGGATAGAGTTAAGAAGTGTTCGACCTTGTATCATATTTGAGTTACGAAACCAAGGGTTTACCGCATCCCGAGTATACGGGCAAGGCATAACTCTCGGTGAAATGACTTCAGACGTGATTACAAGCTTAGGATACTATAGAGGATAGGACAATGTCATGCATGTCCCATAAGATCCAAAGCCGATATTAGTAAAAGTTTTGTAAGTTAGGTAGCATATCTCCCGACCTAGCATTCTGTAGTCCTTGTGACTTAGTGATGAGGAAATTGATTGACACTAATAGGTTTATCTAGAATGCAGAAGTTAGAGGCCATAACCCATTAGTCGACCAAGTCCTTGTGGATAAGAAGATAGTAGGAAGACTGTATAAGCAAGAACACCGGGTAAGGTTTGATTCTCTCAAAACTCGACACACTTGTGCCTTCTTTCAAAAATCTCGCATAATTGTATTCGACTATCTTTACAAACGCTGCTGTTACAGCTTAGTTTTACAAGCTCACTCTGTTCTCGAGCTTGATTCGAGGCATATGTTTAGTGGGGACGCCTGCTAACTTATTGTCTAATCAGAATCAGTGTATTATGGTCTGATCAACCACGATGCATTTGGTTCGCTCTTCGTTTAATTACACTACGTGGATGGAGATATATAGGTATCCAGGATCTCATCCGCGACTGCTTGACAATTCCTCTTGAATTATACATTCGCCTTTGAATCACGTGATTGTATTCAGTGACATCTTTCTTGAACTCTTATTGTCTTTGTCTTTCACTGATTTGGAAAGACAGAAGCTCGTAATTGGTAAAAAGATACCGAGTATCCCCATGGCTATGGTAGTTGTATACACAAGTGTAGCTATCATCGGCCAGCCATGTGATTGAGTTACTCGTTCTCCTCTTGACCCCAAAACTGTTATCGGGACCTTCTAGCCTTCTGAATTTGAAAATGAGTAGGGTGTTATCCTTAGTCAAATTGCCAACCCAGAAGACTATCTATTCTCAAGAAACCAAACGTCGGGAGTCTCTAATCATTTACCTTGACTATGATAGACTCTCATTTCGAGATTGGTTTCCAACAAGTATTGTCCTAGTTGTGTAAATTTTATTATTAAGACCTAACTAGTGTTGGAACACCACAGTCACTAGCTTAGCCAATACCATAGTTTAAATACCCTGTCACACTATGACCTACCAGTTGTCAACAGCAATACCTGAGCACTACAACCCTTGTGACCATAGTCTGGCAGGTTTGACACCAATAGAATTTCTTGACTCAATTGTTAGAAATCTTTTCTTATGTTGTGCCTTGGAGTTGGTTACCCCATCGGAAACTCTCGTATACTGCGGACGAGTAGGTCATTCTATTTTATCGACCATGTGCCGTTGTACACGCTCGTTTCCTATTTATCGAGGAGCGATCCTTGACTTGACTTATATCTACCGTATCCCGATGCGCCGTGCCTTATTCCCTGTTAACAAAGAGTCAAGGTACAGTATCCGGACTTTGGGAACCCTCTAACCTCAATATTCCTAAGACCATGTCCTATTTTAAAGTGGGTAGACTGTAAGCCTCCTAAAATTTTGGGTTATACGAGAATTACTGATTGACTAGAATAATTTCCATTAGGTTGATAATTACTGCCCCATGGACTCCCACTTTCCCTTTTGATCATTTTGTGTTCCCAACCGTGTCATTAATAATCGGAGCACGAGATCAGCTGTTACCTTCCAACAAATTTCATATGCTAGATCTAGACGAGTCCACCTTCACCGGGATATATCGTGTCCCACTCAAACACGTCCCCTTGTACTCTATTTTAGTGTACGACTTTTAGGACCAAAAGGACTAGCCATAACCCTTACCATAATACCGGTAAACTTTTCGACCACAATTAGAAACTCAACCTTGACTCGAACCTTTCGACCAAATACATATAGTTGTGATCTACTCGAAGCCCACTACGCACATGTCACTAGTATGCCATTCAATTGTGTCTTCTCGTGCTACTTAAACACAAAAGTCACGAAAGACGCATCTCCAGGGTTTACAGAACCTATTTAACCAATCCGACTGCCCAACTAGCTCAACCACTTGAGTGGAAACTTCTTCCAGGTTACCCTAACCTAGTAGAAATAGTTTTATCATAGAGATCTTGTCCAGCCATATAGATTGAAGTTCAAGATTCATTAAACCAACGAGTGATGTCCAGATAGGGAACCCATTAAGACCAGTAGAACCCATCCATGCAAACTCCCATAGTTGGACTATAAAACTGAACGATTTGAAATAAATCCCTATACCTGTTATGTAGTCTTCATCTTTAGAATGTGATGACATTCGGGACCATTACTCCATCTACTTGGAAGTCGCGATACGATCTTGTATTGCATTTATAACCCTTGCTTGTGTGTTTAAATAACCACGAAAAAGATTACAACCTTGATTTTCCAAATTTCGTTCTATTGTGAAACCTTGTTTAGAATTTCGGGAACAGAATTTCTGTATTGCATGAATTGCAAGCCCCTCTAAGTAACGAAGGGCTCTTCGACGTAGCAAGTGACTGAACTAGAGTAGCCCAATCTAGCAAATAAGGCAGTGGTTCATAAACTCCCTTTCTATCTGTAACATTAGGTACCCTCTACTGCTCTTGAAACTTCATAGTTGCTCCCGATTATTCTGCCTGATCGTCATGTCCTCCCTACTTCGGAGCGACGAATGGTCATGCTTACTAGAGTTTATCTATATTTTTAGCTACTCGTATAAATTCGTTGCTTGTTAAATTTTGGGTTATTTGATAGATACGAGAGGATTATAGATGTCGTATGCCCTAGATATCGGTTGCAAGGATTGTTAATAACTAGTTAGATGGTCAATAGGTTTTAATGACCTGTGTTTCAAGGGAGTAGTGTGACCAAAGGTGGATAGAAATTCTCAAGTATTCGAAGTTACAAAGTGGCTAGAGAGGGTATAAGATATTTGATTAATTTAATTTGAGAGGACTAAAGGAATAGTAGATTTATTTATTTCCTTTTAATTTGAATTTTAGGCATGTTTATGAGTTAGAATTTCGAGGACGAAATTATTTTTAAGGTGGGTAGATTTGTAGCTCCCCTTCCCAGAAATATTTTTTAAAATATTTATTCATACATTTATTTGATTTAATAGTGATTATTTTCTTTTAAATTGTTTTATAAATATTTATTTAGTTAGTTATTACGGTAGATGATTTTTAGCCAGGATTGAGTTTTGAGGTACCAGATGACTAGAAATCATGGCCCAAGTAGTGCAGCGGCGTGCCTTGACTAGTGTATTAGTTGTGCCAAGGGAGGCCGAGCCATAGTGATGTCCTAACTAGGAAAACCAGGCTAAGTTGTGACATGACCGTTATAAATAGTTTAATTATTTATATTTAATATTATTTGACATCAGGAGATCCGGTTGTACCAAACCAGCCCGGACTAGACCCGTACCAAGTCCAAGCCCATGTAGTCATGCGGGACGTCCAATGTCATTCATGTTGATGCATTTTCGGTATGGTTGTGTCGTATTCCATTTTAATGATCTAATGAATAATTTCTAAGTATTTTTAATTAAATATTATAAATGTTATTTCGGGTACACAATTTTATGTGAAGGACCTACTTTAGAAATTAAGATTTATTAGGTCCATCGAGGAGATACAGATATATATATATATATTGGATTATATATAGGAATATACGGGCACCCATATATTTTGTGTAAATACAGGTATATAGTATGAAGAGGAATATAATATTTTATCGATATCTATATATATAGGAAAATATAGAGACATATATTTTGAGTAGACATTGTAGCCCGTGTTTATTTTCTGCAAGTAGACATTGTAGTCCGTGTTTATTTTTATGCAAGTAGACATCGTAGACCGTGCGGTGTAGTACCCCAGACCGATCACATATCAAGGTATTTCTAACAGTTGGGAAGGTATTGTCTACATTATTTACTTTACTGTCTTTTCTCACAGCTTTACTATTTATTTTTAAAACTCATGATTGATGTCTAACCTTTGTTTTATAGTCATTTTCTTTATTTGAAATTTTATTCAGTGAATTGTGCTCGTTCCATTCCTGACTGGAAACCAACATTTTCAGGTTAGCCGTGGATCCATTTAGCATTGGGAGATACGGGTGTAAATGCAGACGAAGGCCTAGAGACTAGCTAGAAAGTCGAGCTATAGTCATTCAATATTTGTACAAGTTTATATTTTCTGCAAATGTAAAACTTGTGATCATTGTAAGTTAAATTAATTTTTGTGAATGAGCATTATTTGTGATTTTGATCTTCATGGCCGTGACAGCGTTCTACCGCCGACACTGCGGCGTAGGCTGGCTTGGACACGTCTCGTATCCGTTTTAAAAAAAAACGGGTGCGGGTCGTGACAATAATATATAATAAGAACATTATTTAATTATAGTCAAATATTTCTTCTAACTCATATGGTTAATGTGTGAGGTATTCTTCTTGTTTGTTTGAGTTCGATTATCCATTTTGACAAATTTAAACTTTTTTCAACATTTGTTTACAGAATTTATTTTTTTAAAAGAAAATGGACCGTGATATAATGACGGCTTAGACGGCTCACTTTTGAGCTGTTTCCAAGTCTAATTATATAGTGGAATATATATATATATATATATTTTTTTTATATAGTAGAATATATATATATATATATATATATATATATATATATATATATATATATATATATATTATAAGGTAATTGTACTTCATAAAAAAAGTAGTACACATATTCATCACTCTACACTAAGGCCATTAAATTACAGCCTCATCCCATATACATCATTGTCAATAATATGTAGAATCCCAGGAATAAAATGTTGCATATTACATGCAAAAGCAAAGTCCTCAAAAGCCAAGTCTTCAACATGTGTCATTTTTAAGTTGGAGACTTAGCCTCTTTTGGCTAATTTTAGTATAGGCTATTTTAAGCATAGACTATCTTTAGCATATGCTTAATGCTATATAAGAGAGCATCCTTTCAATAAAAATCACAATCTACACTCCACTCTCTCCCTCTCATTCTCTCTGGTTCAATTCAAAGCATTGTTCTTCGGTTTGTGCTCTGGACAGAAAAGCTAAGTTCGGGGTCGCTCTTTCCGAGTTGTGTGCGACGAGGAGATACCGGTAGAGCGGGAGTTTAACCACTAGGAGCATTCGGAACAAGTCTGCACATAGACCCGAATCAACTCTTAGGGCAGTGCTTCGTGCGCGACTTTCCCGGAGGCCGGTAACATTTACTTTATTTTATTTTGTTTGCAGATTTTTTGGAATAATTTCCAACAATCTAGGAGTTGATTCATTTATAAAATAAAATCTCTAATTGCTTCTACGAAATTTGTTATCAACATTGTTATAATATACGGTGCTTAAATTATTGTAAGTATTAAGACTTATATGCATTGTTATAACTTATATTAGTGTTAGCATATCTCCTATTCACTCACTAAATTTGCTATACATTGCTTACTCTTTACTATCATCAAGCAAATATTTTAACTTACCATTAACAAGTTATTTGTTATTTTTTGAATATTTGTCAAATTAGTAACAATTTATCATTTTCGTAAAGTGACACCTGAGACAAACATTATTTTGTTAGTAATTTTATCAATTCTAGTTTTCTTTACTCAATATTTAAATTTAGGCTAAAGTAAACAATTAATTGATTTAGTAAAATTCTTTTAATTTTAAAGTTCTAAAGTAGAGATTTGTTTGGGAACAAGTCGAAAGGGTCCTTCTGTCAAAAAGACGTAAATCGTCTAAGCGACCGGTTCTTAAGAGTTCCTAGTAAACCTCCGCTTGCTGGGATCCGGCCCCTACAGCTAACCCAACCTTATCAAAACTTAAAAAACTAAAATTTTAAAGGTCTATTACTAAAATCATTTTAAGTTGTTAAGTTTTAGCTTAATCCATCTTATTGAGTAAATATTTTATTTTATTTTCAGACCTTAGAAATTATGTCTACCAAAGACGAGACTTCGACTGCTAAGCCAGCCAAGTTTGATGGCACCAACTTCAAGAGGTGGCAGAGTCAAATGAATTTCTAGCTCACCACTTGTCACGACCTGATACCCAAATTGTTGGGCCGGGCCGAGCCATGTCCAGCCTACGCTTGGTTAAAGTGCAGTAAGCTGTTCTAGAATAAACAATAAAGGATCTAAGCAGCTAACAGTTCTAAAATCACATTTAAATGTTCATCACAACACAGCATCTATAAGCGAAGGTAAACAAACACATATTTAATAATACATAACCAAAGTATCTAACTGGAGACAAAGTCCAGTATCCAAATATATGTACAGACCAAAGTCTAAGTCTCAAAACATATGAAAGATAACTAAGCAAGGTTCCCCGCTGGGGCTTCTTCTGGAGCTAAGGCCAGGTCCATGGTAAGTAGGGCATGTATCATCAGGACTATCATCTGTAATATTTTCAACAGGTCCAATCAGGACAGGAACGAGTACAACCCATCTAGAAAACCCAAGTAAATGACAGAGAACTCTAAAGCAGTTATAGACAGTTTTATTGATGAACATGGTAGTTTATATTCAGGTGATGGTATAGAGAAACAGTTAAGATACAAGAAAAGAAAGGTAACTAAACAAGAGAAGAATCATGGCAATGATGACAGTAATAAAAGCTAACTGAACTAGAATAACATGTATGAGTCCAGACAGTACAATATAAGTCTAATGTAATCCCAGTGTGAGTCCAGTCCATATAATCCGATACCAGATGATTTTCGATACAAGATGAGTCCAACAGTAATCAATGAAACCAGGGTGAGTCCAACTATGATCTAACAGTGTGTTTTAAAATACCGAGGTTGACATGTAAACGGCTGTAGGTATCAGGCACATCTCTCACTGATCAGGCAAGAGATGGCTATACTTCCAGTAGATTCTAGTTGGAGATTCCAGATTTGGGGTATGTCTACATATCTTACTCAATATTTCCCCGCCCAGCAAGTGAATCCAGTACAAGACACAAGAATCGAGATGAGTCCGGCCAAATGATGATTCCAGAAATGATTCCCGAATGATTCCAGTGATTCCAGTAATAGAGATCAGTAAGTAAGGTATGTGTCGCATACATGAATCCAGAAATATCCATACGTGTTGATACAGAGAATCACATAGAACTAACTAGAACTGAAATACAGTAATTGACAAATAAATGAGAGAACTATCAGAGAATGTACTCGCCTCGAGCAAAGCAAGAATACCAGTACGAAGGTATAGATGTCCGGTATCCTGTCAATAATGATATACAACTCAGTTCTAAGCTATGATCAACAATATACTAGTGGTGTGACACGACTCCTAACTGGATACTAGCCAAGTGGGGACCTAGCATAAAAGTCTAATGTGAAGTGCCACTATACACAAACCAACTCTCTAGGGTCTTTACACTAGTGCGGGGTGAGGTCCAATACGCCTATAACTCAAATCAACACAAAATATTGAAAGTCGTAATTATTTAATAAATAAATCAGCAAACATAAATATATTGAAAATGAATTCTGTTTTTTTATTTTTATAAAATACCAATTATTAAATGCCGAAAAAATTATAATAAATTAGCTAAATTAACATAGTATTTAAATATAAATTTTCTAAGATTTTTACAGCAATTAAAATATATATAAAAATTCAAAACCAGAAAGTAACAATATCTAGAAAAATAATTAATTATAAATTAAGGATAATACATAATCAAAATCTACAGATGTTGTCGGATGATAAAATAAATATCACCAACGTGTCCAAAACGGTCAATTCAGCTAGGATAGCCTACCCATAAGTCCAATTTGGACACAGGGGCAAAACGGTAATTTCGGGTCAAAATGATGTCCGCCGTTGGACATACTTTGCACCGAAAAATGTGTCGGGATAGAAGTCTACAAAACCTAGCAAATTATATGTCCACAAATCCAGAATGATGATACGAACCCAACGGTATGTCCGAAATAGGATTCCGATGTGCCGATCTCAAAATGATACGTTGACGCGACACTTGGTATTCGGTTTGCACGGAAATGCGTGCCGGAGCAAATGTCTTCAAAACTCAGCAAATTATATGTCAACGAGTCCAAAATGACGATACGAACTCAACGGTATATCCGGAAGTGGATTCCGATGAGCCGATCTCAAAGTGACCCGTTGACCCGAAAAGTGGGACCCATTTTGCACCGAAATGCGTGCCAGGGACCACGTTCTCCAAATCAAGCAAACTTTATATGAAAACATGCCAGAACGACGCCACGAGTCTACTGGTGGTGTCAGAAATTGAATCCGGAGTCCCGGGTTCAAAATGGAATTTTACAAGTGCAAATTAAAGAATTCGGACGGCCAACTTTGGCATCAAATTCGACCAACCAAACGTGCTTATAATGAAACAAAACCTAAAGGAGTCAGGAAGAGGGTTATACCAGCTGTGCACCGGAACTGACGGTGCACAAAACGGAGCTGCGACGACGAAGATACGAACCCGCAAAGTTGGCGTCACGAAACTGTCCAAAAACAGTTCAATTTAAAACGTTAACTTGGTGGCCAGTTTTGAGATATCAAACGACGAAATTAACGGACAAAAATTGACAGGAGTGAAGATGGATATACCGAGATTGCGACGGAGCAAGGAGTTCGCCGATCCAACGGTCGGATCTCCCAGAAAACACGTGCGAAGTCACTGTCCCGAAACACAATTTTTGAATTTTTCCCACGCGCGCGTCGACGGGATTTCGATGTAAACGCACGAATCGTGTGTTAAACACGTCGGGGAGGCCGGTGGTGGCCAGGAGGTGATCGCTGGGGGGTCGTGCGCCGGTGGGGGGGGGGTCGCCGGTGGCCGGTGGCGGCCGCGGTGGCGCGCGCCATGCGCCTAAGCGCGCACGGGGGTGGCGCGGTGCGGCAGCCACTGCTGCTCACTGCTGCTGCTGCGTTGCCATGGCGGTGCGGGGGAGGGAGCTAGGCCGGGGCACGGCAGTGGCACGCCGACGGCGGCGGCGGAGGGTGGTTGAGCGGTGGTGGTGGAGTGGTTTAATGGTGGTGATGGACTTGATGATGATGATAATGGAGGAGGAGAAGGAAGATGGAGGTGAAGTCGGGAAGGAGCTCGGGAGGAGGAGAGGGTGGCTACGGTGGTGTCGGCCACGAGGGAGTAGGGGAGGAGGCTGTTGAAATGGTGATGGTGGTGGTTTAGTTAGAGAAGAGAGAGAGAGAAATATGTATGTGTGTGTGTATTATAGAAAGAGAGTGAGAGAGTGAGAATAGAGAGAGAGAGAGGAGATATTTATGAGAGGGAGAGGGGGGTCGATCCAAGAGAGGGGGGGTGCTGTGAGGTGTGAGTTTGAATGATAAGAGAGAGAGAGTGGAGATGTGTGTGTGTTGTGTTGTGTTTAAAGAGAGAGAGGTGTTGTATAAATAATAGAGAGAGAATGAGAGAGATAATATTAAAAGGGGAGAGAGGGAAGTCGGTTGGGGGGGGGATAGTGCTGTGAGGAAAAGGGAGGGGGTGATGTATGTGAGTGTTTTAAGGAGGAGAGAGAAAGGGAGATATTTATATATATATATATATGTATATATATAAATATGTGGGATATTTGAAAAGTAGAGGGAGGAAGAGATATTTCCAAAATAGGAAAAAATAGGAAAATTATGTAAGGTATTTGGGCAGTCATGAAAGGGCAACGTGGAGCTTGGGTTCGGGTTTGGTCGAGCCGGGTCGGGTCGAAATCGGACCGGGTGCAATATTCGAATTAAAAATAGGAATTTATAATCATGGATGAATAAATAATATACGGTAACCCCAATAAATGGGACACAAGTTTTATGTGGGTAGTAGGCTTCGTATGGGCCACGTCCATACTTTGGGGCGACTGGATTGGATCGATGTCGGGTCCCGAAATTAAATTAGAAATAAAATCAGGTTTCACGGTATAAAATAAATCGGCCTAAATTGACCAGAAAGTTGTGCGAAGGAATTAGAGCACAAAATAGAGTGTCTGAGTGGGACACGAAGGTCATGGGTGGAGAGCGTCTCGAGTAGATTATTCATGAGAAGTTGGTTCTGAGAAAACGACTGGTCTGGTGCTCCTAAATTAAAAGTCACGGTGACGTGCAAACGAAGATCAAAAATAAAAGTGGGAATAATTATTCAACGATTAATCGGTCTAAGTTGACCCGAACTTGCGCGATACAAAAAGAGCACAAGGGAACGAATTTAAGTGGGACAGGATATATCAAAATGAAGATAATCTTGTCTACTTCAAAGCTCGTGAAGAGAGTTTACAGAGATTGGTATCCCTGACGCTCCAGAAGTCAAAGTCACGGGAATGAACATTAATGATCAAAACAATTAAATAAATAAAATATTTATCGATAATAATTCATTTAGAAAAATAAAAATAAACCCCTGAAATTCAGGGGGCTTACACCACTTTAGGACTGATTTCAGCCATTGATGGTTCCACATCCATCATAAATAATTCTGACGATACTGAGTCTGACATAGGAATGTCCAAACCCTCCAGTTCCTCCAAACCTAAAACCCTTAAGGAAATAGACTTTCACTGCTTCCATCGAATTCTAAGCGCTTTATCTGATTCACTTTATGATATATTCTTTGAATATAAAAGCGCCAAAGAACTTTGGAATGTTTTAGAAGATGAATATGGTTGTGATGATGCTGGAATTGAAAGATTCACTTCTTCAGCATTTAATAAGTATTTCCTGGTAGATGACAAACCTATGAATGAACAAATCCATGAATTCCAAAAATTTGTGAGGTACATTCAAGCTAAAGGTACAACCTTTTCAGCTGAACATAAGATAGCTTGTCTAGTAGATAAGCTCCCTCCTTCTTGGTCTGATGTAAAAAAGGACCTCCATCGTACCCAAGGTGACCTTACTTTTGCCCAAGTACTGAAGCAAATTAGAGTTGAAGAACAACTTAGGCTAAGGTCTAACTCCAAGACTGAGACTAAGGCTAAGGTAAACCTAGTAGAGTCATCCCATAGCAAACCTAAGCCTAATAATCCTTACAAACCCAAGAATAATATCTTCAAGAAGAAGAATATTGTTCAGCCTCATCACCAGAACCACCAGAATCGTCAACACCAACAACTCCAAAAATCTAGAAACTTTGGTCAGACTCAGGATCAAGAAAGATTTTGTTTTGTGTGTGGTAGAACAAACCACACGGCCATCAACTGTTTCCAAAGGAAGAAGGAACCAATCAAGACTTCCTATAGGGGGAAAGGCCCAGCCAAACCAGAAGCCAACATGATTCTGAATGGGTCTTCTGGTTCCTTCAAGTCTGTGACTTACCAACCCTTAGTTAATATTTCTTACCATTCTGATGACTGGTGCTTGGATTCTGGAGCTAATGTTCATGTTTCATTTGATCGCTCATGTTTTCAAACTATCAGGAATCATGTGGAGGAGGCATAACCCTAGGAGATTGTAATGCCTGTGGTTCGTATTACGTATTTTGGAAATACGTGTACGTGTCTTTTCTTGTATTATTCCTTGTTTAGCTCTCGGTTTGGGTTGGCTTGGTTCGGCCGGCCCACTGCTTGGTTCATCATGGGCCAAGGGTGGAACACCTTAGCCTATGCTTCTCCTTCATTTCCACCACAACCCCCCTCTTTATTATCCCCACCAACCTTCTCTCTCCTCCATAATTCTCATTTACTTCTCCTTCCCCTACCATTACTCTTCTCCACCAACCAAGAACACCTTAGGCAAGTGCAACTTGCTTCCATAAGAGAACTCCTTGTGATGGTTTTATTAGCTTCTTCTCATGATTCTAAACCACATTAGAACTTGTCATTTTTCATTTTGAGGCTTTAATTCTTGTAGATCTAGAAATTAGTTATTTTCGGATTTTTGGTGTTTTGATCTATCAAACTTGCTTGTTTTCAAGTTTTGATGGTTCCATATTTTAGAGGATTTCATTCTACCCAATTTTGATCTTTGGAAAGTTGGATTCGGATTTGTTTTGACCAAGATTTGGACAATTGAAGCTTAGATTCAACTTTAGAGTTCTTGTTGTTCTTGCCATTTGGAGAAGACAGTGAACAGTGAGCTAGCTTTTTAGCTTATGCCACTGAGCTGTACGCTGCTCTTTAGCGAGCGTACGCTAGCCTTGGTACGCTGCTCTTTAGTGAGCGTACGCTAGCCTTGGTACGCTGCTCGTTAGCGAGCGTACGCTAGCCTTGGTATGCTGCTCTTTAGCGAGCGTACGCTAGCCTTGGTACGCTGCTCTTTAGTGAGCGTACGCTAACTTGTGTACGCTACTCTTTAGTGAGCGTACGCTAGCCTTGGTACGCTGCTCTTTAGTGAGCGTACGCTAGCCTTGGTACGCTGCTCTTTAGCGAGCATACGCTAGCCTTGGTACGCTGCTCTTTAGTGAGCGTACGCTAACTTGTGTACGCTGCTCTTTAGTGAGCGTACGCTAACTTGTGTACGCTGCTCTTTAGCGAGCGTACGCTAGCCTTCGTACGTTGCTCTTTAGCGAGCGTACGCTAGCCTTCGTACGCTGCTCTTTAGTGAGCGTACGCTCACCTTAATACGCTGCCTGTTGGCAGTGTGTCTTGAGCGTACGCTAGCTTGAGCGTAGCCTGATTACCCTTGATCTTCTATAGCCCTGTATATTGATATTTTATTAGATACCTGAGCCTGATACCCTCCTTTTGTCATGAACTTGATAATCATGGATTTGTTTAATATGTTTGGAAATGATACCTGAGCATGACACGATAGTGACCCGTAGTGGTGCACTCCTGACATAATGACCTGACATGACCTGATAGTGGCCCGTCGTGGCACACTCCTGACAAGTATACTTGATACGATAAACCTGACATGTTATATCTTGATAAGCTGTTACGACGGCTACCTGACATGACATGACCTGTATGAATAACCTGGACACCGTGGGCGATTGTTCTTGTACAATTAATCCAGTCCTGTCTTGCATCATGTCTAGGAGGGGACTCCTGAGTACCACGGTCAGGAGTACCTACTAAAATGGACTAAGGTTAACAACTAGATTAATACATTAGTCATGAAGAGATCTCCCAGCTATAGGCAATCCCGTTACCTGGGCGCGCTTGGGATCTGTAGCCTGCCGTCGAGTAGGGCACATTTCCAGCACACTGTCATGTGTTGCCCCCTTCAAACTGCTTAAGGGTACATACGTTTCCTGGATGATGTACCTACCTGAATTCAACCCTAATCTCTCGACCTGGGTGACCTGGATAGTCTGCAGGACTTGTGGCTATGGAATAATCTCACTGCATCTTGTTAGTAACTAGGATTGTGATAACCCTAGTTAGTTAAAGTATCAAGCCGTAGTTCTTGCTTGGCCGTGAAATGATTGGATGGAGTCTAACCAGTCTAGTCTTGCCCTGACCTTGTTCCAGATCACTACCTGACTTGAATGCCCGTATTTATTTTACCGATAAATGGTGAGAAACTAAGTTCCGTTCAGACGAAGGGTTACAACCCCGGTCCTTGTTTGGTTTACGAGTTGTAACCTGGCCATCTGAATAGTTCCATGGTTATCTCGTCGTATATCATCCTGGTATGTTTCCTTTTATTCCAGTCCTTATTTTATTTATATTTATATTCCTGTACTGATTGCTGGTTTTAGTTCTTAAGTGAAGCCTCCTTTGTGGCACTTGCTCTTTCTGGGGTCTGACCCAGCTGGTTTTGTGTGGCCAGATTTCGGAGCAGCTCCAGAGGATCTATCGACTTTCCAGCCAGATGATGGCCACTAGACGGAACCCTGGCAACGAGTGGGTTACTTTTGGCTCTCCCGCTCTAGTGTAAAAATATTCTTTTGAGGCGTTTAGCCGACGAGCACCTGTTTAGCTCGATTGTACTTACTTACTGTCTGCCTACGGGCTGTAACATGATTAACAGATCCTAGGGTTGATCATGTATGACTAAACTCTTGCTAGTCCTAACATTTTGTAATGACTAGCTTCATGATCAGCTGAATATGTAATGTTTGGGACGCCTTACTATTGTATATTTAATGATCATACATCTTGTAACATTTACTTACTTGCTTGTGATTGAGACACTAGGCTTGTTCATGACCTTAAGAGACTGTTGGCTTGTAGATAAACCCTCATGTATCTAGACAGCCGTGACCGTATAGCGAGATGGATTCCATTTCATATACGTAGCTGGCTATGTCTGCCCCCGCTCTCCAGTATTCTGGTTCTGGGGCGTGACAGAGATGGCTCTACGACATAAATTGTAGAAAGAGAAAGAATAGATCTGAAGATGACATCAGGAAAAATTCTGCCTCTTCATGTTGTTCTTCATGAGCCGACTGTTAGGAGAAATTTAGTTAGCGGTTCCTTTCTTGTAGCATCTGGTTACAAGATTGTAATGGAAGCTAATAAAGTTGTATTTTCTAAGAATGAGTCCTTTGTTGGTAAAGGATTTGTAAAGGATGGTCTGTTTATTCTCAGTACTGTAAATAAAATGTTGGATCCTTCTCCTATTGTTTCCAATGTAGAATCTTTCAATGTATGGCATGGTAGACTAGGTCATGTGAACCTGGGTTCCCTTAGAAGGATGATGAACCTAAATCTTATTCCCAAGTCTCCTGTAGATAATAAAGACAAGTGTGAGATTTGTGTTCAAGCCAAACATTCTAGACTACCATTCAAATCCGTAGAAAGGAATTCTGATCTTCTAGAACTAGTTCATAGTTATGTTTGTGATTCAAATAGGGTTTTGACTCGAGGCGGTAGGAAATACTTTGTCACATTTATAGATGATTGTTCAAAGTATTGCTATACCTACCTTCTCAAAACCAAAGATGAAGTTCTAGATAGATTCAAGGTTTACAAATCAGAAGCTGAAAACCAATTAGAGAAAAGGATTAAGATCCTTAGATCTGATCGTGGCGGAGAGTATACCTCAAACGAAATGACTAACTTCTGTGAAGAACACGAAATAATTCATGAGGTGACTGCTCCTTATTCACCACAATCCAACGGAGTTGCTGAAAGGAAGAATCGCACTCTGTTAGTGTCACGCCCCAGAACCAGAATACTGGAGAGCGGGGGCAGACATAGCCAGCTACGCAATCCTAAAGTACGTTAATGTAGAAGCATGGAATTTCACAACCAGAAAGACCATGCGTCAGACACTACATGCGCCAGAACTCGCACAGAACACTTCACAGCAAAATCAATAAGTATAGACATTTGAAGAAGGATTTTTCATTTTATATATAAAAGTCTATTACATGTCTAGAAAAGGTTGTACAAAGGAGAATTTCTACAAAGGAAAGATCCTAAGTCTACAGCCAGCGGCCACCATGCGCCTTCAGATAGGCGCAGCGGCCACCATGCGTCTCCAGATAGGCGCAGCAGTCACCATGCGCCACCAGTGAGGCACAGCAGATACTATGCGCCTCCATCCAGGTGCATCCCGCCATCTCTTCAGCAGCTCAGTTATGTACATCCCTTCAGCAGCCCAGTTATGTGCCACTCTTCCAACCAGGCTCACCTGGCCGAGCAGGAGTGTGCCGCTCTTCCAGCCAGGCTCACCTGATAAATGCTTCGATACACAAAGCATTTAACCCTCTGGCTGGAACCAATAAAGAGAAGAGCACCGCAAATCTGTGGCCAGGGGAGGCTTCGAAAGAGCCTCCAAAGGCCAAGGAAGACCGTGATCGAAATCACGGCGAAAGGCAGCTTTCAACACAATCAGAGTGGGCGACACCCACTTTGAAGGAAGAGAGAGCCTAGAACCGCCATTCCGATCTACGGCTCTTCCGGAACAATGGAGACAATGCCCGAGCATCCCCATCTTTGGATGCAACAGGCACCTTTCGCCTGCCTCAGAAACCCTCGACTCCGTCTTTTGGATGTAACAGTCACCTTCAAGAGCATCAATGACAACATGGCGTCTCATCTTCACCCTCGGAAGCACTTCGTCAACATAATGCACCCGAGAACCTGAGTTCATATTAGAAAGACGTGAGGGAATGAGAGGCCAACCTTCTCTCCATGCCACTATTTATAGGCCGGGCAGATCAAACCCATGCGCCAAGTGGATGGCTCTCCGAATTCCGTGCAATAAACTCACATTAAATGGATGAACCAGACGCCTCGACTTCAGCCAAGCGGCTATTAAAAGCACTCGAGAAGCGAAACAGCCGCATCATCAAAGACGTGTCGGATGCGTCGGCTGGTCAGCGCATCACACCTCTCAAACAGATGCACCCTGTACCGAGCGCATCAAAGGGGATGCGCCCCCATACGTCCCCATACGCCTAGTGGAACGTCAACCGACGCGCCCACTCAGCTGTCCATCGAATGTCACCAACATTAAATGCTGAACTGACAGAGTTGGCAGCACGCCTTCCCAAGTCTGAACGGCTGACAGCTTTTGTAGAAAATGAAGCGTCCACAACGTCAGCATCATCATGACTCTATCCCGACGGCTACTGCCACGTGGCCACTCGACCACCCGCATACGCCTCCGTGGCCATGCGCCCAAACCTGCATGAGCCTCAAAAGCCAAACGCCTCAGACCCTTCACTGATCCCTAAAGACAGAAGAAGAGTCTCCAGTTGAAGCTTTGCATGCGTCTCAAAAGCCATACGCCCCAGACTGATCTCTGATCCCGAAAGACAGAAGGAAAGTCGCTCGCATGCGCCTCAAAAGCCATGCGCCCAGAACGGCTCGTGATTCCTAAAGGTCACGAGCCAAAATCTCATCATGCGTCCAATTCAAGGCGTATCCCACCAAATCATCCCCCCACCAAATCAGAGATCTCCGAGCCATGGATCGACGACACGTGTCCTTTGACTCAACTCATCCAAGATCTCAGCAACAGAAAGATCTTCTCCTCTGCTACGTGCCGACTCACAACAGCAGTATGAAGAATTCAACTCCACGAGTAGGGCGCATCATCCATGCGCCTCCATCAGCAATCTCCACGTGGCGTCCCCACGTACCGACGCATCCTACATATACGCGCATGAGCAGCCAACCTGCCCAGCTATAAATGGAGGAATCATCTCCTCCTTACAGATATACACACACAGAGACATACATACGAACAATCCAGACAGAGATCATCATAGAGGCAGATACAGACACTCAACGTCTTCCTCCTCTCAGCCAGCTCCAGCACCCAGAGCAATCTACACCTTCAGAGAACCGATAACCGTCGTCAGCCCGTCAACGGAGTCAACGCATTACCACTCGCTCCATTGGCACTTAGGACCCAGATTAAACAAAAGTGTACTCCTAGGACTACATCTAAGTCCTATATTGTAACACTGTTATGTTTGTATTAAGATTTGCAATCAAACGATTTTAATGGCAAACAAGCTGGCGACTCTGCTGGGGACTTCTTTCTCCTCTTCTGAGAAAGTTGTGTCACAGGCCGACGACGTGAAGGTGGGCTCCTCCCACAAGACGCTGGTCGTGCGCCTCAATCAACAGGCGTACGAGGAGTTCATTTCTGAAGGAAGCGCGAGTCCTTCGAAGCGGCTGCCGAAGCCGAAGAAGACCCGCCGTGTCTGGGTGCGCAAAGTCGACGCCTCGGGCACCACCACTGAAGGGGATGCGCCTATCCAGCCCTCCCTTCCTGCTGACGTTCTCAGCAACCAAGGTGCGCCCGCTGATGCAGCGCATCTCTCGGGGAAACGTGCGGCTGACCACGTTCCCCAGCCATCTTCCTCTCAGGCGAGGAAGATGCGTCGACGGAGCAGGGGCGCAGCCAAAGCCCCGTGCATCACCTCTGATGCGCCACAAAAAGTCTCTGTCTTTGACAGACTCACTCGCTGTAATGGCGAGGAGAATTTGGATGCTGAGTACTATGCGCCCCAGCGGGCTAGTACAAAGAAATCCAAGGCGGCACGTGCCATGCGCCGCAAGCGTGCTATGCCAGCAGCAGGCCAGAGGCACGTGCTCACAATCACGCGCGCTGCCGATGGCAAGCTGTACAAGGTCGACTCAGGTGCTTCGGTACCAAAGACGAGTCGATCTTCAAGTCCTCATCTCACTTGGGCGCATCCACTGCGTGCATAACCAAGTCGAGTGCGGCAGATTCAGTGGTCTTGAACTCCCGCGCCTCCTCTGGTTGTGCGTTTGAGGTCCGTTCAAGTCACTTCAAATGTTGTTGTTCCCCCACTACTGATCATGATGCCTGCTTGGTATTAGATCAGGGGGCACAGCACTCACCTGTCCGCCCCGACGTTTGGCCTTGCCATGCGCCTGAAGGGGGTGTGAAGGTAGCACTCTCCTCCAACGACCTGCGTAATGTGATCACTCACAAGCGCCGGTCAGGAGAGTCGACCAACAAGCACGATGAGCCTCTCACGGGCATACTTGTGCGGTGGTCTCTATCAACTGCTGTGGCAAGAGCGGCAGTACCACCAAGGCAGTCAGTCTTCCAGCGACTGCAGTCATCGATACCCCTTCGACATCGCCTTGGAGAAGGTGTCAACAGAAGAGGAGCCAAGAGTTGCTTCATGCAATGT
>JANAVB010025998.1:1040499-1201204 GCA_029216955.1 Iris pallida
ATATATATAATATGAAATACTTAACTATAATATATATATATATATATATATATATATATAATATATATATATATATATTATATATATATATTATATATAAAACATATGTATGTATGTATCCATTATGTAAATATCTATGTATTATATGTATATATAAATATTGTAGTTATACATTTTATATAGGTATTTCACTATACTAGTGTAAATTATTATCATGAAAATATACTTGTCATATTATATGACTACTATGATAATTTACCTTATTAAAATATTAATATTATTTGTACTTTTACTACTTTGATTTTTGGTGTATTTAATTACTGCAACCATTTGGTGTCCAAGCCTAGCATGGGTTTTGGGCTCAAATGTGTTTTCCCCACATTCAA
Source organism: Iris pallida (assembly GCA_029216955.1). NCBI lineage: Eukaryota > Viridiplantae > Streptophyta > Magnoliopsida > Asparagales > Iridaceae > Iris > Iris pallida. The sequence goes on from JANAVB010025998.1 coordinate 1,040,886, forward strand.
CAACCTGTACAAGTATATTGGACATGATTCATGGCCTTGGGTCCTGTATTTGAACTTTGGTTCAAATTAATATACATGGCAAAAAAGCAGATATTAATAATTTAATTTCAGTTTATATACAATGCTGTTTTGAATTTCTAAAAATACTTTAATTACTGTTAAAATCCTGAAAAATAGTATTTTGATACTATGTTAATTTAGCTAATTATCATAATTTTATAGTATTTAATTGCAGTTTTGCCACTATTTTGGCATATGAAAACCAGAAAATCATTTTCTGTGTACTAAGGAAAACTGATTTTTATGAAATACTTGTACTGGTAATAAATTCCAAAAAAATTATAATAATTTTATAATTACAAGGATCATTTTGGTACTTTATTTTATGTAAATTGAGTTTTTTGTCTATCTAAGAATTGTTGGAACACAATGTTCATTTGATTTATTTATTGAATAATTACGACTTGCAACTTTTTGTGTTATTTTGAGTTATAGCCGTGTTAAACCTCACCCCTCACTAGTGTAAAGACCCTAGAAAGTTAGTTATAGTGTGTGTCACCCCACACTGGTCTTCTATGCTAAAGTCATCTTTGCTAGGTGCCCAGTCACAAGTCGTGTTGCACCAATTAGTGTCTTAGTGTTTTAGCTTAGTGTAAAAACTAAGTTTATGTATTTATTCTACAGTGACGAGTTTACCAGACATCTATAGCATTTTATCGCAGCTTGCTTTGCTAGAGGCAAGTACTCTCTACAAACTTTATATACTGTTACTAAATGAACTGCAATCCAACTATGTTAAATGCTGATCCTTGGGGTAGCAAGTTAAATCTTCACATGTTGTACTTTCAGTTACTACCATGCTTAGAACAGTCTTTATGTATCTCTCACATGATTAGAATATGGGTTATGGGAAAATGATAGTAGAGTACGTGATATCAGCCCCTTTATCGTACCGAGCAAAGTTTTATTTTATAGTTACTGCGCCGTAGGCCATTATCCCGCATTTATGTACGGAGGTACACCTATGCTTGTACACTTGTACGTATGTACATTTCATTTACATGTGCCCCTGCACATGTACACCTATTGACGATCACGTACCTACTACAGTTTTAAACATTAATATACATCTGTCTCTATGACATATGTGTCCTTGCCATGATAGATTATGTGATGCCATGTTTTCATTATTCTCTTATGTTCATTTCCATGTTTCATATGCTAGTTGTTAGAATCAGTACTTGCTCCCGTCCTGACAGGATAACGTTGTAGGTATCCTTACTGAGGAGGAGTACTCTGCGACTCTATTATGGAGATACTGCCGAGGACCGGCTTTGCTTTACGAGGATGTACTGCGGGGAAACTCGCCTAGTTGCGTAGTCACTGGGATATAGTGTAGTCATGTATTAGACTACGTATTTTGTAACTGGACATGTATCCAGTTTATATTTCAGACTTGTACTTTGGACTTATTACTATATGAGACGACTTTTGTGTTTGGAGCATTTATGACTTTTATTCACTTATAGAACTGTTGGCACATTTAGTCTTATCTTGTTATCTCTAAACAGTTTACTGCATTTTATCCTAAACGCAGGCTGGACATGACTCGGCCTGGCCCAACAATTTGGGTAGCGGTCGTGACAAGTTTTGTAGTGGACATGATTATCTTCATGTTGGTATATCATGTCCCATCCAAACTTGTTTTCTTGTACTCTTTTTGCTTCGCACAAGTTCGGGTCAATTTAGACCATTTAATTATTAATTAATTTCTCACTCTTTTTCTTGATCATCATATGCATGCACGTTACCATGACTTTTAATTTAGGAGCATCAGACTAGTCTTTTTCTTGAAACCAACTTCTCATGCATGATCTACTCGAGACACTCTTCACCCATGACCTTTGTGTCCCACTCAGACACACCATCTTGTGCTTCATTTTCTTCGCACAATTTTTGGGTCAATTTAGGCCAATTAATTATCCACCGTAATTTGAGACCTGACTTCCAATTTAATTTCGGGACCCGACATCGACCCAAACCTGTCAGCCCAAATTAACATAGCATACATGAAGCCTACTACCCGCATGATACTTGTGTCCCATTTATTTGAGCCCCCACATGCTACTTATTTACCCATGATCATAAATACCTATTTTAATTCAATTATTGCACCATGTTCGATTTAGACCCGATCCGGCTCGACCAAACCCAGTCCAAGCTTCATGTAACCCTCCATCATGACACCCTCACTCTCATTGCCTTTACAATATTAAATACCTAGTTTTTCACTTCAATATTCAATGATAACTCCATTGATTAAATCCCTAGAATAATCTAATCCCCATTTAATCCTAGCCTTTGATCTACCCCAACTCATCACCACCCTCCATTTCCTACACAACACAAACTCACACACCCCCATGGATAGGTCGGCCCTAATTTTAGGCAGAGAATATTTCTCTCTCCTCCCCACAACACACACAAACAATATTACTCTCTCTCTATCTCCCCCTCTATCTCTCTTCTCTTTATTAGCAGCCACCATCACCATCTTTATTTCAAATTCCTCCTCCTCTTCAACAGTAGCTCCACCAGCTCCCATGGCCGGACACCCATCCCCTCCTCCCTGGCCGAGCGCCGCCACCACCCTGGCCGAGCACAGCAGCAACCCGAGCTTCATTCTCCTTCCACCTTCTTCCCTCCATCACCACATCTTCAACCACCACCACTTCTTCTCTCAGCCTCCATAGCCTACACCACAGCCACCCTCGTCGCGCGTTGGCCGTACCGTCGCGCCAGGCCGCGCAGCCCCCGCAGCAGTTCTTGTGCACAGTGCGGCCGGAAAGCACTGCAGGCCGCGCGTTTCAGGCGCTGCCCGCCGCCAGCCGTCGCCGTGGCCGGCCCCCCTCCGTGGGCGAACTTCGATGACCCTCTGGGTGCGCCGCCTCCTCCCCGACGCGACGCATAGCGATTCGTGCGTTTGGCACGGAATCCCGTCGGCACGAGCTCGGAAACGAACTCAGAATAACATCTCGAAGCAGCAACTTCGCGTACGTTTTTCGAGAAATCCGACCGTTGGATCGATGATTTCTTCACTCCGTCACAATTTTGGTATATCTTTCTTCACTTCCCTCAATTTTTGTTCGTTAATTTTATCGTTTGATACATCAAAACCGGCCACCAAGTTGACCGTTTAAATTATGTTATTTTTGGACAGTTTTACGGAGCCAACTTCGTCGGCTCGTGCCTCCTCCACCGCAGCTCCATTTGGCGTGCTACCAGTTCCTATGCACAGCTGGTATAACCCTCTTTCTACCCCTCCACTTTCGTTTATTGTGAGATTATTTGATTGGTTGAATTTGACGCCAAAGTTGGTCGTCCGAATTCGTAATTTCCAACTTGTAAAATTCTATTTTTGAACACAGGACTCCAGATTTTATTTCTGACACCACCAGTAGACTCGTGACGTCGTTCTGGCACGTTTTCATATATAGTTTTTAGATTTGGAGGATGTGGGCCCTGGCACGTATTTCGGTACAAAGCGGGCTCCACAGTCCGGGTCAACTGGACTTTTTGACGTCGGCTCATCGGAATCCAATTCCGGATATACCGTTGAGTTCGTATCGTCATTCTGGACTCGTTGACATATAATTTGCTAGGTTTAGTGAACATTGGCTCTGGCACGCATTTCCGTACAAATCGGAATTCTAATGTTCTGGTCAACGGACCAAATTGAGACCGGGTCAACGAAATCCAATTTCGGATATACCGTTGGGTTCGTATCGCCATTTGGACTTGTGGACGTATAATTTGTTATATTTTGTAGACTTGTTTTCTTACACATTTTTCGGTACAAAATAGCTCCGACACGGATACCGTTTTTGACCCGAAATTACATTTTTGCCCTTGTATCCAAACTGGGCTGATGGGTAGGCTATCTTAGCTAATTTGACCATTCTGGACACGTTGGTGATGTTCAATTCATCATCCGACAATGTTTTTTGATATTTTTTGTCACGTCCCGCTTCCCGAGTGGAATGGTGACGTCATAAACACATCCCCAGGCTACGTGCCGAAATCGCGATTGTCGCCCGTAATTATCAGGAAGAATGGAAAATACAAGGAGTTTTCATAGTATTATACATATTGTAGCTGTTATACAGGAAACTTTTCCAACAATAATATTACAGGTTATTACAAAAGTAAACTTGTAAGATAACTACGGTACTGCTGGTCATAACTGTAGGTAGTCCAGACAGTTTACTCCTCGTTGTAGTACGACGACACTTCGGCGGAGGCGTCTTCTTCTTCTTCACCTAGTGAACAAATACTAGGTCGTTTAGAAAACGACAAGCAAGTCCTCGGCCAAGAACGGTGAAAGTAAAATAAGATATGAGGTATGTAGTAAATTTTTTTACAGAGTATGCCAAATTTGCACTGCTATATATATATATCTGCTTTAGAAAAACATGAATGGAAACAACGTCCTACTCTATGAATAATGAGATTTTCGAGCTTCCATTGAGCTTTTAGTAGGAATTGCTTTCCTTGAGCAATTAGGGAAAACTGCTCACCTATAATAGGCAGCGTTGATTCTGGAGTAAGATTAAAATTTAATGAAATGCAGTTTTGAGAACAATACTCCGAATAATCCTCTAAATATTTCCCGTGAACAATCCCGTTAACCTGGGATCAGGCTGTGAATTCCGAGCCTCCCTTGGGCTAAAAAAATTATCTATTTGATGTTACTGTCAAATGGATGCACTGATTTCCGAGATTTCCGAGCCTCCCTTGGGCTAGTACATCCTAGTCGAAACTAGATGTACTGATTCACGAGATTTTCGAAATACTGATCAGCTTTTGTTATTTATGCTACGGGATATCTTGGGATATTCAGTTGTTCTTCCCTCCCAAATGCTTACTAGATAAGAAATTTCCTAAAAATCTCTGAAAGTCAGAAATTTATCTATCTTCTAAATTTTCCAAAAATTTCGACAGTCTCCTTTGTATTTAGGAGCCCCGAAAATTACAAAAAAAAATATATATGATAAAAGTAAATCCTGGGCTCGCCGACCCCTTCGGTGGAGCAACTCTCAACACCGGAACCATGCAGGTAAATAAATGGGCTCGCCGACCCCTTCGGTGGAGCAACTCTCAACACCGAAACCACGCAGGTAAATAATTGGGCTCGCCGACCCCTTCGGTGGAGCAACTCTCAACACCGGAACCACGCAATATAAAAGAACAAAAAGAACTTGAGACTTTTACCTGAGCGAGCAATGGTTACCTTTCCTTTAGCAATTAGTCGGGTCGCGGCTTGCTAATTATTGGCAGTTTATCAAAATAGAGCAATATTTTAATGTTACCCAACTATACTAGTTAATATGTGAAGACTTTATACATATATCTATATATGTATATATATATATATATATATATATATATATATATATATATATATATATATATATATATATATATATATATATATATATCATGTAGATAGTATAAAGAAAATCAACTATACTAGTTAATATGTGAAGACTTTATATATATATATATATATATATATATATATATATATATATATATATATATATATATATATATATATATATATCATGTAGATAGTATAAAGAAAATCAAATCAAACATAATTCTTCCATATCAATATGTGCATGAAGCAGGAAAATGTAAAAACGAGACTTATTTCTAACTATGAACACACAACATTGAGTACTTAATATTAAGTAGAGAAGTGCAGGGTCCTTGTACTTTTACCTTCCCGGCGTGCAGTCCAATTGTTCAGTTCCAATGTGTATGTCAAACTTACCCTTGGAGAGTCCCGTATGTTCATGTGTGTTTATTTGTTCATGGCAATTTCAAGTCCAGACAGTTCATGTCCAAAATCGGTTCCTTTATTTGTGCCCAATGCTTATACACTTATCCGTGATACGTCACAAATATTAATTATAGTGCCTAAGTATAAATTTTTTTTTAATTCCTTTACCTATGTCTATCAATTTTTTTTGAATTTATTAGAAATCAAAATTTCAAAATTTTTGTTAGAGCTCAATCAGGTTAAATAATAACAATTCAGAATTTGAAGTTATACCATACTTAGAGGAATTCTTTAACCTATATTCCAAATCATGCTCTTATGAAAAATTTGACATTAAATATGAAATTTCAAATTTTGATTTAACCTATACATGTTCAAATTAATCCAAAAACCAGAATAAAGTATTCTTGAAGAAAAGGAAAGAGGGAAAGAGGAAATGGAGGACTTGTCTTGGGTTGGGAATGACTTAGACTTCTCCACAACCCTAGTTTGAACCCAACAACAAATATTCTTGTTAGCAATGTTAGCCTAAGTTCAAATCAGGAAATAAATATAGATTTTTGGGGAAGAAGAAGAAATTTCCTAAGGTTTTGGAAGTGGAAGAAGAAGAGGAAGTGGAGGAAGAAGATGGAGAAGGGGGAGGTGGCCGGAGAGGGGCGGCCGGCGCTGGCGACGGCGACGGCAGGCGAGTGGCGGCGGCGGGCAGCAGCGGCTGTGGGCGGCTGGGGGGTCGGGTGTGTGTGTTTGGTTTTTTTTTTTTCTTTCTTTCTTTCTTTTGTGAGTGGTTGTGTGTGTGTGGTTTTATATATAGAAAGGGGTGCTGGTGGTGGGAGTGTGGAGTGGTGTTTGTGTGGGTAGAAAAATTTATATAGAGAGAAAAAGGGGGCGAGGTGTCCCCTTTCCACACAAGTCCATGGGGACACATGGGGGACACTTGGCCCCTTAGGATTTATGGTTGTAGGGACACTTGCCATGGCTAGGTTTAGGTTGTAGGGACACTTGGTCCTACCTAGGGTTAGGGTTAGGGCATGACATGGAAATAAAAATAAATACCATAATAATAATAATAATAATAATAATAATAATAATAATAATAATAATAATAATAATAATAATAATAATAAAACTAAGAGTATGACAAGTCTACTCCCCTTAGAAAAATTCCGTCCTCGGAATTTGAAATAACTAGAGTAGCGGTATGATTACTGACCTAACTTAGGAAATAGATACGGATATTGTTTTCGCATATCTTCTTCCTTCTCCCAAGTTGAATCTCCAAGCGAATCCTTGCTCCATGCGACTCGTACTAATGGAATGATCCGATTGCGGAGTACCTTCTCTCTTCGATCCAAGATCCCAACGGGTTTCTGTTCTATCCGTAGTGTAGGCCCAACGGTGATTTCTGAATGGTCGAGTATATGGCTCGGATCCGACACATACCTTCGTAATTGGGAAATATGGAATACATTGTGAACTCCCTCTAGTGTTGGGGGTAAAGCAAGTCGATATGTTACATTTCCTACTTTTTCCAATATGTCGAAGGGTCCAATGTATCTCGGACTCAGTTTTCCTCTGGTCCCGAATCTGATGGTTCCCTTGGTTGGTGAAATCTTCAGAAAAATGTGATTTCCGGGTTGAAATTTCAGTATTCTTCGATGCTTATCAGCCCACATCTTCTGTCTATCCTGGGCTGCTTGCAGGTGACTTCTTATTGTCTTGACTATGTCCACAGTTTGTGTTACTAGTTCTGGCCCTAACAATTGTCTTTCTCCTACGTCGGTCCAACATACCGGCGATCTGCACTTTCTACCATACAGTGCTTCAAATGGAGCCATTTTGATACTATCGTGATAACTGTTGTTATATGAAAATTCCACCAGATGTAGATGATCATCCCATGCTCCCCCAAAATCTAAAGTACAAGCTCTCAGCATGTCTTCTAGTGTCTGAATGGTTCTTTCAGACTGGCCGTCTGTTTGGGGGTGGTAGGCGGAGCTAAATTTCAATTGAGTGCCAAGATTTTCTTGCAAGCTTTTCCAGAAGTGTGAAGTAAATCGGGTATCTCTATCCGACACTATACTCACTGGTACTCCATGCTGACTGACAATCTGTTTCATGTACATTTCTGCCAGTACCTCTGTTGACTGTCCAACTCGAAAGGGGAGAAAACGAGCGGACTTCGTAAGTCTATCTACAATGACCCAAATAGCATTATTACCCTTTGGGTCCTAGGCAGTCCTGTCACAAAATCTATTGTGAGATGCTCCCACTTCCATTCGGGTATGGGCAATGGCTGAAGAAGTCCTGCTGTCCTTTGATGCTCTGTTTTCACTTGTTGACAGACGAGACACCTGGATACGAATCTGGCGACTTCTTTTTTCATCCCGTGCCACCAAAATGTCTGTTTCAAATCTTTATACATTTTAGTGCTGCCCGGGTGAATAGAATATGTGAGTTATGGGCTTCTGTCATGACCTCTGTTCTTAAATCTCCACTGGGCACACATAATCGATCTCTGAATCTTAATGATCCGCCCGGATGCTTTCTTATCCCGGTCTGGAGTCCTGCTTCTGTTTGTTTCCAAATTTTCTGAAGTTTTGAATCACTTTGTTGGGCTTCCTTAATTCTATCTATTAAGAAGGATTGCACTTGTAAGTTTTGCCATATTCCTTCAGTTATCGGGCATATTACTTCAATTCCCATTTTTCTCAAATCCTTAAGGATTTCCTTGGGTGTATTCAAAAAGAAAGCTTCGGGTCTTCTACTTAAGGCATTAGCCACCTTATTAGCCTTGCCTGGGTGATATGTTAACTCCATATCAAAGTCTTTCAATAACTCCAACCATCTTCTTTGTCTCATATTGATTTCCTTTGTGTGAAGACATACTTTAAGCTTTTGTGGTCTGTGTATATTTTGATTTTTTCTCCGTATAAATAGTGTCTCCATAATTTGAGTGCGAATACCACCGCTGCAAGTTCGAGATCATGAGTTGGATAATTTCTTTCATGTGTCTTTAATTGCCGGGACGCATATGCTATGACTCTTCCGTGCTGCATCAGTACACATCCTAGACCCTTTCCTGATGCATCACTATATATCTCATATCCACCCGAACCAGATGGTAATGCCAGTATTGGGGCTGAAATTAATCTTTTCTTTAATTCGTCAAATGCTGCTTGACATTTCTCTATCCAGTTAAACTTTTCTTCCTTTCGAGTGAGGCGGGTTAAAGGTTCTGCAATTCTGGAAAAATTCTCTACGAATCTTCGGTAATAACCAGTCAATCCTAAGAAACTTCTGATTTCAGCTACGAACTTAGGTGTCGGCCAAAACTTAACTGCTTCCACTTTCTTCGGGTCTACCGAGATGCCTTTTCCGCTGACATTATGCCCTAAAAATGGTATTTGGTCCAGCCAAAATTCACATTTACTAAGTTTGGCATATAATTGTTCCTCCCGCAGAGTTTGCAGTACTATCCTCAAGTGCTTTTCATGCTCCTCTTCACTTTTGGAGTATATAAGAATGTCATCAATGAATACAATCACAAATTTATCCAGATATTGATAAAATACTCGATTCATCAGGTCCATAAATATAGCTGGTGCATTTGTCAACCCGAATGGCATAACTAAGAATTCGTAATGCCCATACCGAGTTCTAAATGCAGTCTTTGGAATATCTTCTTCTTTACCTTCACCTGATGATATCCGGATCTCAAATCAATTTTCGAAAATACCCTTGCCTCTCCTAACTGATCAAACAGTTGGTCGATCCTAGTAAGGGATATTTATTCTTGATGGTAACCTCATTCAAGGCCCTATAATCAATTACTAGGCGTAGGGTACCATCCTTCTTTTTCATAAATAATACTGGTGCACCCCATGGCGAAGCGCTAGGCTGAATAAATCCCTTGGATATAATTCCTTTATTTGTTTGTTTAACTCAGCCAGCTCCTCCTTGTTCATTGGGTATATCTTTTTGGCTATGGGTGCAGCTCCAGGTATTAAGTCTATAGAAAATTCTACAGCTCTATCTGGGGGTAGCCCTGGCAATTCTTCTGGAAATACGTCCTTAAATTCTTCCACTATCCTTGGAAATGATTGCTCCGCCACTCCTTGCAGCAGTACTGGTAATTCAAATTTCTTTAGTTCTTCTGCATTGAATTCATTCTGGTCTCTTACAAATTCATAAAATTCTCCGTCAGGAAGTTGAAAGGAAACTTTCCCCTGACCGCAATCTATGTTGGCTAATGTTGCAGTTAGCCAATCCATACCCAATATTATATCATAGTTGCTTGTTGGAAAAACGAGCAACCGGGTACGAAAAGCTCCTCCACCCAATTTTATGGGACATCTACTACATACCCGACTGACTTCTACTACTCCATTACCGGTGAGGACTTTCAGTGATTTAGGCAGTGGTTGGGACTCTATTTTACGTTGTGATATAAAAGAAGATGCTATAAATAAATAGGTAGCTCCGGAATCAAATAATACTGATGCTGGATATGAAAAAATTAAAATAGTACCTGAAATTACTTCTCCAGGGATATTTGCATCTTCAGCTCCCATTATAAATGCTTGACCTTGCCTATTTCTCTTCTTGTTATTATTTTGGGCTTGAGCCGCCCGTTGTGCGTGTTGAAATTGATATGCTTGAGGTGCATAGGGCGGCCTGTGCTGATTTCCATAAGCCATACCTACTTGTGATGTGGGTGCCTGTATCATAGGTCGAGGTTGGATTCCTTGAACTGGAGGTCGGTATCCTTGATTGAAACTTTGCGTGGTTGCTCCAGTTGCAGGCAACTGAGGGCATTGGTTGGTTGAATGATTTCCTGCTCCACATTTCAAACAAAGCCCCAATCTTTTCCTACATACTTTTATTTTGTGGCCTGGTTTGTGGCAGTAATTACAGATAACGGATCGGTCTGGGTTGCCATTCTGAGGATGCTTAGGCGGTCCCTGCCAATGATTCTTGTTGGAGGATGTCCCCTCCTCAAAAGTTCTCTTAGGTTGTGAAGACCGGAAAGGTTGTTCTTCCTTTAGTATCCTTTTCTGATCTCGAGCAGCTTCTGTTGCCTCTGAAAATGTTTGGCACCGATAAGAGGCGACCCTACTTTTCAATTGGGTTCCAAGTCCTTCTACGAACCTGGATATTTTTGTTTCTTCATCCGCTATCATGTTGGGGGCAAATCGACTAAGCTTGGAAAATTCTGCAACGTACTCATCAACTGTACGTATCCCTTGTTTCAGATAGTTGAATTGTCGTTCTAATTCTATCCGTGCTGACTTAGGATAGAATCTGTCTTCAAATTTCTTCTTGAATTCCGCTCATGACATGTCCTGGTCAGAATCTTCTGGGTACTCGGCACTCCACCAGTATCCAGCTATGTCTTCCAGCTGGATACGGATTGCTGGTACCATATCCTCGGATTTAACTTTGGCAGCCTTCATCAAACCTTCAATGGTTCTCAGCCATTGACCCGCTTCCATCGCACTTTTAGTTCCTTTAAACTTGGGCGGCCTAAGATCCCTGAACTCTTTTAGGGTTTTATCCTTGGTATTATTAGAATTCTGCATTTGTTCCAGTATTGTGGTATTTGTTGCATGGGCAGCATTGGCCTGTTGACTATTGGATTCCAATAATTGCTGGAACAAACGGAACATGTCTGCCACGGTTGGCTCAGTTGATGCTTGAGGTGGTGGATTGTTTGTTTGATCATGATTGTCCATATCCTGAAATAAAAGACACAATTTCCTCAGGAAATATTCGACTCACAATGTTCATTCATAACAAGGTGTACATCAGAGCCATATATTTATACATATTTCACTAAAATGAGAGTAATACAAAATGTGGTTTCTACTCTCAACTTCACATTTGTTTACATTTCTTTTACCTAACCTACTCATGTCACTCCACTTCCCCAAAATGTGACATAGTATCTATCTCTGTCTATTTCTACTTGTATACATATCTGCTGATTTCAAAATACCATACAACAGACAAAAAGAGAAGGATTCCTTCTTCACTATACATTCATGGTTAGGTTTTTCTTATACTATAGCCTCGATGAGGATCATTTCCTCAGTAAGGATATCAACCTCTGGATGGAGTCTTTCAAAGTCATCTAGTGTACCCTCATATCTATGTAGTCCGATGTAGATACGGTTTGGGTCTCGGACATACAGACAGTAGGTTGTATTTTCATAATATATTTCAGCTCCGTCCTCGATGTCTCTGATAATGGGACGCATGACTGCATAAAATACTTGGTAGACATGGATGTCGTACCAGTCGGGTGCGTTCCATATTAGTCTTGCATAGCGCTTGTATAAGTACAAAGTGTAATCACTCCCATCCCATTCCAAACTTGGCATAAATAGGTCCATACCTACATTCATAATATTCTTAAGAAAAAAAATATTTACCAGGAATATAAAAATATAGGAAAAGCATATTTATTTATTGATAGTACAATATGTTCCTACTACATATATTCATATATTACATTTCTACTAAATACATTCATATTCTACCTACATATTGGGGTCTTATTTTACCTTCTCACTACATACATACACACACCATTTACATAACTAAGGATCTAATACTTATTCACACATCTATATTACACATCATCTTCATTCTGGGGGTCTAAATCCACATTCGTCTTATGTTAAGGATCCTTGCCTCTGGGTACGCCTGTTTCCATTCTTCCAAAGTACCGTTACGTTCGTTTTCTGGACCTTCAGAGGGTTCTGCCTTGATCAGTACATAGTAATGCACCGTATTATAATATACTTTTCTTTCATCTACTATATCTGTCACCACTGGGTATTTCAGCTCGTAATGTACCACATAGGCTTCTATCATTCCTTTTGGTGCTACCTTCCACATCTTCTTCACAAATGCATAATATTCGTCCATGCTGTGGCTGTCATTATTTAGTCTTGCGAAAGGTGCGAATCGGGGCATGATCTACATCAAGAATTTTTTGAGTCACTATCCATTTACTAGGATTAAATAGTTGGTTAGAAAAGAGGTAATCATCTACTAACTATTGATACTTCCTTCTCAGGGATTCCTAGAGTATGATTGGGACTCGTAGTGCTCCTTATGATTCTAGAACCTACGTTTTATCCGAACCTATGTCCTATCCTAGATTTTTCATTCTTGCTGACCTGCATGGGCCACCACTTAAAAGACGTGTCACGTCCCGCTTCCCGAGTGGAATGGTGACGTCATAAACACATCCCCAGGCTACGCGCCGAAATCACGATTGTCGCCCGTAATTATCAGCAAGAATGGAAAATACAAGGAGTTTTCATAGTATTATACATATTGTAGCTGTTATACAGGAAACTTTTCCAACAATACTATTACAGGTTATTACAAAAGTAAACTTGTAAGATAACTACGGTACTGCTGGTCATAACTGTAGGTAGTCCAGACAGTTTACTCCTCGTTGTAGTGCGGCGACACTTCGGCGGAGGCGTCTTCTTCTTCTTTACCTAGTGAACAAATACTAGGTCGTTTAGAAAACGACAAGCAAGTCCTCGGCCAAGAACGGTGAAAGTAAAATAAGATATGAGGTATGTAGTAAATTTTTTTACAGAGTATGCCAAATTTGCACTGCTATATATATATCTGCTTTAGAAAAACATGAATGGAAACAACGTCCTACTCCATGAATAATGAGATTTTCGAGCTTCCCTTGAGCTTTTAGTAGGAATTGCTTTCCTTGAGCAATTAGGGAAAACTGCTCACCTATAATAGGCAACGTTGATTCTGGAGTAAGATTGAAATTTAATGAAATGCAGTTTTGAGAACAATACTCCGAATAATCCTCTAAATATTTCCCGTGAACAATCCCGTTAACCTGGGATCAGGCTGTGAATTCCGAGCCTCCCTTGGGCTAAAAAAATCATCTATTTGATGTTACTGTCAAATGGATGCACTGATTTTCGAGATTTCCGAGCCTCCCTTGGGCTAGTACATCCTAGTCGAAACTCGATGTACTGATTCACGAGATTTCTGAAATACTGATCAGCTTTTGTTATTTATGCTACGGGATATCTAGGGATATTCAGTTGTTCTCCCCTCCCAAATGCTTACTAGATAAGAAATTTCCTAAAAATTTCTGAAAGTCAGAAATTTATCTATCTTCTAAATTTTCCAAAAATTTCGGCAGAGCCTCCTTTGTATTTAGGAGCCCCAAAAATTACAAAAAAACATATATATGATAAAAGTAAATCCTGGGCTCGTCGACCCCTTCGGTGGAGCAACTCTCAACACCGGAACCATGCAGGTAAATAAATGGGCTCGCCGACCCCTTCGGTGGAGCAACTCTCAACACCGGAACCACGCAGGTAAATAATTGGGCTCGCCGACCCCTTCGGTGGAGCAACTCTCAACACCGGAACCACGCAATATAAAAGAACAAAAAGAACTTGAGACTTTTACCTGAGCGAGCAATGGTTACCTTTCCTTTAGCAATTAGTCGGGTCAAGGCTTGCTAATTGTTGGCAGTTTATCAAAATAGAGCAATATTTTAATGTTTACCCAACTATACTAGTTAATATATGAAGACTTTATACATATATCTATATATATATATATATATATATATATATATATATATATATATATATATATATATATATATCATGTATGTAGATAGTATAAAGAAAATCAACTATACTAGTTAATATGTGAAGACTTTATACATATATATATATATATATATATATATATATATATATATATATATATATATATATATATATATATATATATATATATATATATATATATATATATATATATATATATTATATCATGTAGATAGTATAAAGAAAATCAAATCAAACATAATTCTTCCAGATCAATATATGCATGAAGTAGAAAAATGTAAAAACGAGACTTATTTCTAACTATGAACACACAACATTGAGTACTTAATATTAAGTAGAGAAGTGCAGGGTCCTTGTACTTTTACCTTCCCGGCGTGCAGTCCAATTGTTCAGTTCCAATGTGTATGTCAAACTTACCCTTGGAGAGTCCCGTATGTTCATGTGTGTTTATTTGTTCATGGCAATTTCAAGTCCAGACAGTTCATGTCCACAATCGGCTCCTTTATTTGTGCCCAATGCTTATACACTTATCCGTGATACGTCACAAATATTAATTATAGTGCCTAAGTATAAATTTTTTTTTAATTCCTTTGCCTATGTCTATCAATTTTTTTTGAATTTATTAGAAATCAAAATTTCAAAAATTTTGTTAGAGCTCAATCAGGTTAAATAATAACAATTTCAGAATTTGAAGTTATACCATACTTAGAGGAATTCTTTAACCTATATTCCAAATCATGCTCTTATGAAAAATTTGACATTAAATATGAAATTTCAAATTTTGATTTAACCTATACATGTTCAAATTAATCCAAAAATCAGAATAAAGTATTCTTGAAGAAAAGGAAAGAGGGAAAGACGAAATTGAGGACTTGCCTTAGGTTGGGAATGACCTAGACTTCTCCACAAACCCTAGTTTGAACCCAACAACAAATATTCTTGTTAGCAATGTTAGCCTAAGTTCAAATCAGGAAATAATTACCTAGGGTTTTGGAAGTGGAAGAAGAAGAGGAAGTGGAGGAAGAAGATGGAGAAGGGGGAGGTGGCCTGAGAGGGGCGGCTGGCGCTGGCGGCGGCGGACGGCGGCGGCGGCAGGCGAGTGGCGGCGGCGGGCAGCAGCGGCTGCGGGCGGCTGGGGGGTCGGGTGTGTGTGCTTGGTTTTTTTTTTTCTTTCTTTCTTTTGTGAGTGGTTGTGTGTGTGTGGTTTTATATATAGAAAGGGGTGCTGGTGGTGGGAGTGTGGAGTGGTGTTTGTGTGGGTGGAAAAATTTATATAGAAAGAAAAAAGGGGGTGAGGTGTCCCCTTTCCACACAAGTCCATGGGGACACATGGGGGACACTTGGCCCCTTAGGATTTATGGTTGTAGGGACACTTGCCATGGCTAGGTTTAGGTTGTAGGGACACTTGGTCCTACCTAGGGTTAGGGTTAGGGCATGACATGGAAATAAAAATAAATACCATAATAATAATAATAATAATAATAGTAATAATAATAATAATAATAATAATAATAATAATAATAATAATAATAATAATAATAAAACTAAGAGTATGACATTTTCTCTATGTATCACCTTTTATTATAATAAATTCTTATTAAGTTTGTATTTCGGAATTAGTACAACGAAACTGAGATCAGTCGATTCCAGTGATCTCACATCGCTGAAATTGGCAAGATGATCATGCGGATCTCTGTGATAAGATTATTAACCTTACAGTTGATTATCTTATCTTGATTTACGTGTCGTAGATTTCGATGTACGAATAACAAGGTACAGCTTGATATTTTGATTCTTAGATTAGAGTTGATCCTGTTTGACCAAGATATATGGTATCTTGGTAGGTAAATATTAGGAATAGTATGCTTAGGCTAGTTTTGACCTCAGTTGACCAAGTTTGACTGCTTTGACCAAAAGTCAACTATCAGTCAACACTTGGCCTAGAAATTTCTAGAACTTGACCAGGTTGACCAGTTGACCAAAAGTCAACTGTTAGTCAACATTAGCCTAGTTTGACCTAGTTTGACATGGTTTAACTTCCTGTGACCTAGTTTGACTTAGTTGGACTGAGATATGACCTAGATTACATAGCTTATACTATATAATCCTGCCTAACACTGTTGAACCATAATTAGCTTATATATATATATCTCATCTTTAGGTTTGTGGCATCACTCTGAGCATCGACCCCATTTGACAGCTCAGGACCGCAGGCGAGTACATTCACTGATAGTTTTCATGGTCTTGATATCTGCTATATCCGATTCAGTTGTAGTGTCTTACTCGATTTCCAGTCACGATAGTTCACGGACTAGTATATGTTGGATCATGACATGGGATGTTGTTCCTATATTTCCTTGGTATATTGGTACATTTTCAGTCTTATTCCATGTATTAGTATAGACACCGATTCCTAAGGGGACTTGCTACCCTCTTATGGAATCTCGTGTCATGACGTGTCATGTCCAGATCTATTATACTATTCGGGGGTGGAGAATTATTAGGGGCTATGTGATCAAAGCCCCATGTCACTATATTCATGTGCTTGCGCCACTCTCTCCTCACGTAGGGTGTAGCGAGATCTTATTCATGTGCTCGTTATCCAGGTTGGCCGGCATGACCCTTTCCAGGTTTTTCATGTGATTGTCGGGCCAAGTGGATAGCCTGATTATGTTTCCCAAGCCGATCACATAATGCTCTAATAATTCAAGTCACATTTTTATATTTATTTATCATAGGAGGCTAAGTTCTGTTCGGGAGAAGGGTTACAACCCCGGTCCTTGTTTGGTTTAAGGGTTGTAACTCGGCTTTCGAATAGTTCCCAAGTCATCATATATGTATATTGTCGTCCTATTCAGTACTCACATTCAGTTATATATTTCCAGTTGATTTTATCCTGTATTTCACATGTTCTACATGCTTTTATGCTATACTTCGATTGGAGGCTAGGTTCTGTTCGGGAGAAGGATTACAATCCCGGTTCTTGTTTGGTTTACGGGTTGTAACTCGGCTTTCGAATGGCTCCCAAGTTTTTCCATATCTTTGTCTTGTATTTCATTATACTGTCTCTTATAGAATTTGTCAATTCATATGGAACTGCTGTTAGTGTTTGTACTTGCTCATTTCCTGACAGGATAACCGTTGATGTTTACAGAGTACATGTTAGCTGATTGCTCTACCTTTTACGGGTATGGCCAGGATAGAGTTTGATGAGACATTACCCCTGGATCTCCAGCAGGATCCATTAGCAGTGGATGAGACACCATTAGTTTAGATTAGTCATTTTCAGTTGTATTTATTCTCTGGATTACTGTATTTGAGATTTAGGATGTTTCTGGATTTGTGTTATCTTAGACACTTAGAACTCTATCTGGTTGTATCTCTGTGGTTTCATTCACTACTAAAATCTGCTCAATTGGCGACGTATATTTAGCGACGTTAGATTAACGTCGCTAAATTGTGTACATTAGCGACATTTTATATAAACGTCGCTCATAGTCGCTACTAGCGACGACCTAAGCGACGTAACAACGACGTACATTAAGCACATGACCCAGTCGTCGCGAAACGTCGCTAGTAACGACGCATTTAGCGACGGTAGTTTAAGCGTCGCTAAATTCTAATTATATCCCCGCCCCAACGTTTCATTTCCCTCCATTTTCCTCTCTCACTCTCTCTCCTCCTCGGCGCTCTCACTCTCTCCGGCGGCGACTCTCACTCTCTCCGGCGACTCTCCTCCCTCTCTGGTACGTGACTCTCTCCCTCCCTCTCTCTCTCTCTCTCTCTCCGTCTGTTTTGGTTGTTGGTGGTTTGGGGGGGTGTGGGTGGCTCGGAGGGAGGTGCAGGGGGGATGCGGGTGGTTGGGGGTGAGTGGGGGGGGGTGGGGCAGGGGGGACGAAGGCGGCTGGGGGAGGGGAGCTAGGGTTAGGGTTCGGGTTAGGGTTCATTTTCCATTCGGCGCTCTCACTCTCTCCGGCGGTGTCACTCTCTCCGGCGACTCTCCTCCCCCCTCCGGCGCTCTCACTCTCTCTCCTCCCCCCTCTGGTGCTCTCACTCTCTCCGGTGCTGTCACTCTCTCGGCGACTCTCCTCCCTCTCCGGTACGTGGTACTCTTCCCCTCCCTCTCTCTCACTCTCTCCGGCGCTATCACTCTCTCCGGCGCAGGGGGGACGAGGGCGGCTGGGGGAGGGAAGCTAGGAGTAGGGTTCGGGTTAGGGCTAGGGGTGGTGTAGGGGGGGTGGCTTGGTCAGGGGCACCGATAGTGCCGAAAAATTAGATAATTTAGTAATAATTATTTGTTTTCCGATACCGAAAAATATGATACTACGATTCGAACGCACCGATAGTGCCGATATTTGTAACAAGTAGTTTTCTTGGTTGGTTAATTGGTAACATGGTGATCGGGACATATAGTCCCTGCAGCCATTCGACTGGCGAGGCAGAAACTATGGTACGACATGGTGATCAGGACATAGTCCCTGCAGCCATTCGACTGTCGAGGCAGAAACTATGTAGCCGTAGATAAAGCTGACTGTCCTGCGACCCTCATCCCTCGGCAATGATGATACGACAACCTATCACTATATCTTATATAGTAGTAGATGATGTCTTAGTATTACATTATGTGAGTTCATCTTGATTCTGTTACATTCTTCAGATACTAGATACGATAAGAACATATACTACACCATATGTACAGAACATAATGATCCACACTAATGTATGCTAGAATGAATTTTGGGTTGTGTTCTGAGCCATCCGTTCTTACACTTAAATAGATATGAATTAGTACTGTGAGAGCGTCGGAGAGAGTGAGAGCGCCGGAGGGGGAGAGGAGAGAGAGTGAGAGAGTAAAATGAGGGAAATGAATTGGTGGGGGAACCCAGGGATTAGATTCTGTATTTTGTATTTTAGATTCTGTATTTTGGCTCCAGCTCCAGGACATAGTCCCTGCAGCCATTCGACTGGCGAGGCAGAAACTATGGTACGACATGGTGATCAGGACATAGTCCCTGCAGCCATTCGACTGGCGAGGCATAAACTATGTAGCCGTAGATAAAGTTGACTGTCCTGCGACCCTCATCCCTCGGCAATGATGATACGATAACCTATCACTATATCTTATATAGTAGTAGATGATGTCTTAGTATTACATTATGTGAGTTCATCTTGATTCTGTTACATTCTTCAGATACTAGAAACTAGATTCGATAAGAACGTATACTACACCATATGTACAGAACATAGATGATTCATACTAATGTATGCTAGAATAAATTTTGGGTTGTGTTCTGAGCCATCCGTTCTCACACTTAAAACACATATGAATTAGAACTGTGTGTCAATCTTTGTTCTTTTATTTTTGGCGAACCCAGGGATTAGATTCTGTATTTGTATTTTTACTTTGTACGTATTTGGGGATATTCAGTTTTTTCGTTGAGGATACTGAGTTTGTACGTATTTGCGGATATTGATTTGGTTGTGCTGAGGATATTATATATTGACATTGTTCGTTGCGGATAGTATTTTTTTTATATTTTTGTATATTCTGGAATGTATTGTGCGTGCCGGTGTTGAGTGTTCCACCGAGGGGGTCGGCGAACCCAGGGATTGGATTCTGTATTCTGTATTTTGGCTCAGGCTCCAGCTCTAGAATCATTTGCTTTCTGGAACCTATTTTTTTATATTTTTTTAATTTACCGACGTTAGTATTCGTTGCTACATATTAGCGACGCCAGGAAATGTCGCTAAAAGCGTCGCTAAATTCTGACGTGGCAACACGTGGCACCAAATCTGATGTCAGCTCGTCGTCGCCAAAACGTCGCAAATCTGTCGCTAAACGGCGACCACGCTATAACGTCGCCTTTTACGTCGCTGATTAGCGTCAAATAACAAATGTCGCAAATAACGTCGCTAATTAGCGACGTCATTGACGTCGCGAAATAGTGTCGCCCTAGCGACATTTTGCGACGTTTTCCTCGTTTAGCGACACATTTTTTTCCGTCGTTCCTGAAACGTCGCCATAAACGTCGCTAAATTGATTTAGCGACGTTTTCGCTGAGATTAGCGACGTATTTAGACGTCGCTAATCTGACAAATTTTTGTAGTGATTTCATTCCATATTTATCTATCTTTTTATCGTATTCTACCTTAGATGTGATTGAGACTGTATTTGCTATGTCACCTCCATTCGGAGTGTATATACTGTACAGGTACCCTTATATTTTGTCTAGTTGTAGTATTTATAGACGACATATACAGCGTCCTACCGCCGATTCTGCGGCGTAGGCTGGACGTAACCACGTACTCGTTCCCCTAATCAAGGTGCGGGTCGTGACAGGATGTGTGAAGATGGACGACAAAGGGACGACTATAGTTGTAGGAATCGGTGACGTTCACTTTACGATGTAGTTTGGTAAGAAGTTCGTCCTCAAGGGTATGTGACATGTACCGAATTTGTGCTACAACTTGGTTATGGAGGCTGACATATGATAGCTGTGGCAGTTTGTTTGGGGACAAAGATTGGATGCTTGTGAAGGGTTTCCAACAGCTGGCTTGAGGAGATTTGTGTTGTGGCATGTACATGCTCAAGCCGCTAAGTTATACAGACAGGCTACAGACACCGAATGGAGGCTCGAGGGGTATTTGACTGGAGTTGGATCGTCGAAAACTTGCTGATGAGGGTCTTCGAGATGTTTTGAGAGAGACGGAGGATTCGGTTCGTCAAGACAAAACGAAGGATGGTGATGAGTTAAAGATTGAGGGTCGGGTCCCATGATAGCTGGTCGGTCTCCAGATGGGGGGTTGCTCTACGGATCCGATTTTGGCGGATGGTTTCCTAAAGCTTCACGGAGAAACATTAGTTTCAGCAGTTCGAAGCTAGGGAGAAGATCAAGGTTTGCAGCAAACTCAATTAGAGGGTGTGCATCACCATTCATACAGTTTAATGGGAGCTTTGGGTCATCGATGGTGTATACAGTGCATGATGTTATGCTCGATGATGTATGTGTTCGGGGGAGCTTCAGTGTCGGACACGAAGGTGGACAGATTCAGGAGTTCGAATCTCATGAGGACCGTACTGTCCGCTTGATTGGGCCAGCCAAGGATGAAGAATGTTAATGGAACGGTAGCATGTTTCGATGAAAGACGAAAGTCGGGAATATGCAGCCGAGACTTACAGTGAGGCTGATTGTTAGGGACTTCGATATTGGCCGTGTTATTGATATCGGCATGAACCCAGTGGTGTAGGAGGTGCTACACATGGCAGCTAGCGTCGTCGTGACGGTCGAGGAGCTGAAAACAACGAAAGATGCAAAGTAGTTTGGTGGATCGGAGATCAGTGGCATGGGGGAGCAGGAACTCTATCATGGGACGACAGGTATGGAGTCCAGTTGAGGAGCCATGGGATCAACACTCTCTCATTAGACTGGAGTTAAAGATTGTTGGAGTCTAATCTGGATTTGGTAACAACATATTTGTGGAGTCAAAATCTTATTAAATATTTGATTTGATTATATTTGGATGTTCATAATTGATGTTGGACTATTTTAGATGTAATATGATTCTTATTTTAGGGTTTTTTATTTAGAAAATCTCATTATGATATAAAATATATTTTTTATCCTATATATATATATATATATATATATATATATATATATATATATATATATATATATATATATATATATATATATATATATATATGGGTTGAGGGTGGAGGCACAAAATACATCACAAAGTTAAGATTCAGGGTGCTCCCATACAAAACAAAAGGAAGTAAAAGATCTGATCGAATAGTCGTCAACTTCGGTAGGGAGATTGTTAGGGGTTGGTAAGTGATTTCATTGTAATCTCCGTCGTTATTTTTTAGTGTGGTGATAGGGTTGAACCTATTAGGGCAAAGTGTTCAACATTGATTTTGTCAATCTTGTAATTTTACCTTAGTTATATATATTAGGATTTGTTCAGGTGAAATAGTCTCGTCATATACTTGGTCTTTATATATGCTTGGTGTTCGTTAGACGGAGGTTGGTTATTTCAGGCGGGTTGGCCTAAGTTTCGCTGAGGCATTATTTCAGACACGGTATCAGGTATCAGGTATCAGAGCACTTGTAAGACGTGTTCGATTCCCCTCACCCCAAATTAGAGGTGTGCATTATTCGGTTTTGAACCGAAAACCAAATCGAGCCGAATAAGACATACCGTTTGGTTTTGAAAATACTAAAAAAATTTAATAAAAAAAATCAGAATCCTATAAATTATGAAGATAAATATGGAGAACTACTACACAAAACGAGGAAATTGGAAGTATAGACTGAATCAAGTCCTTGTATTTTTGGTTCAAAATAACCACTTCAAATTCATAGAGAAGATAAATTCAATCTATCTTTTAATTTTTATAAAAAAAAAATTAATTTGAAACCTGCTTAGAAGTATATTAGTTGTTAACAGATTAGAAGTATACTACTTGTTAAAACTGCATTAAAGAATAGAATTCAAAGAAGTATATTACTTGTTAAAACTGCTTAGAAGTATATTACTTGTTAAAACTTCATTAAAAGATTTGAAAGAAAATAGAATTCAATACATCTTTTAATATTTATAATTAAAATCTTTTAATTTAGAATCTTCTAGGATGTATATACTTGTTAATAGCTTTTAATACAATGTTAAAGAAATAGAATTCAAACCATCTTTAAAAAAAATTGATTGTATATTACTCCATTAATTGATTTTAATACTATATTAAAGAAGATAGAATTCAATTTATTTCTTAATTTTTATAAAAAAAATTAATTTGAAATCTACGTTTTGATTTACAATTCAAGTAGCTAGAGCATATTCTGTTCGAGCTTTTAAATTATGGTTGAATTGAATTATATTTGATTCAACTAAAATTTTGATTTAACTAGTCACGTTAGCGTGCATTGCAAATAGAAAGGAAAAAAAAAATCATGTTATTCAAAAATAGCTTAAGTTAAGATTTGATTAAGTTAGGATTCGATATAAATATACTTAAATTTTAATTAAAATTTGTTACGTATGCTTATATTTTCTAGGTAGTAGATAATATCATATAGTCACGATGGCTCAATTTGAACGATTTTTAAGTATTCTTTTTTTTTTTTTTATAATAGCAGAGAATTAGATTACACTAAATGTAAATTAAATTAGATTATATTAGGTTTGGTTTTAAATTATAAACGTAAATGTTAGAATAATCTTTTACACTCTCAAACAGTCTGTTTAGTTCACAAAACCAGATCCCATAGTAATAAATTCAAACCTGATTAAATCCAAACACATAGCAATAAAAAAAAATTCCTCGAATTACAATATTTATTAGAAATAATATATAATCAATAATATGTATTATTATATCAAAGTGGCTTTCTTTATATTTCACGTTCCCGCTGCTTCATTGCTTTTGTATCCAAAGATACAAACAAAGTGCACCGGAAAAGATGGGGTAAAAAAAAAAATGAAAACAGAAATATACATATCCTTATTATATAATTTAAAAGAATTTAATGTAGAAAAAAAAATCTAGTTTTATTGGAAAATTAATAGAGGTTCTCCTGATTTTCAATCCATCCCTCTTCGTAATTCGGAAATGTCTGGTCAGGAGGAGACGACGCTTCCGACGGCGAAGACAACAAATAGGAGCAGATGGCCGAGTACTGGTTCTGGAAATTATCGAGGCTGGTGTCAGAAACCGCGTCGTCGAGGCTGGTGTTCACGACCACGCCGCCGCCTCCTCCTCCTCCTCCGTTGGCAGCGACATTACTACGATCGACCGAAGACATGCCGGTGAGCTTCTGCACCAGCGCCATGAAGTCTCGCGCCTCCGTGTGGATTACCTTCGGGGAGTGCGTGTATATGATGACCGGTGCGCGTTGGTCGGCGCTGGCGACGAAGGGGGAGGAGGAGGAGGACTTGTGGATGGAATGTGATTCTTTGTTGATCTTTAGCCGGCCGGGCCGCGAAGAACCGTTGGGTTCCCGCGACGACGACAGAGGACGCATGATCATCAATGGAAGAAGAAGAAGAAGAAGGTGTTTATAGTGACGAAAGAATGACAAAGAATTTGTTGGTGAGTTAGAGATGATAAGAATCTCTATGTACGGTCTTTAGTTGGAACCTATATATGATTTATAACCGTTGAGAGAAAATAGAGAGAAAAAAATGATACGTAATAAAACTAATAAAACGAGGGAGAGAGAGAGAGAGATGTAATTATTGTAGGGATAATCGGAACTGCTTATAGATTTCTGTTATCCACGTACCAAATAAAGATATGCTTGCGTATTTATAATCCACAAGTTTTTTTTTTTAGTATTTACTTACTTCTGTTTTTAGTATGAAAATCCTAAAGTTTGTAGTGGAAGTTAATCTGTATTTTCCAATTTTGAAATTGTAAAGTATGGGAAATGGCTTTTTTTTTTTTTAGTTTGAAACTAATTCATATTTTCCAACTTTTAGTTTATATGATAATGACTTGTTTTACTTGAATTATTATTTTATATTAAGTATATTACTATTATTATTATTTGGTTAAAGTAGTGCCTAGCATAATATCGGATGGGTACAAAATGGATGATAAGTGAGACTCATGAAATTCTCTTTATTTTTCTTTCCTGTTTGGTAAGAACTACGCTCCAAATCTGGAGTATCCCTTAGCTTTCTAGCAATTTTTAAGTATGGATAAGTGTCTATTGCAACCTTCAAGTGCTACAAAATTTAACTAAAAATCAAAATGTAACACTTGAAATCTCTCCCCCCTGTGGATGCTCTAACATCTTATAGAAAATTGATTCATATTTTGGAGCAGCTTGGATGCTTCCTAAAGTTGTTGAATGTTTACAATAAAGAAATTGAGTGAACGAGATTAGCAGAATTCTGAAGTCAACAGTTCATTCCGTCAGGGTCAGGCATATAAAAGAATCGAAAGTAGACGGAACAATCAGATGTTACATTAAAAAGAAGAGAGTCAAAATCCATCTTGATTTTTAATTACTATGCTCTTCTGTATGAAACTATATATACATTCATTCCTGTACTCTAATTTAGGGACTCTCAGTGAAATAAGCTTACAATGACATGTAGTAAGTAGTAGTAGTATTTTTCTAGGAATGAAGCTGGTGAAGAAGTGTATATATATATATATATTTGCAGACAAGTGAAGGCATCGAGTATCAATCAGTATGGTATGTGGCCAGGGATAGATGTTGTTCTACTAATCTCATGGCCAAGTTGAGTTATTTTGTTGATCAGCGATGTCTTTTCCCTCTCGAGCTGAAGCATGTACTCCTTTTGTGCATCCTCCGCAGTTTCTACTTCGCTCAGAGCTACAGATAGACCTTCTAAATTCCCGTCCTCCACTAAGCCATGAAACTTTTTCAAGGTTTCTCTCATCTGTATGCAAGAGAGAACATCATTAACTTCATGGAAACTTCTCAAGGAAAGATTATTGAAAGGTTAAGGGGAAGCCATTCAATTTTAGAAAGAAAACCCAAATAGTTCAACTAAATGTATTCTACGTATAATTAAGGAAGACATAGAAAACAAGTCATTTGTCAACTGTAAGATTTACATAGCTTGGCGAAAACAAGTTCAGGATCAAATCTGAAGAACCTTTGTATTCATGCCAAGGTTCAATAACTAGGTCTTGTTTACTGGTGTACCTGCTCCGAACCCTACATTGGTTTCGACATTCTGCACTAGACTGGGTAGACGGTTGAGGAAGAGAACTTCGATTCGCCTGGTCAGCAAGCTGTTACGTCCAAAATGTTGCGTCGCACCGAGATGAATTTGTATAACCCTTCACGGATCAAGGTTATGCGGAAAGCTTCCAGAATGTTCTAGAAGATGACGGAATCCTCCAGAAGGCTCGAGATCTTTCAGAAGACCCAAGATCTTTCTAGACGACTCGTGATCTTTCTGGATAGACTAGAAGCTTCCTTGTAAATATCTAGGCTCTAGAATTTTTTAGAATAATTACTGGAATATGCTGAGGCTCATTTGTTTCTCACCACAAAAAACTTGTAAGCATTCTCCATAATAAAAGAATAGTTACAAGTCCCAATATTGCTCCACCCTTCTCTAATTATTTAGTACTCTAGCTAAGCGTGTTCGGGAAGGCTTGCACGAGTCTTCGAATAGGAAGATGTTGCGCAGCACGCGACGAAGTGTAAGCAAAAACACTAAGTTCATGACAAGTGGTATCAAATCAAACGTCGATTGTCCTCATGTCAACATCCGATGTCGTCCATGAGGAGCAACCCGCATCGCCAAGGAGAAGACGAGACAGGCCCTCCAGGAAGGGGAGGAGCAAGGAGCCGTCGATGGAACGAGCCCTTGCCGAGTTGGCGTCCCGAATGGACCTCTTGGAGAAGGATGTGACGGACATCGAGTTGCAAGTGGAGCAAAACTAGACGGATTACAAGAAATTCGCTCATGGGTTAGAGACCGATGTTAGCCATGCTATGACGCTTTTTCGAGAGCAACTTCGCGAGATACAAGCCGGGTTCGAGAAGGAACACCAGGCTACGAAGGCGGAGATTGCTGAACTGCGCGAGGAACTCAAGACCAAGGCGGCTGGAGAAAGCCATTGCTGGTGGTGGATCTCCGAGGAGGGAGACGGCACCGAAAGTGAAGTATCTAGAACCCAAATCCTTCAACAGTGTGCGAGACGCAAATGAGGTGGATAATTTCATCTAGAATATCGAGCGGTACCTTAAGGCGGTTCGAATCGAGAAAGAGGCTAATAAGGTAAACACTGCGTCCCAAGCCACTACCGGTGGTAGATCTCCGAGGAGGGAGGCGGCACCGAAAGTGAAGTATCCAAAACCCAAATCCTTTAACGGCGTGCGAGACAGGAAGGAGGCGGATAACTTCATTTGGAATATCGAGCGATACCTTAAGGTGGTTCGAATCGAGGAAGAGGTCGATAAGGTAAACACTAGGTACCTTTATTTCACTGGGGATGCTATGATGTAGTGGCGCCGCAAGTGCATCGAGAAGGAGAAGAGACTCTGCTCGATCAAGACATGGGGGGGTCCCAAGAAGGATATCAAGTCTCAATTCTACCCGGAGAACGTTGAGTTTGTGGCAAGGCAAAGCTTGCGTCAACTCAAGCGGATCAAGGATTATGTGGCATAGTTCACCTGTCTGATGCTTGCCATTTTCAACATGAGCAAAAAAAGATTGCATATTCTTCTTCCTTGACGGTCTGCAATCGTGGGCGGCACATGAGTTGCAGACCGTCGTGGCCAAAGTCCCGAGTCGAAAACTTATGTACGTGGACGTGAAAATCAACGGCCACAACACAACGACAATAGTGGACACGGGGGCGACGCATAACTTCATCTCGGACGCGAAGGTCCAGCGCTTGGGTCTGGTGCTAGAAAAAGACTCGAGTAAGATGAAGGCGGTCAACTCAGAGGCTCGTCCCGTGCAGGAGGTGGCTAAGGGGGTGGTGAAAACCAAGTGGGAGACTGGACAGGTGCCACCAGTCTCACGCCCTACCACTCGACGACTTTAAAATGATCCTCATGATGGACTTCCTCACTTAGGCAAAGATGATTCCTATGTCACATTTGGAAGTCGTTGGGATCATGGAAGAGGGCTCCTCGTGCATGGTGAATATTGCACCAGGCGAGTCCATTAAGGAGAAAGCTCTCCTCGCCCTCCAACTTAAGAAGAGGGTGAGACACGGAGGGATGACCTATCTGACGATACTCAATACAGAAGAGGCGCTCGTGCAAGAACTTCCGTCCGAGATTCACGACGTCCTCGCGGAGTTCAGGGATGTCATGCCGCAAGAGCTTCCGAAGAAGCTACCTCCAAGGAGGGAGATAAACTACTCCATCGAGTTGGAGCCAGGCACAAACCAGCTCGCTATGGCCTCTTATCGCATGGTCCTGACCGAGCTCGATGAGTTGAAGAGGCAACTAAAATAGATGTTCGATGCGGGATTCATCAGGCCGTCCAAGCCCCGTTTGGTGCACCGGTGTGGTTTCAGAAGAAGAAGAATGAGACCTTCGTTTGTACATCGACTACCGTGTACTAAACAAGATGCCCATCAAGAACAAATACTCTATCCCGTTGGTGGCGGACTTGTTCGATCAACTAGGAGGCGCATGATACTTCTCCAAACTCGATCTATGCTTCGGGTACTATCCGGTGCGGATAGCCGAAGGAGATGAGGCCAAGACGACATGCGTCACGATGTATGATGCATATGAATTTTTAATCATGCCTTTTGGACTAACGAATGTTCATGCAACGTTTTGTACTTTGATGAACAAGCTCTTCCACCCCTATTTTGGTCGGTTCGTCGTGGTCTATCTCGATGATACCATTGTGTACTCAAACACGATGAAGAAGCACATCGAGCATTTGAAGGCGGTTTTCCAAGTGATGGAGGAAAAACAACTCTTCGTCAAGCAGGAGAAATGCTCCATTGCTCAAAAAAATGTGTCATTCTTGGGACACTAGATCGGACATGGCAAGATATGGATGGACGAGGTGAAGGTCTATTACATACGAGAGTGAGAGGCTCCCACCCGGCCGACAGAGCTGGGATCATTCCTAGGCCTGGCGAACTACTATCGACAGTCCATCCGAGGATACTCCGCCATAGCAGCAGCACTTACAGATCTGTTGAGGAAGGATTAGACATGGAGTTGGACGTCCAAGTGCAAGAAGACATTTGACACACTCAAGAGCGTCGTGACGGAGGAACCGGTCTTGTCATTTTCGGACAGGGGTGCAACTTGGGCGGGCTAAACCCGAGCCCGATTAGGTAAACCCATTAATCGGTTGGGTTAGTTGAAGATATTCAGGTCCGGACTTGGATTCAGGTTAAAATATTTAAACCCGATCAAAAATCGGGTTGGACTCGGGTTCATGTGTCGGGTTATCCGAAGTACCCGAAACTCTTCAACTCCTTATATATATATATATATATATTTTGTTAGATTACGTGTGAATTAGTCAAAATTAGTTACTGTAACTATGTTAGTTCCTATTTCTTAGGATTAGTTATCTGATATGTTTATCTTTTATGCTATTAGATCAGTTAGAGAAACTAACTGTGTATTCAGTTATATTAATTAGGAAGTTAGTTCAATTGTATTCCTATTTATACCAATCCATTAATGAAGAGAATAAAAACGCTCAATTACACCTGCTTTTATGGTATCAAAGCCATAAAATACCTATAAACACTTATATAAGATTCTGTCAATTCTAGATGGCTAATCCAAGTATTAATAGCACCGGTTCTACTGGTGAATCTTCTTGGTCTGGTGGATCGAATTCTATCTCTACCACTCAATCCCTTCAAAACTATTACATTACCTCACATAAACTCAATGGAGGTAATTTCATGGAATGGTCTCAATCCGTTAAACTTTTTGTCCAAGGACGAGACAAGTTCAGGTACCTTTCAGGAACGACGGTCAAACCAGACGCATCCGAGGATCCAGCCGGCTATAAGAAGTGGGATGCCGAGAACTCGATCATGTCCTGGTTAGTGAATTCCATGAAGGCGAACCTGGGAAGAACTTATTTGTTTCTCCCATCAGCAAGCACAAACTGGACGGCGGTGAAGGAGACGTACTCAGATCTCGGAAACGCAGGCCAACTCTTTGAGATCAAGACGCGGCTGAGAAAGACAAAGCAAGGTGAGAAAACCGTCACTCAATACTACACCGATCTCAAGATGTTGTGGCAGAAGCTAGATCTCTACTACAACTATGAATGGAGCTGCTCAAAAGACAGCGCCTTCTACCAAAAGACCATCGAGGAGGAGTGAGTTTTCGATTTCCTTGTTGGGCTAAACAAAGAGCTCGATGAAGTCAGAGGAAGAGTGCTTGGCCGAGAGCCACTTCCAAGCACTCGAGAAGTCTTCGCAGAGGTCCGTCGAGAGGAGAGCCGCCGCTAAGTCATGCTCGGACCCGGTATCACCGACACCTCAGCCACTCAAATGGACACCATCGCCATGATAACGTCTAGGTCCGAGCCAACGCTTCACCGACTCCAACCACCGCTTCTCGAAGAAATTTGATCGCCCGATTTGCGACTACTGCAACAAGTTAGGACATATCAAGGCCAAATGCTGGAAGCTCCATGACAAGCCAGCCGATTTCCAGCCATCTCAGCGATCCTCCCGCGACAACAAAAGTGCTTATCAAGCGTCTCAAACCGTTTCCAGCGAGCAAGGAGCCCAAACTTCATCATCTGAGCAGACCTTCTTCAACAAAGAAGATTTAGAGCAACAGTATAAGCTATGGACCTCACATAAGTCATCATCCTCACCTTCCTCATCCTCAGTTGCCCAAAAAGGTACCTTTAAAACAGCCCTAAGTCTCTCTACAAAAATCCCTAACCCCTGAATCATAGATTCAGGGGCCACTGACCATATGACTGGGTCCTCTTATCTACTCAACTCATATTTTCCATGTTTTGGGTATGAAAAAGTAAAAATTGCAGATGGATCTCTCTCAACTATCGCCGGAGAAGGTTCCATCATTATCTCATCATCCATCACTGTAAACAATGTCTTACTTGTTCCTAACTTAACATGTAATATATTATATGTCAATAAATTAGCCTCTGATTCCCAATGTAGACTCATTTTTTCACCTACTGGTTGTATCTTTCAGGACCTATGTTCGGGGAAGATGATTGGTAATGCTAAAGCGCACCAGGGACTTTACTATCTCTCAGAGGTCAACTCGAGTAAACAAATTCAGAAACCTCAAAGTTCTAGTTTTATTTTCTTATCAGATAAAATAATGTTATGGCATTTCGCTTAGGCCATCCTAGCTTTGAATATTTGAAACATTTGTTTCCTACCTTATTTCAAAATAAAAATGTTGATTCTTTACAATGCGAAATATGTCAGTTAGCTAAGCATAAAAGAGCTTTTTTTTTTCCTTCTGTTAGATATACACCATCTAAACCATTTTCACTAATACACAGCGATATGTGAGGACCATCTTGAATCAAAAATATTTCAGGAACGAGATGGTTCATCACTTTCATTGATGACCACACTAGGAACACAATTAATACATTCAAAAATTTCTACACTATGATTGAAACTCAATTTTCAAATTTTGAGAACTGATAATGGTATGGAATATTTTAATGGAATCTTAGGACAATTCTTAACTGAAAAAGGCATCAACCATCACAGTTCTTGTGTTGATACACCTCAACAGAATGGTATTGCCGAAAGAAAAAATAGACACCTACTTAAAGTCACCCGAGCTTTAATGTTTTCTATGAATGTTCCCAAGCATTTTTTGGGAGATGCTATACTAACTGCTTCATATCTAATTAATAGAATGCCAAGCAAAGTACTTAACTATCAAACCCCGGTACAATTACTTCAAAATCATTTTCCGAAAAATAAATGTTTTACTAATCTATCTCCAAAAATATTTGGTTGCACTGTTTTTGTTCATATTCATGATCATAAAAGAGGAAAATTGGATCCAAGAGCTACTAATGTATTTTTTTGGGATTTTCTCCAACACAAAAGGGTTTCAAATGCTTTGACCCTAGCTCGGGTAAATTTTTCGTAAGTATGGATGTCATATTTTTTGAAACAAAACCTTTTTTGAGAAAACGTTTATTCAGGAGGAGAACACTCATAATAAAGATCAGTTTTGGAAATTACAAGCATTACCTATATGTGAAAACATTGAAAATATCCACCACCAATCACATGATGTGCCTCGGGCTAAGAATAACAGTAATAGTATTTCATCTCTTAATGAAACGAGTCCCATTGATGACCAATCTACTGAATTCCGGGTTCACTCGAGAGGGCACACGAGAGCTACACAAGACTCTCCGGTGCTGCCAACATCCGAACCAAGCACCAGCCCAGTAACATTTCTCCATTACCTAATTTATCTCAAGCCATTAAATTCCAAGAAGAGTCGATCAACCCTGAATCAATATAATCATCCCACAATAGCCTAAATGAACCCATAGCCCTAAGAAAAGGAACCCGAACCTGCACGAAATTTCCTTTATATCCGATGTCAAACTATATTTCCTATCAAAATCTATCTCCAAGTTTTAGCGCATTCACGACCAGTATAACTAATGGTGAGGTTCCTAGTTTTATACACGAAGCTCTAAGTATTCCTAAGTGGAATAAGACAGTCTTAGAAGAAATGAGGGCCCTAAAGAAAAAATGAGACGTGAGAAAATGACTGAATTGTCTTAGGGACAAACGCACGGTTGATTGCAAGTGGATATTTACGGTAAAATACAAAGCTGATGGTAACGTGGAAAGATACAAAGCGAGACTAGCCGCTCGTGGGTTCACTCAAACCTACGGTCTAGACTACGAGGAAACATTTGCCTCGGTTGCCAAACTTAACACGGTTAGAGTTTTGCTCTCCTTAGCAGTGAATCTCGATTGGCCATTGTTACAATTTGATGTCAAGAACGCGTTCTTAAATGGGGAGTTAGAAGAAGTATTCAAGCAAGTTCCACCCGGTTTTGACAAGAACTCCGATGGGAAGGTGTGCATGTTGAAGAAGGCTTTATACGGCCTTAAACAGTTTCACCGGGCCTGGTTCGGAAGGTTTTCTAAAGCGATGAAGGATCACCACTACAAACAGGCTCAGTCTGATCACACCATGTTCTACAAGAACACTCCGAGAGGTAAAATAGCTATACTAATTGTTTACGTAGATGACATAGTCATGACAGGAAACGACGAGACTGAACTCAGAAAACTAAAACGTTTCTTGGCTCAACAATTCGAGATAAAAGACTTGGAAAACCTCAAGTATTTTCTGGAAATGGAAGTCGCAAGATCACCAAAGGAAATTGTAATTTCACAACGGAAGTATGTGTTGGACCTCCTGTCTGAAACTGGTCTCCTCGGGTGCAAACCGGCTTCAATACCGATTGATCCCAACCACCGGCTCAACAATAAAGGAGATGTACCGGGGAACAAAACCAGGTATCAAAAACTCGTTGGAAAATTAATTTATTTGGCTCACACTCACCCCGACATCGCTTATGTCGTGAGTCTTGTAAGTCAATACATGCAGTCCATCTGAAAGTCACCTCGAGGCTGTGTGAAGAATATTACACTACCTCAAGGGCAGTCCAGGAAAAGGAATACTCTTGCAGAAAAACGAGAGCAGGCAGATTGAGGTTTATACCGATGCAGACTGAGCCGGGTGTTTAGATGACAGAAGATCAACCTCAGCATATTGTACATTTGTTTGGGATAACTTGGTGACGTGGAGAAGTAAGAAGCAACATGTAGTGGCTCGAAGCAATGCGGAAGCTGAATTTCGAGCTATGGCACATGGAATATGCGAAGTCATTTGGATAAGAGGCTTCCTGGAGGAACTACAAATCGAATCAAGCTCACCAATAAAACTTTTCTGTGACAATAAATCCGCAATCAGCTTTGCTCACAACCCTGTCCAACACGACCGGACCAAGCACGTGGAGATAGATCGCCATTTCACAAAGGAGAAGCTCGAGAAAGAAAAAGCCATTTGTTCCAACAACAGAACAGCTTGCAGACATACTCACAAAGGGCCTATACAGGCAGAAGTTCGATAATTGTCTCAGCAAGTTGGGCATAAAAGATATTTTTGTACCAACTTGAGGGGGAGTGTTAGATTACGTGTGAATTAGTCAAAATTAGTTACTGTAACTACGTTAGTTCCTATTTCTTAGGATTAGTTATCTGTTATGTTTATCTTTTATGCTATTAGATCAATTAGAGAAACTAACTGTGTATTCACTATTCAGTTCTATTAATTAGGAAGTTAGTTCAATTGTATTCCTATTTATACCAATCCATTAATGAAGAGAATAATAACGCTCAATTACACATTATTTTAATTTAAATCCTAAATCTCTCCACCCAAACTCTTCAACTCCTTATTATAAATCTTATTTCAGTTTGTATTTTGTAATGATCAAAGCTTGATTGCTAGTTGATAATTGTTTAATATTACTTATGTTTAATGTTATTTCAATTATTATATTAGGGCCCGATGGACCCGAGCCCAACCCGAGCCTCCGGGCTTGGTCATGGGATTCATATGTTGAACCCGAGGTCGGGTTGGGCTTGGGCTCGGACTAGGCTTATGATTCATCGAGTTGGGCTCGGGTTGACCTCAAGCCCGACCCAACCCGTCCGAGTTGTACCCCTATTTTCGGACTAGTTAAGGCGTTCGAGGTGCACATTGACGCATCTGACTTCGCCATCCATGGGTGTGGATGCAGGAAGGAAACCTCATCGCATTCGAGAGATGCAAGTTGAATGACACAGAGCGACGATACACGGTGCAAGAGAAGAAGATAACAATCGTACATTGCTCGAGGACGTGGCAGCATTATCTCCTTGGCATCAAGTTCGTTGGACAATGTTACTATGAGCTACTTCCAGTCCCAAAAGAAGTTCTCTCAAGCAAGCGAGATGGCAAGATTTCTTGGCCGAGTTCGATATGGAGCTTCGATACAAGCCGAGCAAGGAGAATCATGTGGCAGATGCACTCAGCAGGAAGGCCGAGTTAGCAGCAGTTTGCTTGCTCAAGGAAGACATTCTTGACCGTTTCAAGGTAGGTGTGGCCGAGGACCTATTGATACATGCGCTGGTGAACCTCATTCGCGAGGGCAAAACGCGAAGGTTTTTGCTTAGGGATGGACTTCTCTACACGATGGACGACAGAGTGGTCGTGTCTAAGTGGGATGGCTTGCGGAGACAGGACGAGCTTATCTACACAAAGGACGACAGGGTGGTCGTACCCAAGTTTGGTGGCTTACGGAGGCAGCTACTCAAAGAGTGTCACGATATCAAGTGGGCCGGACATCATGGGCAGAAGAGGACATTGGCACTGTTGGAGGCCGCCTACTATTGGGCTCGCATATGCGAATATGTCGAAGACTATGTGCACACTTATCTTGTATGCCAACAGGACAAGGTGGGTCATCAAAGACCCGAGGGCCTGCTTGAGCCTCTCCTCGTGCCGAGTCGATCGTGGGACAGCATTTTGATAGACTTCATTTTTGTCCTGCCGAAAATGGGGGCACTTGGGTCAATTCTCATGGCTGTGGACCGATTCATCAAGTACGGGACCTTCATTGTTGCTTCAACGGACTGCATAACAGAGGAGGCTGCGCGCTTGTTCATTTCCCATGTGGTAAAGTTTTGGGACATCTCAAGGAGCATTATCAGCGATTGTGACCCCCACTTCACGGGATAGTTCTGGACGGAAGTGTTCAAAATCCTTGGGTCAGATTTGTACGTCTCGACCAGTTTCCACCATAGATGGACGGACATAGGGGTTGGGTCAACTCTCTACTCGAGGAGTACTTGCGGCATTTTGTGAGTGCTTACCAACGAAATTGGGTGTATCACTTAGACATCCCTCAGTTCTACTACAATCTCCAGAGGAGCGTAGCATCTCTTTAGAGTTGGTGATGGTTCGTCAACCGCTCGCGCCGCACAGGTTGAGTGCGGGATCCCTGGGTAGAAGCCCTGCGGCCTACCAGTTTGTCTCGGACTTCAAGGAGAAGGCGGATATTGCCAATGCGTTTTTGAAGAATGTCGCGCACAAGATGAAGAAACGGGCCAAGCGAAGGCCGGTTGAATACAAGGAAGGGGTCTTTAATGATAATCAAGCTTCAGCCGCAATAGTTCAAGGTGTTCCACAAAGTGCAAAAGGGACTGGTTCGCAAAGTTCCTACAAGCCCGAGCTCTCCACTAAGTTGAAGAGTTATCCCGTCTTCCATGCGAGTTACCTTAAACCTGATTGTGAAGACTTGGAGGACCCTCAGCACGGAGTATCGAAGCAACCCACGGCAACCATGACTACGTCATTCGACAAAGAAATGGAAGCCATACTAGACAAGTGGACCATTCGTCGGCAAGGCGTTTTCCTATATGTTGAGTACCTCATCATATAGAAGGAAATATCGTACGGCAAGTCCAGCTGAGAACGTGCTGTTACGCTGCATCAGTTCGAAGTCAAGGTCCATGAGTTTCTTAGCGGATATGATTGACAAGGACGCCAACGCCATAGGTGGGGGAGAGCGTTACACCCAAAATGTTGCGCCTGATCGAGGCGAATTTGCATAACCCTTCACTGACCAAAGCTATGATGAATGCTCCCGGAATTCACTAAGATGGTGGAATCCTCATGAAGACTCGAGATCTTTCTAGATGACCCATGATCTTTCTAGATATTCTAGAAGTGTCCTTGTAGATATCTAGGCTCTAGAATTTTCTAGAATAATTCATGGAATATGCCGATTCCAGAAGCTTCTTGTAAGCTCTATGAGGCCATATAATAAATGGGAGGCTCATTTGTTTCTTACTACCGAAACTTGTAAGTATTCTCCAAGTTAATAAAGGAATTGTTACAAGTTTCAATATTGCTCTACTAGTCTCTCAATACTTAGCATTCTAGCTAAGATCGTTCGGGAAGGCTTGCATGAGCCTTCGAGTAGGAAGCATGTGCGCCACACGGATCAAAGTGTAGGCAAAAACTCTAAATTTCGTGACAGCTAGCTAGCTAGAGGAGCCTCAAAACACTTGCTACCTAGCGTACTCTTCTGCTACTAACGAAACCGAAAGAAAACAAAAACCAGTGACGTTTCATATAGATCAAGAGGCAATACTTCTTCTTGACTTATTCCATTCCATAAACGGAAGAATAGAAGGCACGTAGCTTTCGATAACACTTGGAAGTTCATTATTATTCTCAGATGTTATGTTAAAGCAAATAGCATTTCCTATTGAGAGGGGTTTCGGTTGTTTAAAATCCATCGGTTTAGGCTGATAGATACAAGCTTGATTCATGCACCTGTCAGTAGTTTCTTAAACTGGCAATAAAATTGGATTATTTGGCTTTCGATGACAGAAAGTAATTATAAGATTAACCAATTTAACGTTAATAGAGTGCAATTTTTATTTTGTAGGATTCAAGGGTTAGCATATATATAATATTTTGACCTTCTAATAATACTATATAACTAGTGTAGATATTTTAGTACTCTGATCTGCTACCATCAAGAATAGAAACCTTTGGTGTTAGCATATAATTAAGTTCGTCTCCTTTTGGGTTGCGTTTGGTACAAAGTTGCAATATTGCAGGAAATACGAAAATTCTATATTTTAAGGAATAAAATATCAATGAAAGGAAATTTTAGATTACAACATTTGATCGTGATTTAATATACCTGAGAATAATTCACGTACAACAATATATCTTTCTTTTTTTTATTTCTATCAACTTATATT
This sequence comes from Iris pallida, assembly GCA_029216955.1. Classification (NCBI taxonomy): domain Eukaryota; kingdom Viridiplantae; phylum Streptophyta; class Magnoliopsida; order Asparagales; family Iridaceae; genus Iris; species Iris pallida. The sequence continues at coordinate 1,078,675 of JANAVB010025998.1, forward strand.
TAATAGTGTTGCATTTATAAACAAAAGTTACTGTAGTTTAGTTGGTTAAGACATTCTTCAATTATTTTGTAGGCGAGGGATAAAATCCCATCAACGTCATTATTATTACCAAAAATTATTTCTGCTTACTGGAACTAGACCCAACTGGGACCTAGACCCAACCCAACCCGGAAAGAACCAGAACCGACCCAGACCCGACCCGGGCCTGCCCCGTCCCCGAGATGAACCTGACCTGAATACAACCCGACCCGGACACGAATCCGAATCCGGACCCGGACCCGAACGATCTGGACCTGACTGACCCAAGTACCACCATGCAATATTTATTCCCATGGGAAATAAATACATCCACATATTTTAGGGGGAACAGGTTTTCCATGATTCATGGAAAAATTATTTTCCTGGGCATTTCAAATTCCGGGATATAAATTTTATAATCCATATCAATCATGGTAATTAATTTACCACCCCAAATATTCCTGGAAATAAAAAAATCCGCGTACCAAACACATCCTTAGGTTGACATCCTTCTAATAACAAATTGACGTATTGCTAATTTGGTGGTAATGCTCTTACATTTAAAGAATCCCACATCTAAATATTGCTTCAAAAGAAAAAAAATATTAGGATAGCAGTTGAAAAAAAAAATATCCGAGACTGTCAAGTCACAATATATAAGCCAAAAAAAAAAAACTGTTGTTTTAACCAAGAGGTCCCAAGTTCAATCCTCATTAGCCACATTACATCTTGTTTATAGTTATCTTTTTATTTTACTTTTCTTTATATACTCTATATAATGCCCCCCTTTAAAAGATTTAGTAATTTCATTACAACAGTAACACTATTCAAGCAACATAGGCTTTCAAGCAATCGATCAAACAAGGGGTCCTTTGCTCGTTCAGTTGTTCACTTCATAACCTATGTCACATAGAAATCCACAGAAAACATGACATAATTTATGGTTTTACAGGTATCCACATTAGGCACATATCCTAATTGATTTTATCAAAAGAACTTTAACTAGCAGCTCAAAACATTTCCATATGAAAGGTAACGGCGTCTATTCTTCACAGATTCTACTTCCGCCTATACTTCATAGATTCGACTTTGCGGTAACTCTAATGGAATCCATCTAGTGGGATAAAAGATGTTAAAGATAGATGATGCTTAACAACATATTCATCTAGTGGGACAATAGTGGCTGTTTAATGCATGTATGATCCACAATTTCAGATGAATAAAATAAAGAGAACTTTTTCTAACCTGCCCGGACATCTTCTGTGCTTTACTTGGAGAAGACATGTAAGTCGCCATGCTAGATACTTTCTCTAGTTCTGGAACTCTTCTTGTCACTAGTACATGAATCTCTCCACTCGTAACACCTTGAAGAGGTATCCACTTCTCCGCTGTTTGATTTGGAGGCAATCTTTCGTATTCTACAACACAATCACCTATACTTACCATGGGGAGCAAATCATTGTGATCTTTCACATGCAAAACCAGGTGATCACCCGTGTCAGGGAACTCTAGAGTTTGGTTCCATTGAGGATTTAACGTTTTGTGAATAACCTGCATTGCATGTAACCATGTTTCCTCTTAACTAAAAATTAAACATGTAGATAGAAACAAATAGTGTGCATATCTATGAAAAGGTCATCATTCCTGACTCTGGTTGTGCATACTTGTATTGTACAGCAAAACAATTTTTACTGTCATTTCCTCTATTTTATTTCTTTATTGAAGCCTAAACCATGGGAAGGTAGGTCATGGACCATGATATCTGATGATTCTGAAAAACGTCTTTCGCTAGCTATGTTCCAGAAGTAAACTAGCAGAACCTGCTTGGAAAAAATGTCCTTTCTGATTATTAGCCCGATACATACTTTGCAGTAAATAAGTCTCACTCATCATATTCCACAAATTCTGAGGTTCCAGCTAGTTTTCTTAACCATCAGTGACCAAAGTTTAACACTACATGAGGAGATTGTATCAAGTCTTGGCTGAAGGCTCCATATGTTCCAAGTATCATCTCCAAATCATTGCTATTCAACCTTTTAAGTTTAGGAATAGATGTATAAAATGCAGCATGTGAGAAATAGAATAGATGAATCATCTGAAAGGCTTATAATTATATGCTCACATTGGAGGCATGAATTGACAAAAACAGATAGTTGAACACTTCCTTGAAAGAATGAAACTTCAACGAATATCTTATTATAATTATTTGGATGAAAGAACTCAATTGAACACTGCCTTGACCCAATACCTCGTTGTCGGGTCAAAGGACAGCGGCGCAGACCCCGGAGGCGAACCCAACCTGCCACTTTGCACCCCTGCAAATTCAGGTGACAATTGTGTTTTACCTAGCAGATAAGGTCTGGATCATATTGATTGATCTAATCCAGCAGGCCTTGCTTGTCAGGAATGATGGGCTCATTCCCGTGGCTGGGGACATTGTTCTTGGGGCAAGAAAGTGGTTCATTGCCCCGAATAAGGAAATGAATGAGAGGGGGCGAGAGTGAGAGAGCAAGACGCTAGCCAGTGAAGGCAGGAGGATTGGAGCATTGGTGAAGCTGCTCCCTGTTAGCTGGTGCAATTGTCAGCAAGGGGAAAATGAGAAGAGGGAAGGAAGTCAGGGTATTTTGCATTTATTTTGTTTTAGAAATGTCTTTCTCATTGAAATGAAGGGTGTTTTCGTCAAATATGAAGGTTTCAACTCCTAAGCTCAGTACACCCAGTATGTGCCTTTCTCTCTCTAGTGCCCCTTCACCAAAACCACTCACCACCAACTCTATCGTACAATCAATTGTTTAAAGTATGGCTCCTTCCCTTCATCCAAGTCATTGAGGTTGTTCAAACTTCAAACAAATTAATGGTTTATGCAAAGATTAACACCAAATTTCCTACTCCATTTTTTTATATTAAAGTTTCATCAAAAAGGATTATTATCCAGTGCGGAATTATCAACTCAAAAGGAGGTGAAGGAATTGCGCCGAATAAGGACAAGGGGATGGAACTGACTAATGTGGTAGTAGTACGGTCAACGAGCCTTAGAGGACCTGGTTCTAAAAACTCATTGTTGGTGTAGGCACTAGAAAAATAGAAGATGAAGACCTTCACACATGAATAGATAGTATCAATATGAAATGAAATTGTGTGGCCTACAAGAAGAAACAATTTAATATCAATCTACTCTTGTGCTCCACATGATCAACAATCATTTTGCAATATGTAAAATAGTCTTCCAAAGTTGACCTGAAACTTCTTGAAATGCTCAATACAATCAGACAATGAATGGGAAAATCTGTACATTCTTAGTTTGGTTTGCTAGCTATATTTTCTAATGAAATTGTGAAATTATTAAATATTCCTGAATTTTACTTTATGGTGTATCCATATGTCTAACTGCTGCTATACTTGCAGAAACAATTCCTATAAATTACAACTTAACATGAACAAATAGAAGAAATCCACACAGGATAAATGATATAAAACTAGAAGGATTTCAAGTAATAAATAACATATAATAGGAAGCTAACCTTTGTCCTCTTCTTTGTGTTACCATATTGCACTATTACAAATGGATCACTTGTTCCCCTTAGGTCAGCAGCAATAAGATCTCTAGCTTCAATTAGGACTAATTCAACAGTACCAGATCTTGGTAGCGAATTCTGCATAAATGAATATCATGATGTCATCAATTACAATTTGTAAACTAATCAAGATGCTTCCAATAACATACAAAAATGTAATATATAACATATGTAAGGACCATAACAACTTTTGCTATATGTTCTTACCTTCTAAAGTTTGAATGGATCAATTTTAACAATGTCCCTACTTTTCTTATAGCTTCTGTAATAACAATTTCTATTGTCTAGCAAAGTGTATCTTACATTCCACCCAAAAAAGTCATTCAGTAGCTTACAAAGTTGAAACCATACCCTGTATCCTTCATGATCATCGCTTTTGACAGCTTCGATTTGGAGCCGCAATTCACCTGAACTAACCCTTTCAAGGGGGATCCACACATCCCTGCAAGTGCCTTCTTGAATCCCTTCCAAACTCACCTGTGCACTGCCAATGTTCTCATCACGAAGTGTTTCAACAGTGTAGCATTTGATCTTGAGATATTCACCGCCTCCTATTTCTTCCAACTCAAACATTTGGTTCCACACAGGATTAGAAGTATGAAGAATTGTTTTTGTTCTATGAGCAGCCTGAAGAGCAAGCAAACCAATTATTCAATTGTAAATCGAAAACCAAAATCAGATAAAAATTGTAACTAAGCAATTCTGTGTGAAGTGATAGCAACCAACCTTTCCATATTGTAGTTTCACATAAGGATCACATTTTCCAGATTTACTGACCATATATTTTCCTTCCATTACAGTAATAATGAGTTTCCGTCCAGTTCTTAATTGAAGACTTGGAGAACCATATATAGAAGGCTGAGATTGACTAGTGACAGAATTACGCAAGCTAATAGAACCATCAGAAAACTGCCACTCCTTTAGCACTAGGCTTACAGCCAACTGCAATAACAAATGAAGATTTAATGTGTCAACCTTGTGTTGCTATTATTCCAGTAACAAGGATGCACGACAGCTACATCTACAAATCTTATTTGTAAAAGCATTAACAATTGATAATTACTGATGAAGGAAAAAAGAAAAGGTATGGTGCTACGTATAAGCAAGGGAACCCTAAATTTTGGAAAGTTCCCTTTTTCTCTGTTCGTCAAGCAAATCATTCGGAGGACCAGATTTTCTTATGTACTATAATTATCTGACTTTAAGTCTCACAATCTGCAACAAAATTTTGAATACAGGATCTAGAGTGATCTGTAGTCAATCTACAACATAGGATTAGGAAGCACATGCACTCCCAAGAATGGTGTGTCCATGTCATGTCATGTCGGACACACTTTGGACATACAAAAATACAATAGGACGTGCCAAAATAGGTGTCATCGATCGACAATATCATACTAGTATTCATCGCTACCAATACCGATCGATACCAAAATTGGGGCTATTTTCCCGGTCAATTCAGTAAAAGAAAAAAAATGAAGGATAATAGTGTGGCGAAAAACAATGTTGATACTACTTGATACAATGATTTGATCATGATGAAGAGCAATATGCTACAGATGTCAAAAGAAAAATCCTTATCAACACATTTGTAACCATTACCACTTGTTGAAGTTGTATATCATAAATTCACAACGTCGACTCTTAATAATGTTTCATTTAAAACTATCCATATGGGGGTGCTTTGTCTAAAAACAAGTATAATAAACAACCAATATCTATTGTAGACGAAGATTTTAGTAATTTTTCTGTATAAAAATATATATTTTAATAATTTGAATATTATTCGATTCAAACTGACAAAAACAACAAAATAATACATAAAATTATACCTAAATGTATCTAATATTTTACTAGGTTTTTAAGCAATTTCTTACCATTTTTTCTTTCCGAAACCAAGAACATCAAAACTCCAAACGGAAACCAACTTAAACCGCCAGTGTCGTTACCCATAAGGGTCTGAAACTGACTAACTGACTTTATTACAGACACTAGTTTTGTATTAGTGTCCATTCAACATAGCATACAACACTATTAATAGTTGATTAAACTTATTTGTGCGACTCTAATATTCATTTTTTTTCATATAAATCCCTTACCCTCAAAACCCGACAATGATAATTTTGCATGTATAACCTTATCACACTTTCACACACATCATATACAGCACAAATTTGAACTTACATATTTGCATCCATTCTGAATTATACAACTTGTATTCGTAACCATGCAACATAGCATATAACACTACTAATAGTCAATTAAACTTATTTGTGTGACTCTAATATTCATTCTTTTCCATATAAATCCTGTGACTCTAATATTCATTATTTTTCATATAAATCCCTTACCCATTTCAAAACCAGACAATCATAGTTTTGCATGTACAACCTTACAAATATTACACTTTCACACACATCATATACAAAGCAAATTGGAATATATATATATTTGCATGCCATTCTGAATTATACAACTTGATGGACTTAAAGTCCCAATTCTATTGAAGCGATGTTCATATAATCACGACTCCCCAAAATCTAGTACAAATTACATGTAAAAATCAAATAGATAAATAATTCATATATAACACTCAACGTGCAAATGACTACTAAATGCTAAAAATTATCTAGGATCGCAGGATTCTAGCTTTTTTAGAATAAAGATTCTAGAAAACGACAAGGTGAGACACTTGAATATAGGTAGACTAGAGGCAGAAAAATACCTCCCCATAGTTAGTATCCTCAAATGGTACTACCATTTCAACTGTTTTACCACAGTACTCAGCTTGTTTTGCCACTACACCAGATCCACGTGCTATAGCCCAAAATGTCGTAGAGCCATCTGCAACATATCTCAGCTGTCCAAATAGTGGAAAAAAAAACACTTGAAATGTTCACATGATCTTGATATCTTTACATACATCCAATGTATCACAAGAAATTAGTGGATAGAAGTTTGTAGTTGTATCATTGAGATACCTTAATCTCACAGCTGGTCAAGTAGTTAAACTTCACACTGCTTGATTCCCGCTCATAAAGATGAAATTTAACTATTCCAGTAATTCCATGCAATATCATATTGAAGGTAGCATCCCATCTAGGATTTAGCCCTTGACCAAAGTTTGTTCTTCGGGTCAAATCTCCTAGTTCTACTTCAATAAATGTCTGCAAAACCTGATTTCCAAAACTTCCTGAAGATTGACTGTTTCTTGTTGAACTTAGCCGACTTCCCAAGCTGTTAGCTTTCAAATTTTTGCCGCCAAAATTACTAGCTGAAACTACAGAAACTGAAAGTACACACCCAACAGCACTCTTCCCTAGATCCACTGATGGCAAGGAGTAACACCCACGACGAGGCTCAACCATTGTCTTGCCCAGGGTTTCAGTAAGAAGCTTAACCTGATTACAAGGGATAGAAATCTTTAAAAGTAGCATAATAATGAGTAATTTATTATTAAATGTCAGTCACAATACAGTTCTGGAGAATGTTATGGTATATTGTCAAACTGCCTAAGAAATTTCATAGATTTGAGTAATCACGGAACTAACTACACACCAGCCAACTTGAAACACCAGGAAGTTCTGTAGCTGGAAGTGTTTGGCTCCCTCCACTTCCAAATGCAACACCTATTCTGATATCTGGAGTAGACTCAAATGAATAAAGTATTGCTTGACCATCAAGAATTGGTGTTAAGAGGAGCTGCAGCATAAGAAGTCCAAATAAGACTGAAAAAAACGTACAAGCTAGTAATCTGTAATATTGTCTCAAAGTTATGTGCACTCGACATAAAATAATGTCATGAACATATAATTAATAATATTAGATACAAAAACAATTGTGTGCTACAAAATGTAAACATAACGAATGCTAGGAAAGAAGTGTGTGGAATAAAAAGTCAATCCAATATATCACATACAAGTATTGTGGAGTAAGTTCCCAAGACATTTAATCACACGGAGGTTTTCTTTACAAATCGATCAATCCATTATTTCAATTTTTCTAGTTTTCTCACCTAAACTTTTCTAGTTTTCCCACCTATCCACATAGTCTCCTAAACTATAGTAATTTTCATCGTAATCATTGTATCCACCAACTCCATTCCCTTTCCCATTATGGTTCTTATATCCCAAGTTGCTAATCTAATCCTAGTATATCTCCTTAGCTCACGGGTTCCTATACCCTATAAATCCGTGTATATTTCTCACCACATTTGAGTAGCAATGTGAAGCACCATTTATGGGGAGTGACCTAACCACCTTGTTCACTTGACATTGCACCGGGATGATACCAATGCAACACAGCACTAATGGATGGTAACCTAGCAAGGACCCTTGCTCACTTATCATTGCACCAGGATGATATTGATGCAACACGTCACTTATGAGTGGTAACCTAGAAACCCATCCTTGCTCACTTATCATTGCAACGGGTGGGAACAATGCAATGTGAATCAACAAAGGGACAGACTATGGATTCATTTCATAAAGATCCAACAATGTTTTACTTTGGTTGTCGGTTATATAATGCAACCCGCCTTTATCTAGGCTTGAGACTAGTAAAAATATAAGATATTAAGAACAAAAAGATGGAGTTAATTAAATACTATAAAATAAAACAAATCATTGAAATGAATAACACTATACATTGTTACATGAGATACAAATCATCCCAACAAAGAGACAAATCAATGTATTAAGATGCTTATTAAATATTTTGTTTATACAAATTTGAAGTTTTGAACTATCTTGAATAATAAAATTTTAAAAAATTTAAAAAAGGTAAAGAATATGTAGAGTTTGGTGTCTTTTTTGTGTTTTGCTATTATTATTTACTTACTACACTTTTGTATTGTCTATGCTTCATAGAGGAAAACACAGTAAAAAGGAATTGGTGAGTAAGAATAGAGAAAAAAGGGTTAAGAGAACAGTAAGTATTAAGTAATTAATTTTGTGAGCTATCCACATGCTCACATCAGAACTTAGCATGTGCAATATAAACGGTGTATCTACTGGCAGTAAGCATGTGGTCTACCCACTTGTTTTATACAGGAGTTCATTAAGTTAAAGACTGAAGGTCAGAATTTCTCTTGGCTGTCAAGAGAATACACTAGAGTGGATTGTTGGGTATTTCAGTTAAATGACTGATAACCGGGCAATGCATCTATACATAGGCTGAGAGTTTCATCCAAGTGCAATAGATCTAAGGACCAACCCAACAAGAGTGGGAAGAGGGTTTAAAATAGCTCCCTCTGTTCTTATCTTCCATGTAAGAGAGGTTACTGTGTTGGCTGACAGTATTTCATCTGCTTGGACTAAATGCTCGGTACAGCTAAAGTGTGGGGTTACAAGGTAAGAGTGAAATGCACATCACCTAAAGGGAAAAACTAAAGAGGGCATGGTTGATAGGAAGCACAGATGAACTGCCTAAATAGTCGATGCAACAGCTGTAAAACAACATATTGCATCCAACATCTTCATCACTGGAAATTAAAATGGCTTGGAGGAAGGTGAAAAATGAACTGACACCAAGTGAAGGGAAAAATATGGACTTCGAGGAACAGAGATCTGCACCACAGTAATTACATTAGCTCGCACATCAATACCAAGTGTGGATGGAGGCAAAATGTATGAATCAATTACCAAGATCCAGAACCAAAAGAATTAAGATGTTTCCAGCAAGTACACATGCAAGCATCCATCATTTCGCATGTGAAGTCGATCTCGAATACCTATTGAAATACTTAACGGGACTGGGATAAGAAATTTCACGACTTGAAAATGAGCAGCATACACACTTTTAATCTGAAAAGGTTATCTCGAGACTATATTGAAACATATGATGGGAAATGAACTCAGATAAAGAAACCTACATATTTGGAAAATGAGTAACAAAATGCAAAGTAAGATTATTAATAAGACAAATTTCCTTTATCTACATAAATTTGCTTGCACAAATGACAATCATAACATCTAACTAAAAACAATCATTAAGCAACGAACATAGCACAAATCAAAAGATATTTCAACAAGAATTGAGAAGGCAAGGGAACTTTACATACATCCCCTTTGATGTGAATCTGGTTAATGACAATGCGGGCAGTCCCCCTCAGTGGCTTTGCCAACTTTGCCATCAACATCACACTCATTTCATTAGTGTCCCAATCAAAACCCAATCGTAACACTTTCTGCACACGCATAGAGAACGACAGTAAGTTTCTTATCTAATGAATGGAGAATTTTATGACCTACAAGTTGCCCAAAAAGTACATATCAATAATCTATCCCAATTAAACTCATATGGCTATGTCTCTACGAATGTGAAGTTATGAGTAACTAATGACCTAAGCTACATAAACAAGCCTAAGAACATAGTATAGTTGTTGGTTACTTAGGCACTAATTTAACCTAGCAAGTTAAACTAGTTCAACATATTGAACTTATGAGTTGGAAACATGGGTAGTTGAAATAAAATAATATTGTATTAGGATGTTTAAAATACACATAAAACCTCTCATCTACATGACAATGATAAAAGCTTCTAACAGTGGTTCCTCTCTTGACAACACCCATACTTAACAAATGCTAATGAAGCATGTTTAATTTTGGTTTGACAGGTTAAGTCCTCTTCGGGGGAAAAAATGGTCAACAAAATATTTTATATCTGAAGACAACATTACAGTTAAATGTCTTTCTCAATTAATAAAGGGAAAAGAAAGGGGAAATGACCTTATTACATAATTATCAAGATAATTAGTTTGTATCAAGGTTGTAAAAGTCTTTAGGAGTCAGGCAGGCACCTAGCGCCTAGCCCAGCCTAGGCCCATCTAATTCTAGGCGGTCCACAAAAAACTGGTCCAAAAGAATTGCTGAAATTTTTTCATAAACCCCAAATAATCTGGTTGTTGGGTGTCGAGGCGGGCACTACGAGGGCACCAGGCGCCTAGTGCCTAGGCACCGACTAATCTCGAATTTTGGAACAATAGTTCATATATGCCTTAGATTATTATAGTAGAGGCATCTCCTTTTTACCAAATATTGATATAAAAAGTAGTTAGTGAATGAGGTGTTAGCTGAAGGTTTCTACTGCCTATAAAAATGTTTGTGATCAACATCAACTACAACTCTTTAATTGACAGGTATAGACTGCCAATAGGTATACTATCATAGATCATCAACATGCAAGAGTTTGCAGCTCATAGGGTACAATTAGTTTGCTTTTTCAATACTCCCTTCAGAAATTATGCATTCAACTGAAGAAATATAGTTGGAGCCACTTGGCACAACTTTAAGGTTTTCCACTTGCATCTTGAAGATTCAAGTCGTGGAAGTGCAACGGGTGCACATCTTGCCCTGTGCGGACCTTGCATTAGGGGGAACCTTCAATGTCTCATGCTTGCATTCAGAATATGTGATTCGAGTTACAAAAGCGGTTCCTCCGTTCTATTGTGGGTTTACTTTTCTTGAAATAGAAATGGCTGGTGATGTAAACAAACAAATGCAGTGGGATTCAAAGCTAGATGAATGAAGTAAAGTGCTCATGGTCTTTTTTTCTATCAAACATGCTCTAGCAAAATAACAAGAGTAGCAATTTTGTATAGACAACAAGGCTAAGATGGATGGATGTTAAAATAAGGATAAAGTGAGGAGAATAAGTATATCGAAGGTCAGAAGTTAAAAGCAAATTGCAACAAACAAGACAATGGAAAATTGACCACAAGGTCCACGATGAAACAACAAGAGTGATAGTTTACTTACTCAGTTAGAACATGATAGTTTCTATGACGGTTCGTTTACATAAAGTAAACAAGTCTCTTAAATTAAAAACGTATGGAACATGCACTCATTCAAATCAAGTATGGGCTTCATGTATCTTTTCTTACATATATTGAAAATATTCCAATTCTTCACATGCCAATGCATGTTTGCAGTATCGGCGATACCGATACCGATACGGTTTGGCATGTCCCAATTCGATACCGGCCGCTAGTGATAGCGTCGATACCGACGTTGGGGGGCTATTTTCCAGTCAATTCGGCATAGAAAACTAAACAAAAAATACCAATCAGTAAGGGTGTAAAAGTATAGTAATATTGTAAAAGCATGTAAATAAAGAAAAATCATTTATCGCATGTAAATCAATCGATAAAGGTGACTATTATTTAATTAAATTTCAAAACTACTAAGAAACAACATAGAAAATACTTACAATTATGTCTAAATGCGTAAAATATTTTTTTCTAAATTTTTAATAGGGTTAATTGCACTAACCTCCCCTATGTTTTATGTTTATTACACGGGATACCCTATTTTGAAAATAATGTAAAGGGGTAATTACACTAACCACCATTACTTTTCCCACCATAAGGGTACCAGTGTCAATTATTTTAAAATAAGGATATCTCGTGTAATAAACATAAAATATAGGGGAGGTTAGTGCAATTAACCCTTTTTAATAATTATTATTAATGCTTTCTAATACGAAAAAAATATAATACTCCGATCCAATACCGTCGATCCTGATACTCATACGAAGGTCGGATACCAATTTTGATGCCGATAATGTGAACCTTCCTACTACTAGGGGATATATAGGAACCATTCACAAATCTACTAGTAGTTGCCTGAAATATTTTCCCACCTAACCTTGCTTAGAGTTTCATTATCAATACAGATTTAGAGCTGCCAGGACACAACATGTAGTTATAACTTGCAAAACCAAATCCTATGAATTAGAATTATGGCAATGACAAGTAGGAAAAAGTGTAACAGATGAAGACGGCAAAACTCCCCTACACAAATGAGACGAGGTATCAATGTTAAGGTGATGGAGTAATAAACAAGAATAGCAGAAAAGCTACGACTAGCATTAGAATAGGATAACGATGGGACTATTCTAGAGCTAATTGGCCTATATAAAGTGTAACCCTGAGGTATGGAGGACAATTATGACAGTCTTCTATAGCTAATTGGCATGTATACAGTGTAAGCCTGAGATCAGTGAAGATGAATACCATACGAGTAGAAGGAATGAAAAGACCAAATTGAAGACTGATGCTTACAGAAAAATGGAAGCAAGACGTAAGAAAGGATTAGAGCTAGACATCAGATCAGATGAGAGTCAGCAGACAAGTATAACCCCTACCAGAACACCGAAGTTAAGAGGGATAAAAATTGTTTGGGCTAATTAGTGTTTAGACCCTGGATTTTATACCAGTTTCGAGTTTAAGACCTGACATGTCCAATTGGAAAGTTTATACCCTAAAATTTTATTTTTTTTGTTTCTTTTTACCATTATACCCTTCCTCCCATGCCTGATAATAAACTTCGATATATAGGTTAGGGAGTGTATATAGGAAAAAGAAAGGCAAAAATAAAAATACAGGGTCCAAGCTCTCCAATTGGACATGTCATGGCTTAAACTCTAAGCTGGTACAAAATCCAGGGTCTAAACACTAATTAGCCCAAATTGTTTTGACAAAAGATATTTATCCAAATGATAGAAACTATAATGAACATGAGAAATAACAAAAAACGAGAAGGTCCTGAGAAAATATGAAACAGCTAAGTACCATCTACAACTTTGTCATAGAAAAACTTATTTAAATGTAGCTGGTCGAACTTTGAAGTGTGCTTTTGCCCATAACAACAACACCAAAACTGAAATTTAGTCATCCCCTAGATCGCATAGACAGGATTTGGTACGGACACGATACAGATTCATAATACGGCATTTTTCTAAACATTAGTATAGAGGTATGATATGGATATGGTTATATATAGACAAAATTGTATCTATAAATATTATATACGCTATATATTATGATATCTGTATTTATGCATATTTTATGTAGTAAATAGGTTTCAAAAAGTTCTAGAAATGATATAGTACAAAGAAATGTCACTTTGTCATATCCCAATTATGTTCAGTACGATCATGACCATGCAAAATCACTTTCAATTAAGTTTTGGGTCTCTTTAGAACCTAGACATGGGCACATATCTGACACGAGTGTCTGCAGAAGTGTGATGTCGGATACATGTAGGACATGGATACGACACTCTGAATGAGTAACTGTGCAACATAGATCAATCGTCCCAAATATGTAAATCAAACAATGGACTTCTATTAAAAGAATAACGTGCACACACAGCACAAATACAAAGCAGAGGGGATTTAAATAGAAACAAACCTGGTCACCTGATGTAATCCAGTGCATCCCATGCCGCCCCAAGTTTGGCGGGCAGGAGCCTAGAGAGAATTCCTGTAGTTCTAACTTTTCCTATATAGACTTAGAAGTTCAGCTTGCAAAGCAGAAGCAATTGAATGCTGTGAAAGCATAGCCAAAAGTAACACTTACAATCAGGGTTGGTCTCCGGGACTTTAAGCGTCTCTGAGGAAACAAAAAGGTATCCAATATATTAGCAATAAGGAATAAAAAGAAAGAAAAACGACTGCATTGTGCTAAAAGAGATTCCATAAGAATGTATAACTCTACTGTTAGTGGGTCTACGTAGTTACTTTATCCCACAACTAGTATAACCTTTTCAGACGCCGGCATGATTTATATTGTTCCTTATAAATCAAGGTTATCATTTATATATATTTATACGAACGCTTATTGTAGGACCAAATAATGGGTTCAGCTTTGGGTACTGTATTTTAGCAGTGATAAGACTAAATGTCAGGGTACAATCTGGTTTCAATAAATGACTTATAACCATAGAGAAGCAAATATGCAGACTTTTGTGCTAGTTTCTGATATATTTTTAAGTGAAATCCAGATTTGACCAGGCTTTTGTCATACTCTATTTAGTATTTACTCTAGAACAATAGGTTTCAATAATCCTAGAAATCAAAACAGAAACAGAGATGACATAGAAAGAAGAAGAAAAGAAAAAGAAAAAAAAAAAAAAGAGGAGGGGGGGGGGGGGGGGGGGGGGGGGGGGGGGGGGGGGGGGGGTAGGGGGGGGAAGGGGAAATTAACATGAATGCCCACTTTTACTTTGCAAGTGTGAGAGAAATATCTCCAATTGGCATAGAGTATTTTAATTGCCATGTGATAGAGATTTGCATTTGGGATGTAATTCGTTTTCATTCTTTGGCTTAATGTGTCATAGATATGGGGGTGGCCCAGCGGTTGGGATGGTGTGGGTTATGTGGGAGGCCAGGGTTCAAGCCATAGCCTCAGCGCAACAACAAAAAAGTGTCATAAAGACGAATGCAATTCCTTATAGCAAATTGTATCATCTTACATCATTGTATAAACTATTTATAATCTAGGGGAACTTGGAAGGTGCTCCTTGATTGCATGAGCTTAAACTGTATAGACAAAAAGTAGGTTTAACTTGTATGTCAACTAATGTTCTAGGCTTTATGGCATGGTCCTCTCATATCCATAGCTACCTTCACTAGGAATTTGACACCAACAAAGAGGAAGAGGTGTGGGGGGGGGGGGGGGGGGGGGGGGGGAGAAAAATTAGCATGAATGTCCAATTTTACTTTGTAGGTGTGAGAGAAAGAACTCCAATTGGCATTAAGTATTTTAAGTGCTATGTGGTAGAGATTTGCATATGGAAATGTAATTGATTTTCATTCTTTGGCTTGATGTGTCATAGAGATAGGGTACCCCAGTGAGGCCAAGATTCGAGTCTTGGCCTCAATGCAACAGGAAAAAAAAGTGCCATAAAGTTAAATGCAATTCCTTATAGCAAATTGTATCATCTTACCTCGTTGTGTAGACTCTTTATAGTCTAGGGAAACTTAGAGGATGCTCCTTGACGGCATTAGATTAAACTGCATAGACAAAAAGTAGGTTGACTTTGCCAACTGGCCTTCTAGGCTTTATGGCATGGCCCTCTCATGTCCATAGCTACTTTCGCTAGGAATTTGACACCAATATAGAGGGTTAACATCAAGTTGAACAACCGGTCATAAAGCACTTGTCAATCCTATTATGGAGCTTTGTTATGCTCCATAACTGACCGCATGTTTGATGGGAGAGGACTTGAATGATGATGATGATGTGATAGAGATTTGTTATGCACGTCTTTCTCCAATTCTTTTAAGGACTGATAATCTTATACATAGATTCTCATGACTTGAGAATATTTTGTCTATTATTATGCCACACTTTTAAGTATGCACTGTTCTATAATGCTAGATAAATAGTCTTAGCAGGTAACCTTTACAGCAGAGACAGTCAAAATGGTTTTAGTTCTACAGATGGTACATTCCAGAATGCTTCCATTGCATATATTACTTCAACAAATTTTCAAATGAAACAAGAACATCAAATTGCTAAAGAAGATTTAAAATTACTCTATTTAAACCCTATTATCAAATGATAGGAAACATGGATGCTCACCTCCACAACCGAGAAAAACCTTCTCGAGATTTTTGGTTCCAAAAAATTGGGCCACACTTCCATCGTTAGTTTGTTCAGCCATTCACAAGGCTCGAATGGAGTTATGGGCTGCCATACGTTCTTAAAGATATAAAGATCATTTTTCAAAATATAAAAGCTGAAAGTATCAAATTATAGGTTAAAGATGATACGGTTGTGTTCAATATGAGTTGCTTCCATCTCATGTTCAAGTCTTCTACAAGTACTTGGCGCTGACACCTTCCATACTGCAGGGGAAACAATAAACTATCATGTCTGAGACCATCTATTTTCTTAAAAAATCGACTATGGCTTTCGCACTCAAATCATTAAACAAACTACCCAAATAAACAGATGCACAGTCACCGAATAATTGAGAATAACTTTTAGTTAACGTCTTAAATGCATATAGTACAACAAACCAACTCCTAAATTATCAGATTTATTCCCTATACCAAAAAAGCAAAAACAGCCTTTTGCAGCAGGACAAGCTCTCATTTTCCTCTTCTCCTATTTCAAACAAGACGGTATCAGCTAATTTGCACAAGTCATCATCCATTGAATGAGCACATTAAGCATTCTGCTCCTGACAAGAACTAGACAACACAACCCAAGTTTAAACTTTTATATTCTTCTTCAGAAACCAAGCAATGACCCAACTAATTTATTTTAACAAAAATAGGAAAAACTACGAGATTCACCCCAGAATCACCAAGATACCATACTCCACTAAATCCATCACCTCAAATCATAGAAGTTATACAACTAAGGTGCTGTTCGGTTGCCCGTAAATGGATATATCATTGAACATTAGTTGTTGCAAGTCCTATTGCTCATCCAGTATTTAATTGTAACTAAATATCCTCAACTATTCTAGTTTTGAAACTTAATACCTTGAAGTTTCATATTATAGTATTATACAAGTTCATACCATGAACTATTGACGAGTTTCAAGTTGATACCCTCCTTTAGTCAGCAGATAAATTTTCCATCCAAACATAGAAAAGTATATTTTTAGACCAAATTACCCTTGGTAATGTTTAGGGTCCCATTACAACAATCTTCTTCCTCTCTTCCCTCCAATCCAGCAAAGCTCTAACCCCTAACTGTAAGCGGACCCTAACCCTAATTCTCCTCCTCATTCTTCCTCTCTCTCTCGCCTTTCCTCTCTCCTCCAAGGTTCACAGTATCTGTATCGGAATCAGCATCGGACCATTCCTTTGAGTATCGGGATCGACGGGATCGGCAGATTCAGATTGGAGTATCGGATTTTTTGTATCGAAAAGCAAACAATTATTAATAAATTATTAACATCTTAGAAAAATATATTTTATACATTTAAGCATAATTTTGAGTATTTTAAGTGTTGTTTCTTAGTAGTTTTGAAATTGAATGAAGTAGTAGTCACGCTTGCCGATTGGTTTACATATGATAGATAAGTTTTCTTCTTTACATGTTTTTACAACTTTACTATGCTTTTGCACTCTTTCTAATTGGTCTTTTTCGTTCAATTTTTTTGTCAAATCGACCGAAAAAGAGACCCCCAATGTCGGTATCGATCAGTAACGGATATCGGTCGGTATCGGATCGGGACATGCCAAACCGTATCGGTATCGGTCGTATCGAGTCGTATGCGCCGATACTGCAAACTATGTTCTCCTCTTCCTCCCCTAGAACGGGGGCTTCCCCAGCATGACCGCAACTCCTCCAACCAAAAGCAGCGCCACGATGAGCCTTGTAATGCCCCGCTCCGCACGGTGCATTATGCTGAGTCGTTGACTCGAAGAGTTGCGTTGACCCGATTACGTATCGATGCGAATCGATACAAAGTGTTAAGTTGTCCCGAGCCATGCATCGAACTAAGTCGATGCGAAGAGTTGCCTTGTCCCAAAGAATGCATCGAGCGAATCGATGCGAAGTGCCGCGTTGCCTCAAAGGATAAGTGCGTTGAGACGGCTCGAAGATTCTAAGAAATCGAATCGACCAAGGCGCAAGTCCAAATCGATGCAAGTAATGATTTTAGTTGGTTTCATGTGCAGGCTATACGTTTACGCTGAAATGTTAGAGGTTGATCTTTTGCCTTATTCAGTAAGGGGTCCGTGAAAGCAAATCGTCGCCTTGCGGCGGACGGAAGCGTTGGCACGGTAAGCCCAAATCGGACGTATAATTCAATAAGCACGAAGTGCTCGAATGGCTAAGTCAGGAGAGTTGCCCGTGCAACGAAGTTATGAAATCGAGCCGCAACGGCTCGGCGAAACGACAAGGCGCATTGATTCAAGGTGGGAGGAC
Organism: Iris pallida; assembly: GCA_029216955.1. Lineage (NCBI taxonomy): Eukaryota > Viridiplantae > Streptophyta > Magnoliopsida > Asparagales > Iridaceae > Iris > Iris pallida. The sequence goes on from JANAVB010025998.1 coordinate 1,096,942, forward strand.
ATTAACTCTCTTTTCTACTCCATCATGCTTAAGTAAAATACATATCATTGAATGCTGAGTTAACCTATCAACGCCACGGGCGTGGCTCGATAGAGAGTTAAACGTAGTGCGTGTCGAACACTAGATAGAACAATTGAAATGAATCGTACGGCAGACGTACGAGTCGCTATGGAACATTGGATATCGCAAAGGCGAGCGCCTCGGTGCGCAAGCTGCAATAATGTGGGATAACTGTACTCGGCGAGTGCCTTAGTGCACGAACCATACCGTGCCTTCGCGCACGAGTTAGAACGGCTAGAACATTGAAAGGCAATAGGCGAGCGCCCTAGCGCGCAAGCCACGGATATTGAATGCTAAGTCATAGAACATCGAAAATACGGTCGAAACGTGCCTTCGTGCACGAGATAATAAAAGATGGCTTCGTTGCGAAAGAATACAGTTGTGGCATGAATGTGGCGGAACTGTCGGATATGACATAATGTCTCGAAAGGTATTCGAGACCTTCGGGTCGTTCGGTTGACGAGCATTGAGTTGAGGCATGATGCCATTGAACATTGAAACGAAGTATGAAACGGAAGAACATAGAAAGTTAACGGAAGAAATACGAGATGATAATGCGACATGGTGCCCTTCGAAATGTTCACGGCCTTTAGGCGTTCGATGAGGACATTCGGGCGATCGTGCCAATTGAAATAGAGATAACCGAACTTGCTTGGTTGTATGAAAGATAAGATTCGTTGCATGGTCAAATGGACTTAAAGATATAAAAGCCCGTGCATGGGTATTCCCTCGAACACGGCGCGCCAGGGCGCTGGAACCGTTCGGCCTAGGAGGAATTCGTTTACGGCATTGTTGGTGCACTTCATTTAGAAGGGTAGCGACCTTCTGGTGAATGTGATAAGCCACTTGCTACGATTATTTCGATGGCCTCTGATGTTGGTTAGCGGTTAGCAACCGCACAGAGTTAACATCGTCTTATGTTTCGATTCGATAAATATAAGTCCATTCTAGCCCAAAAAGCTAGTGACCTTCATATAGTTAAGGGCGACGGGTTTGGAAGTGCAAGGTATGCATATATCCTGCATGGATGGATCCTGAATAGCGAGCACTTATAACATGACAGGAAAAACGGATAGGCGTATTCACCTTGCATCGGTGCAAGGGCGAGTGCGTCGATATTGCTAAGTTGTGCCACGAATCAAACACGAGATTGCTTGCCTGTTTACTTACGCGAATTGAATAACATGCTTGCCATGCTTTACAGTCTTCGAATATGCCATGAACTCATCCCAAGGAGAACATAGAAAGAGAACTAAATTGTATGCTTGCATGAATCAATACAATACTAAATGTTGGTTTGTTAAGTAGGTTTTTGATCAGTACAGCGAGGACGAAAGTACTAATCTCCCACTAGTTTGCTAGCAGGTTCAGGGATTGGTCTGCTCGCGGCGGAGCTTCGCTTGAACGCATTGAGGCTTGGAATGCCGAAGCGTATTGAAGCGTGCGATCGCATTGACGCTCGGACTCGCGACAGGATTGATGCGACCGAGATATAGAAGGCATGATGTATAGAACGGTGAAATCCTTTGTGGGCAAGAGAGAACCTGAGTGTTGTAGCCAATCTGGCAAATTTTGTTGGGCTATCGAAAGCCTTTGTAATCTGATTTCGAATATCAATAAAGAGAATCGTTTTCGTATACTCTGTTTTGCCTTTCGTTGTTAACGTTCAACTCAAAGATAACCATTTGAGAACTTGTCATCTTGCCTTGCACGAGCGCAACTCCAGGCTCGTGCGGCATCACGCCCCAGCGAGAACGATGATTCGGGTGATTTCGGGTCGGGACGTGACAAATTGGTATCAGAGCTCTAGGCTCAATTTCCTCTGGACGCTTGCTTCATTTCAGTTCTAAAAGTTGCCCACCACCAATCGAAATCACTCTCGACTCTACTCGATGCCGCACTGGATGTTCCATACAATAAGTCTAATACAAATCATGTAATTTCGCCGCGTGTTGTTTTAGAAATTACATGGTGTTTGCGGGAAAAGTCGGAAAAGGTTTGTTGCTATAAGTGCAACGAGTTGCGAGATGTGAATTCAAGGATTTGTTGCCGCGGATGCAACACGTCGTGAATTGTAATTCGAGATATTCGTTGTTTGCAACGAACGATACGAGAAATGTTGGTTGCATCGATACAATGAAAGTCGTGGAATGTTGCTGCAGCAATTTTCACGCGTTGATTGTAAATGATGCGTTGAAAAGAAAATGAAAGTTGATATTGAATGTGTCGAACGGATTCACGTATCGATTTCAAATGTGTGTTTGCGATGAAAAGCGATAAGTCAATATCGAATGTGTTGAAACGGATTTGAACATTGACTTTGAATGTCGAAAATGAAACGTTGCACAATGTGCAATGCGTATTGAAAGTAAAATATTGCACGTGGTGCAACGCATGTCGAAAGTAAAATTATTGCACGTGGTGCAACGCGTATCAAAGTAATCGATGCATGAAGTGCAACGGATATCGAGAATGAATTTTTGCACAAGATGCAACGGAAGAAAACGAAAGTAATAAATCGAGAAACGAAATCGATTCGGTTGCGCACCGTGCTTGTGTTGGCAAATGAATGCATTGGCCGAGTTGCGTCGGATTTTGATTAATCAGAGTTACGGTTGTGATCAAGCACGATCACTGCGAAAATCGTGAGTCGGAAGAGATCGTTGGTTCGTAAGGAGTACGTTGCGACGGAAGTAACTTGATTTCTGGGTGGTATATGGCATACCACCGATGCAATGAATGGCTCGATTTCGAGTGGTATATGTGATACCACTTGTGCGATGAATTGCATCGACGTTTTGTGAGAATTGCGGAAGGTTTGTCCGCAACGGACGGGATAGCACCGAGACTCGATTGAGAAATTGTACGACGGCATGTTGATGCAAGTGTTCTTCGATGATCGGTTAGAACGGTAAGGCGGGACTCGTAACATTGAATGATACGTCGATTGAAAAATTTATGTGTCGGTCGAATAATGGGAATTAGCGAAACGATTATGCCTTGAGGCAACAATCGGATCGACGGGATAGGAATCTCGAAACGTTGAAATCGAACCGCACGACTTGCGAGCTCGATGAAAATGTTGGACGATACAAATTATAATCGAATCGCACGACTTGCGATCCCGATTGAAATGTTGGGCGAGACGAATCAAATCGTATGACTTGCGATCTCGATAGAAATGTTCGGCTAGGCGAATCGAATCGCACGACTTGCGATTTCGATAGAAATGTTGGGCGATGCGAATTGTAATCGAATCGCACGATGTGCGACTTCGGTGAAGAGTTGGTTGACGTGAGTAATCGTTCCTAAGAAATAGTTGGTTACGTTGCGGCGAAACTCATTTGAGTACGACTGAAAACACGCGAAACTTAGAGGGCGAGATCGTATGACTTGAGGGTTCGATGTTGGATAATCGATAACTCAGTTACGCGATCGAAGTATAGCGGGATGCGGCAAATCGGAGAACAAGTCGATGCGTATGGAAAAGTTCGTTGCGAACTTGGATGTATGCGATGTGAGTTAAGTTAACGTTGAAACGGATTCAAAGTTGACCCTTACGTTATCGAAATGGATACGGCGTATCGAGATCGATACGTAAGGAAACGTAAGCGATGTAAGAATACAAAATAGAGTGTGCCTCATGCTATGAAATTTTGTAAGTAACGATACGAGAATAAACGAACTTGGTTGATCGTAAATTTTGTGATTGATCAGAGACGAGACTATAAGTCATCGACGATTGCTCGATGCGTATAGCATCTCGTGTGTCGACCTGAAATTAAGATAGACTCGAACTCGATACGAGTAGATACTTCGTAAATTGCGGAATCATCGACGATAGTGCATGAATTTACTCGGAGGATAGTTGCGTATCAGTTGCGCCGATAGAAATGGTTATGTACGGATTGGGTAGTCGCATAGAAAATCGTCGGAACGTGATTTGGCTCCGAAATAAGATATAGCATGGTTCGTAGTAAACTGTCCTTCGGTGATGATCCACAATTATCGAGCGTAGCTTCGGGACAGCTGACCCTAGAAGACTTGACCGCCAAATCAAATTGAATGTTGCAGACCGTAAGATGACCCATGCGATATCGCATATGAGATTGCACCGATAACAAATGTAACACGGTGCATGTTGACGATAAGTCTAGGCGATCGAGAATTGTCGGAACAACTTTCGATTGAGAATGGTATAGTTAGATTTTGAGTATTCGTTGGATGAATGCTCGAATGGTTATGTCGGTCGATGATCGAACTAGAAATTCACCAACGAACTTGGTGATTCGGATAGGCGAGTACGAGAATCGTGCTATGCACGAGAGGGAACGATAAGGGAATGACTTACGAGTCATGTCGTTAGATTCGGATTTACCTTGTAATTGAGCTTGTGTGAATTGAACTTATGTTCGATGTTGCGAGACGGATAAGTCGGAAATTTGGCTAGTGAATTTCCTACTCAATAGGAATCGAACGTAAGGCGTATCGTAAAGACCTTCGTGTCAAGGCGATCGTTGTCTTGAGCACCATCGCCTTGATGTAAACTGTTATGTCGGATAGATTGTGGCATTTGTGCAATGTCAATTTAAACTTGCGTCGAAAATATTTGAGCACGGTGTCTAGGTAAGTCACCTAGCGGACATAGTCCTGAATGTTGATGCTTTTGCAAGTCAACAAAAGAGAATCATGTCGAGATAGGATACGCAGTGAAACATAAGAAATCGTTGGATAGTGACGCCGAATGCAAGGCGTTGCGGAGACTCGTTGTGATCGGATGCGCGACGGCTTGACGCGACGCATAGAATTGATAGTCCCGATGAAACATACAAAGTGAGAAATGCGAATTTTTGAATCGCATCATGTGCCTTGACTTTCGTTGGAGGATCGCGTATGTATCAATATGCATGTGCGCTAGAATTGCGAGAATAAATAATAGAGCCAAGTCCGATCGAGAATACGAGATGTCAAGTTATCGAGAATAAGAGTTACGTGTTTGCGTTGTTCCGATATCTTACAACTGAGCTTGGCTGAAATGCATATATTGGTGGGACGCCTAAAATATGTGTATGATTTCAAACTAAGTTGTACGATCCAAACGATAGTGAGACGAGATCGTGGAACGATCTAATGAAACCCTTGGAAATTTAGTATTGGTTTCGGTTCGGGACGAACCTTGTTTTGAGTGGTATATTATGTAATGCCCCGCTTCGCACGGTGCATTATGCTGAGTCGTTGACTCGAAGAGTTGCGTTGACCCGATTACGTATCGATGCAAATCGATACAAAGTGTTAAGTTGTCCCGAGCCATGCATCGAACTAAGTCGATGCGAAGAGTTGCCTTGTCCCAAAGAATGCATCGAGCGAATCGATGCGAAGCGCCGCGTTGCCTCGAAGGATAAGTGCGTTGAGACGGCTCGAAGATTCTAAGAAATCGAATTGACCAAGGCGCAAGTCCAAATCGATGCAAGTAATGATTTTAGTTGGTTTCATATGCAGGCTATACGTTTACGCTGAAATGTTAGAGGTCGATCTTTTGCCTTATTCAGTAAGGGGTCCGCGAAAGCAAATCGTCGCCTTGCGGCGGACGGAAGCGTTGGCACGGTAAGCCCAAATCGGACGTATAATTCAATAAGCACGAAGTGTTCGAATGGCTAAGTCAGGAGAGTTGTCCGTGCAACGAAGTTATGAAATCGAGCCGCAATGGCTCGACGAAACGACAAGGCGCATTGATTCAAGGTGGGGGGACATTAACTCTCTTTTCTACTCCGTCATGCTTAAGTAAAGTACATATCATTGAATGCTGAGTTAACCTATCAACGCCACGGGCGTGGCTCGATAGAGAGTTAAACGTAGTGCGTGTCGAACACTAGATAGAACAATTGAAATGAATCGTACGGCAGACGTACGAGTCGCTATGGAACATTGGATATCGCAAAGGCGAGCGCCTCGGTGCGCAAGCCGTAATAATGTGGGATAACTGTACTCGGCGAGTGCCTTAGTGCACGAACCATACCGTGCCTTCGCGCACGAGTTAGAACGGCTAGAACATTGAAAGGCAATAGGCGAGCGCCCTAGCGCGCAAGCCACGGATATTGAATGCTAAGTCATAGAACATCGAAAATACGGTCGAAACGTGCCTTCGTGCACGAGATAATAAAAGATGGCTTCGTTGCAAAAGAATACAGTTGTGGCATGAATGTGGCGGAACTGTCGGATATGACATAATGCCTCGAAAGGTGTTCGAGACCTTCGGGTCGTTCGGTTGACGAGCATTGAGTTGAGGCATGATGCCATTGAACATTGAAACGAAGTATGAAACGGAAGAACATAGAAAGTTAACGGAAGAAATACGAGATGATAATGCGACATGGTGCCCTTCGAAATGTTCACGGCCTTTGGGCGTTCGATGAGGACATTCGGGCGATCGTGCCTATTGAAATAGAGATAAGCGAACTTGCTTGGTTGTATGAAAGATAAGATTCGTTGCATGGTCAAATGGACTTAAAGATATAAAAGCCCGTGCATGGGTATTCCCTCGAACGCGGCGCGCCAGGGCGCTGGGACCGTTCGGCCTAGGAGGGCTTCGTTTACAGTATTGTTGGTGCACTTCATTTAGAAGGGTAGCGACCTTCTGGTGAATGTGATAAGCCACTTGCTGCGATTATTTCGATGGCCTCTGATGTTGGTTAGCAACCGCACAGAGTTAACATTGTCTTATGTTTCGATTCGATAAATATAAGTCCATTCTAGCCCGAAAAGCTAATGACCTTCATATAGTTAAGGGCGACGGGTTTGGAAGTGCAAGGTATGCATATATCCTGCATGGATGGATCCTGAATAGCGAGCACTTATAACATGATAGGGAAAACGGATAGGCGTATTCACCTTGCATCGGTGCAAGGGCGAGTACGTCGATATTGCTAAGTTGTGCCACGAATCAAACACGAGATTGCTTGCCTGTTTACTTACGCGAATTGAATAACATGCTTGCCATGCTTTACAGTCTTCGAATATGCCATGAACTCATCCTAAGGAGAACATAGAAAGAGAACTAAATTGTATGCTTGCATGAATCAATACAATACTAAATGTCGGTTTGTTAAGTGGATTTTTGATCAGTACAGCGAGGACGAAAGTACTAATCCCCCACTAGTTTGCTAGCAGGTTCAGGGATTGGTCTGCTCGCGGCGGAGCTTCGCTTGAACGCGTTGAGGCTTGGAATGCCGAAGCGTATTGAAGCGTGCGATCGCATTGACGCTCGGACTCGCGACAGGATTGATGCGACCGAGATATAGAAGGCATGATGTATGGAACGGTGAAATCCTTTGTGGGCAAGAGAGAACCTGAGTGTTGTAGCCAATCTGGCAAATTTCGTTGGGCTATCGAAAGCCTTTGTAATCTGATTTCGAATATCAATAAAGAGAATCGTTTTCGTATACTCTGTTTTGCCTTTCGTTGTTAACGTTCAACTCAAAGATAACCATTTGAGAACTTGTCATCTTGCCTTGCACGAGCGCAACTCCAGGCTCGTGCGACATCACGCCCCAGCGAGGACGATGATTCGGGTGATTCCGGGTCAGGGCGTGACAAGCCTTCCCCGACTCCTGGTCCAGGGGAGGCCCTACCTCCTCGCCGTCCATGATTCTTTATAATCTATTTCCTTTTTCCGAATTTACGATTTGGTTTAAATTTTCTTTTCTTCTAATGAACGAGAACGGATGAACAAAAATGGGGTAGCCATATTAGGGGAGTCGGGGTTATTTTTGAGTTTTTATATTTTTCGTCAACTCCGTTAGGGTGTCAAGTTGCATAATTATAGTTGAGGCATTAATTGGTGTAATATAATACTTTAGGTTATCGAGTTGTAAAACTAGAATTTTTGAGGGTATTTAGTTGCAATTTAGCCAATAAAAGAAATGCTTCGTTTTCTTGCGACTTTGTACCATTAAATGAAGAGACAAACAGAGGAAATGATCTAGCAAATGTTTTTGAGTGGCAAAAAAAAATGGGGTTTTGTTAACATGTGCACTAAGGGCACATGTTAATATATTGAAAAATACGAAACTGTGATGGGTACTCCCATCATCATATTTATCAATACACTTTTGACTTAAAACATTTATTAATAAATGTAAAATCTGCAATGATAAATATGTTGGTGAAAATACTTATATAAATTGGATTTTGCTAAGGGCACATTTTAATATATTGATAAATGTGTATTATATATTGGTACTTTCATCAGCACATTTATCAATACACATCTTACATTTATGATTTTATCAATACATATTTTAAGTAAAAGATGCATTAATAAATGTATTGTGGGAGTACCAATATAAAATGCACGATTATCAATGTGTTAACATGTGCCCTTATGCCTCGTTTGATTTATGGATTCAAGGAACTCGGGAAGGAAACTTGTTCCTTTCCTTTGTTTGGTAGCCACAAACTTGGAAAGTATTTTTGGAAAAAAAAAATAAGAGGAAAAATGATTCCTCTCAGGACCCATGGGATTCATTTTCCCTCCTTCTTTTCAAGCATTAATTACCCAACATTATGACAAAATAGCCTTGAGTTATTGTTTATTTTACCAATTAACTCTTCGAATTATGTTGACTATAATTATGTTGACATTGAATATTATTGGAATAATGATATATTTTTTCTTTCCTTTCCTACACCAACCAAACATTGGAAGGAAAATCAAATATTTTTCTTAAATGTTTTCCCTGTTTTACCAAACATAGGAAAGGAAATTTGATAGGAATCCTACTTTTCCATTCCCATGGAAAATACAAGGGAATTGATTTCCCTTTCGTGAACCAAACGAGGCCTTAGGGTACATGCTAACAAAATCCATATAAATTAACATGTGCCCTAAGGGCACATGTTAACAAAACCCAAAAAGGTTATTGCAACTTTTGTTGCAATAATTGCCCCTACTTTGCAACAAACCAAACGCTGAAAAATGTTGCAATTCCAACCAACATCGCATGAATGTGGTCCAAACACCGGAAAAAAAAAACATTCGAGCTTCTCTATCGAAAACTAGAATCCCACAAAAGATTGGATTTTGATGAGAGAATCACTAACAAACCCACAAAAAAAGATTGGATTTTGATGAGGGAATCAATGAGAATTCCATAAAAAGAACGGATTTTGAATATTGAATCACCTCGATCGTGGCCCAGACCGCGAAGACGAGGGGGACCCAGTTGGAGAAGGGGACCAACCACCTCTCGATGGCCCAGGCGAAGAGCAGCAGCGGGAGCAGGAAGGGAAGGAGCGGCTTGTCCTCGATGACGTGGCTGATGAAATCCTTGGCCTCCTTGGCGGAGAAGCGCCCTAGCTTCTTCTTCATCACCATCATCTCTTCCTCTTCTTCTCTCTCTACTTCTTGAATGATGATATAGTGATGGTGGAATCGAGACTTGTTCTCCTCTCTCTAGAAGAAGAAGAATAAGAAAGGAGGAGGGAGAAGAAGGAGAAGAAGAAGAACGGGAGTTGGGATCGTTTTTTCTCGAGAAGGGTTGACGACGGCTCCATTCTCTCACGCACGGAAGAATTGGAATGGGAACCAACAAAGGAGTGGCAAATATTATTTGTTTCTTTTTCCAACAAACAAGACATTGGTTGGAACCACTGTTTTAAAAAAAATCGGACCGGAGATCCATCTGGACAGGACAAGACATGGATCGGGTCAAATCGGTTCAATGATTAATCTCACTTATGGACACTAATTTTTACAAAAATATTCATTTACGAGTTGTTTTTGAAAAAACAGTGACGGGAAGGCAACAGGTTCATGGGTGAACCGGTTGAACCGACCGGTCCGATCCAGTTTTTAAAAACACTGGTTGGAACACCCATGATTGAGGTGCTTATGTTTTCGCTTTTGCTTCTTTAAAGTAGTTCCAACTTCTTCCACCTGTTGTTTTCTAATAGTGACTTATAATAAAACTTATGAAAAAGTTGGTTCGTTTTTACAGTAGCTATTGAAAGCAGAAGTGAGACTACTTACAAAAGTCCCTGATATGACTGTCACATCTCGATCTTGGAGGATCGAAATTCGTCACTGAGCGTAATGTCATACAAGTCTAAATTTGCACTTGTATAAGGGGAGGACGAAATACCATCGATAGAACATCTCAAAACAAGTCATTGCAGCGGAAAATGAGAAAAAAAATTGATAGACACTTCAAATGTCACGTCTTCGTTTTAGGCATCACACTAGCGGTGCATCTTCTTGTTGCAGCACTCTGAAGTCACTTGAACTACAATCTACATCCGCTCCGTAGCACACTTGAGTAAGTCAATAGTCGTGGTGGCCTCATGATCTGAGTGGTTTGCCACCCCCATTACGTACGTGCCACGTGTTCCATCTTTTCACTGAACGAAGGAGAATGTAGACTATTGTAGCCTTAGCCCCAGCGAACGTGGCCTACGTCACCTAGTCATCGCGGGAGTGGCAGAGATCGTATGCCACTCCCCAAGAGATTTTGTCGCGGTCGCGGGACAAGTGAGTAGTCCCGCAGACCATTTAGATGCATTCCCTTATACAGTTATAAATAGTCGATGCTTTGGCTATTTCGAAGACGGACAATTTTATACTCCATAGAGCATAGAATACTCCTCAGGGCATCTAAGAGCTTCTTCTTCCCCACAAACTCAATTTGGATTGTAAAAAAAAAAAAAAAAAAAAAACAGAGTGATCATTTGCTAATTATCATGGTGTTCATTGGGCCGGTCTAGCCCGGGCCCGCCCGTGGACCGGACAGGCCCGCCCCCCTAAAAGCCCGCACCGGCCCGCTGCTGGACCGAACCGGCCCGGCCCCCCACTCCCAACCGGTTCGGGTCGGGCCTCCCCCCCCCCCCAGCCCGAGCCCGGCCCGGCCCAGACCGCTGAATTTTTTTTTTTTTTTTTTTTTGAAAAAATAGGCCCGGCCCGCTATAGGCCCGGTTGGACCGGCCCGGCCCGGCCCGCTGGGACCGGTCCAGCCGACCGTTGGCGGATTTGAATTTTTTTTTTTCAGATTTGACCGTTGGGGGGGGGGGGGTTGTTTCTTTTACCAAAATACCCCTCCCATATAGCCGTTATTAAAACGTTGGGAGGGGTATTTTGGTCATTTTTGGCCTAAAATTACCAAAATAACCCCAAAAAATTCCTATAAATAGGCCAAAAATCCCATTTTTCAAACACAAGTCATTCCTCACAAATTCTCTACATTTCTCCCCGGTGCTCTGGTGCTCTACTGCTTTCCCTCCCCGGTGCTCTGGTGCTCTACTGCTTTCCCTCTCCGGTGCTCTACGTCTTTCCGATCTCCCTCCCAACTCCATTCCGGCTCTACGGCTTCCCGATCTTCCTCTCAATCCCTTACTTTCTTCTAACGTAGTTTACTTTATTTTATTTTATATATGGCTGGTGAATGTTCAAATCAACCTGATCTTGCTGGACAGACTTTCCAATATTTTAATAATTTTTTTGACGGTACTGAAATTCCACCTGAGCAAGTAGCCACTAATCCGATTCCGGAGGGGTGCCAACCATCTCCTCCGGAAGTAGCTAGTACAACCCAACGTCCTGAAAAGAAAAAAGGTCTAAGTATTGGGATTATTTTACTTTGATTTTTGAAACTAATCCTGATGGTTCGTTTGTTTTAGATGCCAAGGGTGAACCGAAACCGTACAAGGCGCAATGCAAGAAATGTTGCAACCAGTACGCATGGAAGAAGGGCGGTGGCACCGGGACCATATCCAGACACTACGACACTTGCTACGGGAAGGACCAGTACGCATGGAAGAAGGGCGTAGAGGTTTTATTAGATGGATATGGAGAATATATGGGTATAGACGTTACTGACATGAAGGCAGAAGTTAAAGTGGCTTTGGACAGGTTAGTTATACTGTAAGAAGAAGGAGCAACGTCGACCCGACCAACTCAGGGGGGACTAGTAGTAGCTCCGGCTTGGCTTCTAAGCTATCAGCAGTCGGTCGCATACTACAAAGGAAGAAACAAAAGCAATCTTCCCAACCTACTCAAGAGTTGTCTGCTTACCTTAACTCTTATCAAGACGAAGATGAGACTCCAGATCACTTCGCCGTTTTAGAATGGTGGAAGAGACACGACAAGAGATTTCCTGTGCTTTCTAACATAGCACGTGATCTACTGATGGTTCCGGTGTCGACGGTAGCATCGGAGTCCTGTTTTAGTGCAAGTTCGAGGATGTTGAGCGATAGGATGAGCCGCTTGAAGTCCGATATTTTGGAAGCAATCGTGTGTGTACAAGATTGGATGAATGCCGATAAAAGAACACAAAACCAGAAAGATGAAGAAGATCATGACATCCACGAGCTGGATTTGGAATCGCTTTCATTGCATGAAGGCGAACAACAATGAGACTACGGTGCAAGGTATTAGGTATGTACATTTAAACTTATACATTTCAATTTTAAATTTTAACTTATACTTTCAAAAACTATTTTTTTTTTACTTATACTATTCAAATTTTTAATTTTAACTTATACTATTCAAATTTTTTAACTTATACTTTCAAAAACTATTTTTTACTTTAAAAAAAAAAACATTTTTTAACTCCGCCTATGCCAAACAAGCATTTGCCGGTCCCAAGCCCGGATAAAGGAAGAGGGAGAAATGTTTTTTTTTAATTTTTATAAATTTTTATAAACATTTGTAATATTTGTATAAACATTTTTGTATAAACATTTGTATATATTTGTATAAACATTTGTATTACAAACTATTACTAAATTATAAACATTTTTGTATTACTAAATTATAAACATTTATATACATATTTTGTATAAACATTTTATAAACATTTGTATTAAAAAGAAAACATTTTATAAACATTTTATAAACATATTTTGTATAAACATTTTATAAACATTTTATAAACATTTGTATAAACATAAAATTATAAACATTTTATAAATATTTTGTATAAACATTTTATAAACATTTAAGTTACAAATTTTTAAAATTAAAATACAAAAGAAAATGATTAAAAAACCAAATTAAAAAAAACTGTAAAAAAAAAAAAAAAAAAAAAAAAAAAAAAAAACCGGGCCGGTCCGGTTAACCCGGCCTGAACCGGCCCGAACCGCCCAAGGCCCGGACCGGCCCGTGGTCCGGTTCAGCCCGGACCGACCCTAATTGTGTCCGGTCCACTGGGCCGGTGTCACGCCCCGCTCCCGTAAGAGCGATCGTCCTCGCTAAGGCGTGATGCCGCACGGGCCTAGGTTGCGCCCGTGCAAGGCCAAGTCCAGAAATGGTCGATTTAGCTAGGCCACAGAGTCGCACAGAGTGTCCCCATTGCAGCGGAAAGTAAATAAACACAAGTAGAAGCAAATTAGAACTCTTTATTGATATTCATGAAGGTTACAAGCGGCGCTAGGCTGATATTACAAATCGCTCAAGCTCTCTCTCTGAACATAAAAGGCGTGCCAAGTGGCTTACAAGATGGAATGATACATGACGATGTTCCAATACATTATGTCCTGTATATGGTGCTCCAGCTCCTTGCAACGCTCCAAGGCTCGAGAAATAGCTCCGCGCCTTAGCACGTTCGAGGAAAGCTCCGCACCCGCCGACGTTTCCTGCTTCCTGCAAGCAAACTGTGGGGTTATCAGTACATTGTTATGCACTGGTGGGAAGGCTAGCTCGCCCACAACGCTATCATTACCAAACACGTTCCATTCACTTTTGTGCATCATCTATCATTCATTGTCTTTCTAATCTTGCCAAGGGTCATTTTCATGGCATATGATATAACCTATCTCGTGTTACCGATTTCATAGTGTCGCATGAAAATACATTTACAACTTACCCATACTTACCGTCCGGCCTTCCCTGTTCAAAGTAAATCAAGTTAGACAACAGTTCATATGTAAACCAAGTCATGATTCATGTACGCACTCAGTGCCGTGCTCGTGTTCCTGCCTCAGGTTCTAGCGAGTCATAGCATGTTCTAGCACGTCATGGGCACGTTATCTACTCATTGAATAAAGTACTCTTATCATTTTGTGTGTTACCATTCAGGCATATTCCTAGGGCACTTCATTTAGTTAACTCAGACTACTTTGATTTCAATGCAAGGACTTGCACGTGGATTGCCACCAGCAAAGCCCACTTAACTCTATATGCACCGGTCGCTGGCATCACAAGCCATTTTGGACATCCAAGCCGTGGTATTTCGCAACCAACGATAGGGTGAGGACTGGCACACACCCCGTTAGTCTCTTGAAATACGCCTCCACTTATGTCCCCTGGGTGGCCGAGTCCGCACCCAGGCAGCCCGTAAGCCATATTTTTGATTCCGTCCGGACCGGCACGTCCTTCACACATTGACCATGCCGCGGAATCCCTTTTCTCTACGGTCACAGCATACGCCACCCCTCGCTCGTGCCGTTTGTCCACGACCATTTCATATTAACTTGTCTTTTTAACTTAACGGCTATCTCCGCCGTAGGCTAACCCTTAGCCTTCTTACGTTATCGACCAGGTTGGCGTCCGTGCAGCGCGGGTAGCGAGCCCCGTTGCACGTGCCCGTCACACCTGTCGCTAACCATTCTTTCTTATCTTATCTTTCATTCATTCTTTCTTTTCTTTGTTTCACTTGTCCGTTTGTTCATCGATTCATTCATGTATTCATTCTTTCATTCGTTGATTCATTTATTCACTTATTCGTTCATTCATTCATTCATACATTTTGCAACTCCCCGTGCGGGAGTCGCCTTGGCGACCCATCGGTCCCATAGCCTTTCAATGTTGCTAAGCTCTACTCGGAACGACTATGTTGATAGTCTTCCCGTCTCATTGTTGTAAACCATTCATCGTTTCATTGTTGAACGCATCAGAGACGTAAACGTAAGCTTATGCCTTAGCACGAGCGTGGAGCGCGGGCGAGAGTTCTCTTACTTTTCCATGTTCCTTTCCATATTCTATACAAGCATACAAGTTGGGATTATTTCCTTAGCTAGGTGCGTTGAGTCATTTATTAGCATGCACGGGGTTATCGCCTAGCGATTTCGTGATAGTGTCCGCATTATTATGTGTCTAGGCTAAGCAGAGACGGGTTCATCGGAGCCACCCACCTTAGTGATGTTCGCATCGGCTGAGCGATACTCCGAGCGCGCCTTTGAAAGTCTAAGTCTGGATTCATCTTGATGGCCAATGTAAGCCTTGTATCGATTCTTCATCAGGTCGATGCCAACTCTTCGGGTCGACGGCTCGTTTGAGTCGTTGCACTTGCCGTTTGAATCGGCGTTCCGCTAGGGCGGAGCGGGTCACTACAGCCGGGCTGGGTCCAGAGCAGCAAAACCGGACCGGGCTTAGCTCGGACCGCAATTAACACTGGGCCGGTCCTGGACCGGCCCGAACCCGGTCAGGCCCGCAGCCTTTGGACCGTGGGCCGGCCCGGACCGGCCCGAAAAAACCATGAGCTAATTAAGACTACCTCGACACACTTTCCTAGATTCTCCCTAATTAAGGGGTGAATATCCTTGTATGACTAATTTTATATTATAGAGAGAATGGAAGGTGAACCACAACGGGAAAGACATCCTTATATAGAATTATGATTCTTGATTGGCCATAATTTAAAAAAATAATGATAAAAGACATTCTTATATTGCTTTTCATTCTTTCTCCTTTTGCTCTTGAAATAGATGGAATATAGAATTATATAGAGAACTATAATTCTTGACGCTTCTAACGGTACGAGAACAATATTCTAGAAAAGAACAGAAATTTTCGTACAACGGGATTAATTTAATACTATTTGTGGGAAAGGGGAGAAGTTTGCCAAAATTTCATATAACGGGATATCGCGCCAAGTAAGGTGGCGGTGGTGGCGACGTGGCGTACGTGAATGGAAGGTGGAGGAGGGCCGCCAAGTGCGGTGGCGGTGTGGGAGGGGGCCCGCCAGCTGACCCAGCGGGAGAGAGGAGAGAGAGAGAGGGAGCGCCAAGTAGGGAGGCGGTGGGGAGGGGGGGGCCGCCACCCCACTTGGCGCGGAGGGGGGGTTTGTTCCCGAGGGCCTTGGGTGAGGGATTAAAAGCAGTGAGAGAGGGATATATAGAGAGAGACTTGGGGGGATTAAAAGCAGTGAGAGAGGGATATATAGAGAGAGAGACTATATGGAGGGGGAGAGAGAGAGAGAAGAGAGGCTATAGAGAGGGAGAGAGAGAGAGAGAGACTATAGAGAGAGGGAGAATTTGTCAGAGAGTCTGGAGGAAGAATTTGTGAAGAGAGAGGGAGATTTGTCAGAGCAACGTTAACTGTCCTTGCAACGTTAACTTCACAGCCAAGTAGGGTGGCGGTATTAGTTACGTTACCCATTTATCCCTATAAAAACATATACATCTTAACAATTGCAGTCACTCATTCACTCACTCTCCATTCACTCATTCACTCAATCTCCAATACTCTAACAAATTCTCCCACTCCAGCAACATCAACTCATTCACTCATACTCTCTACTAGTCCAACAAATTCTCCCACTCCAGCACCATCAACTTCTCTCCAGCGCTGAAATAATATCATCTCTCCAGGAGTCTAACAAATTCTTCCACTCCAGCACCATCAACTTCTCTCCAGTAACAAATTCTCCCACTCCAGCAAGTTTTTTTCTCCTCCGCCAATAGTTTTTTCTTGATGGATCGCAGTCTAAGAATAATATGCTCGCATGGAGGTAATGTAAACGGTTTAGAGTACGAAGGTGGAGAAACCCAAATTTTTTCTACTTATCCGAGTATTATTTTTAAAAATTTACGTAATCTTATTATCGAACGTTGTTCTTTTAATTATGAATTTATTTTGAAATCTGTTTTTGGTTCTAGATGTTTTTTAATAGATGGCGACGAAGCATGGAATTTTGTTGTTGAGATTAATTCACAATCACGATATATAAATATATTTGTCATTCAAGTATCACAAGCATTTGATAATAGAAATAGTGAATATTTTTCAAATTTCCAGCATGTTAGTCAGAGTGCTAGTTCTTCCCAACCAACTGTTCCCATTTTACAAGAAAATCAGTCATTTGATGAATATGACCATAATGATGATGATGATACTGAAGATGATGATGACGATAGAAATAGTGATGATTTAATTGAAAATGTAGATCATGAGGTAGATGATATTGATAATGCAATTACTTCTGAATTATTTATCGGAAAAGAATTTTCTAGTCGTTCTAAATTTAGAAGTTTCATAAGTAATGTAGCAATTCGACACAATTTTAGTTGTTCAGCCAATGTTATGAATAATGCTCGTGGAATTATATATAATTGTGATCAACCGAATTGTAATTGGAGAGTATATGCCAAACCGATTGGATCTGGTGAAATAGTTAAGATTGCTAAATTAGACAGTCGACACTCTTGTTTAGGTGGACTTACAACCGGACGTCATCGACTAGCTACCGCTGCATGGGTGAAAACATGTGTAATTGATATAATCAGAGACAATCAATCTTATAGTGCATCACAAATTGTTAAAGATATATATAGGGAACATCGTGTGCATATTACTTATTCCAAAGCTTGGAGAGCTAGAGAGATGGCATTAGCTGAAATAAATGGTAGTTACATAGAGGCATATGCTAGTCTTGAGGAGTATGATTTTAGAATTATGGAGACGAATCCAGGTAGTAGATGTTTTCTTAAAACCACTGAAAATAATAGGTTTCAAAGAATTTTTATTTGTTTTAAGGCGTGCATTGACGGATTTTTAAGGGGCTGTTTACCGGTTATTAGTACTGATGCTACATTTCTTTCATCTAAATTTCAAGGTATCTTATTTATTGCTTGTGCTCACGATCCTAACTATCAGTTATATCCTATTGCTTATGATGTTGCTTAAAGTAAAAATACTGATTCTTGGTCTTGGTTTTTAAACTCTTTTAGAACATCATTTGAAAGTTATTTTAATGAATGGAGTAGAATTTCATTTATTTCTGATAAGCAAAAGGGCTTAATACATGCTATGCGTGAAATCTTTCCAGATTCGCCTCACTTTTTTTGCATACAACATTTAAAAAAAAACATGAAACAAGTTGCGAAAGAAAGAACATTTCAAAACTTGTTAGACTCGCTTGCTAGATCATACAATCAAACAGATGCTGAGATCTTGTTTGAAATAATTAAAGCCGATAATGTAATGGTGTACAATTGGCTTATTGGTGTGAACGATGAAAATCGTCGTTTTGAACATTGGATAACAGCGTATGCTCCGTGCCCTAGATTAGATATTAATACTTCTAATCTTGCTGAATGTTTTAACAACTGGATTAAGAGATTACGAGATAAACCAATAACAACACTCCTCGATGGTATCAGAGCGAAGATTATAACACTTCATGACAAGAATAGGAACATTGCTGAAAATCTAGACACATATTATTGTCCGAAGATGTTAAATACTGTGGCCCGTATCAACAGAGAAAGGAATCATCTAGAAATATTAGGAATTGATAGCAATACATACGAAGTAGTAGATCGTTCAACAAGTAGAACATATATTGTACGATTAGAAGACATGACTTGTACATGTTGTAGGTGGTACCATACTTATATACCATGTGTACATGTATTTTTTGTGTGTAGATATTCTAATATAAATATTCAAAGTTTTTATCATGCACTATTTTCTACGGAGAACCTGCGAAGTGTATATGAACCAAAAATGGAACCAATTCCAATTCCCTACAAGATTCAAGCACCTTTGGTAAGAGGAGAAATTGGAGTGCCAGACGTACGACGCAAAGCCGGCAGACCGAAGAAGAGGCTGTTTGCTTACACAAAGAAAATGTGGTCCTGCTTGCAAAAAGAAGGTTGGTTACACAGAGGGAGGAGAAATATTTGG
The DNA here is from genome assembly GCA_029216955.1 of Iris pallida. NCBI lineage: Eukaryota > Viridiplantae > Streptophyta > Magnoliopsida > Asparagales > Iridaceae > Iris > Iris pallida. The sequence goes on from JANAVB010025998.1 coordinate 1,115,897, forward strand.
GAGGGAAGAGTTCGGATGTGCTTGCTGGAGTGAAGTGAGGAGAAGGAAGAACAAAAAACTCGCATTTTATTATAGAGATGGAACGGTCTCCAACAATGTGCATAGTCTACGAAACAACACGGTCTCCAAAAATGTGCACAGTCTACGAACAACACGGTCTCCCAACATATCTGGGTCTAGCCTCCCTCTCCCTCCCAACCTAGCCAACCCCCCCCCCCCCCCCCCCCCCCCCTCTCTCTCCTCCCACTCACTGTGTCAGCCCCTCTCTCCTCCCACTCACTGTGTCAGCCCCCTCTCTCTCCTCTCCCGCTCTTCTCTCTCTCCTGGGTGGCGCCCCCCCTCCCCCCACCGCCACCCTATTTGGCGGTGTCCCTCCCCTCTCTCCTCTCCACTAGCCACGTCGCCCCCCCCCCCCCCCCCCTACTCTCCTCTCTAGTCTCTAGCTGTCCTCTCTGTAGCTAGCGCGGCGGGCCCCCACCACACCGCCAACCCACTTGGCGGGGTCGCCACGCCACCGCCAAAGAAGGTGGCGGTCTCTCTCTCTCTCTCCCTTCTCTCTCCTTCCTCTCCCCCTCCAACCGCCACGTCGCCACCACCGCCACCTTACTTGGCGCGATATCCCGCTATATGAAATTTTGGCAAACTTCTCCCCTCTCCTACAAATATTATTAAATTAATCCCGTTGTACGAAAATTTATGAGAAAAGAACTTAGAAAGGCTGACGAAAACGAACCTAATATTTGATAAAATCACTAAATAAAGATGAGAACTAGTATTGCGATGTTTCATCGATACAAACATGGAATAATCTACAATCACAACCCTGAAGAGACTGATTTATAACTAAGCCTTCATAGTTGATCGTGAGCAGTAAATGTTATGGTTGTGACATTTATGTTAATGTTGTATATTATTAGGGAACAACTATTGGCATTATGTGATGGAGTGTGCGGTACCGTACTTGAAATGTGAATTGAGTCATGAGGCTCTAAGAGCATCATTAGTAGTTGGGACTCTCCAATGCAATTTGGAGCCCAAAATTTCAAAAAAAAAAAGTAAATATAGAATGGGTTGGATTTGTATGAGAATAGTAGAAAATGATAAAGTGAGCTCCGGTTCCAAAAATTGTGTGGTCAAAAATTAATGTAGGAAAAAAATAATATAAAGTTTAGAATCTAAAAAGTTGGGCTCCAAATTGGAACTTACTATTATACAAAACGAGTTTCTACAATCTAGAATTTAGAAATTGGGAGGCCCAACCCTTAGCACCCATGGATGGGTTGGGACCGAAATTGTAGAAATTGAGACTAGGAATGAAACTTATTATTCTACAAAATGAGCTCCTACATTCTAAATCTAGAATCTAGAAAATGGGATGGGCCTTACTAATGATGCTCTAAGAACATCGTGACCATGTTGTCCTTTTCATATTGCGTTTAGACTATTGCATTATTCTGTTGATGTTATTTATTGATAGGAAGACTATTGCATCATGCACTAGTCATGTATAACTTCTGCAAAAGGATTGCAGAAGGATATTTCACGATGGAATCGTGTCGACCTAGAAGGAAAATAGCATCGTGGACCATGAGATAGAAAATCGTCATAAGGGTATAAGAAGGATCATCCATAGGGCCTGTCACGGCCCGATTCCAATAATATAAGTCCAATGAGCGTCATATCGCAGAGTATAAGTTGCATTTCTACAAAACTACGATTATCAATGAACATTTACATATTAAGATAGTCACAGTGGAACTAAACAATGCAGCGGAATTTATGAAATAATTGAACCAAGCTTGAAAATTAAAAAACTCTTTATTAATCAATGGAAAACATAGGTTCCTCGACCAAAATAGAATAGGCCAAATACAGCTTATGCAACTTGTATGAATCAAAATGAAATAGCAAGTTCCTATACATATAACATCTTCAAACAATCAACACTTCGACTGAGAAAATGAGCTATATTTTGATACATATATAGAACTAATAATATATTGAAAGAGAACTTTATTCTAAAACCAACATATAGCTACTTGATCAGATAATTCAATGTATAGCATGTTAACAAATTTTATTGTCATCATGTTCATAACAGCTAAACTCAAGACGGAGCTGTACATACTATCAAAAGACCAAAAGCCTCATGGCAACTCCATCTTTACAAACTTGGCCGTTAGGTGGGTGAAAACAGGGTAAAACATCTTACTGATACATACAGTGACACGGAAAAAATGGGCATTTTAGTAACATTGAAGCCGTCTGTAGTACACAGGGTCACCTCCTCTTTTTGTCGTCTTTATTATCTTTCTCGAGCGCCACCGGAGCTGCTGGTATGCTAAACCACCACTCTCTAAATCTCCTCCTACATCTCTCTGTGCTAGCTCTCCTCGGGGGTGAGTTCTGTGTGAACGTCTCCAGAAACATCATCAGTATCATCAGCTTGACAGGTAGGAAGGCTGTGACCAAAGCCATCAAAACCAGCACCAATATAGCTTTATCTGTAGCCTGTTCATCACATCAATTAATAGTCACTACAAGGATACGCTGTCCGTCAAAAGGATTTGAGCGTAAAAGTTAGAGGTAACCACATCATTGACTGAATATATGCTAAAATTTCCTCAAAAATGAAAAAAGACAAAATATCAAGGTCTCAAAACTATTTGACACATGGATATTTTTCCACAACCAAGTTAATTATATATGTAATGTTGGTCATATTACTTATCTTGAAACAATTGACAATTGATCCATGCATCTCATCTTAGAATATAAATTACTAAAGGTAGTGTAAACTTTGTGGTGCTAAATCCTTTTATATTTTTGAACTTGGCAAATTGTTGCAAGTAATCTGTAGTTGATTCATAGATACGACCATATCCCTCATAACAGATCTGTGGGAAATCTTCTCTCAGATCATCGCAGTATCCAGTGGCCCATTACGCACTAGTACACTAACAGGTGTTGCGACCACGTCTTCCAAATAGCACCACTCTTCTAACGAATTTTTAAAAGGTAAGAAACAGCCTGTAGAATAAACCTTAAAATAACAGAAAAAAGGTGGAAAAGAAGAGAGTTTCAATCAAAAACCTGAGAAGGAACGGCCAGTAGCAGAGCTCGTAATTTCAACAGAATAATGTTACCATCCTGAACGAGCTCCTCAACTTGAGAAATAGCATTTTGTACAGCTAAGAGCTGCTCCATGGTGTTCATTGTTGGAGGGGCTGTCACCTTGAGCTCGTCAATTGGCCTTCCTTGGTTACAAAATCTAGTAAGCAGCATAAAGATAGCAAAGAAGAGGAGAATGATGGCTAATACATGGACCAGCCACCCCCTGCATGAGTTTCATTCATGTAGAAAAGAATTGGGTGTTATGAAGGATACAATTAGTATTAGGTCAATAAATAGAGAGAGAACAAGTTCATTACGTATTTTTAAGTGATTAACTCAAAAAATTGAACTCAAATACTGGGTAATCCCCTATAGAACAGATAATGTAAAGTCTCAGAAGAAATCATCAAAACACAAAGGCATAGCATGACTTGGATGAAATGGTTTAACATTGAGTTATATGACAGTAGGCATATTATTTACGCAACAATCATATCTCTACTCTAGCACATACATTCCAAATTACCACTATTATCATATTGAATCATTGATATCAGTAATTCAGAACTTAATTCACATTATTTCTGCAAGATGGACAATAATGACTCCACTTTGTAACATGGATGATGGTGTAGAAGTATACTGTGCATACATAACTGCTGTGAAGTTGCTGAGAGTGCATAGACTGTAAGTGAAAAAAATGCAAGGTGTGAATAAAAATTTGCTTATAAGAGTGCATAAAAGTTAAATTTGTGTGGTTTCCTGCAAGTGAAACACCATCGATTTTTACTTATTACAAACTTTGCCTTCAAATCTCACGGTATTCAGAGATTGTGACTTCAGAATGACCCAAGAACCCTGATCTTCTTCTAGAGGTATGTATGTTGAACATGGGACACTAAGAATGTCCCCTTCTTTGTTTCATTAAAGGTTTTAACCTAACCATATTTTATATGTCCAAATAGGCAAAAGGTGCAAAACAGTATTGAAACAGTGTTAAAACCGATCAACCATGATAAACCTCCACCCAGTATTATACAGAACAGTTAAAATGCAACAACAAATACATTCATATGCACTTCTTGATGAGAAAAAGAATAGAAAATGGTGTGTGTGTGTGTGTGTGTGTGTGTGTGTGTGTGTGTGTGTGTGTGTATTTTGTGTGTGTGTGTGTGTGTGTGTGTGTATATACTTCGTTTGTATGAATTATCAATTGAAAGGTAATAGAAATAACCTGAAAATGATATAACCAAATACAGAACAGAAAACCAAAGACTTGAATGAATCGTCCCAAGATGCCAAAAACATGAGCTTGTTTCCAAGTTCCATCACAGGATAAAGCAATTCCTGCAAAAACCAATATATGCAATGAAGCAAACTAATTTACTAGCCAATGTAAAATGTGCAGAAAGATTTTCCATGTAAGTTTGGAAACTATTTGGGAGGCTCAATATGAATAGCTATTAAATGAAATCATGCATAATTCACAACCCGCAGTAGGGGTCAAAAGAACAAGGTAACAAAAGAAAAAACAGTTATATAATTCACCAAAAAATAACATTTCTCTTCATTAATTAAGGTTGCTATAGTTACGAAAGTGATAGTGCTAATCACATTCAAGATACTCTGAAGTTATTCAGTATAACAACAGTTAACTTCAAGCTAGAAGTGTGTTTGAAGGACAAAGAAGCAAATTTTCATTGTTTAATGAAATGAAAAACGTAACTTCTAAAAGACATGATAAGGAAAATCAACACCATTTGATGTACCACGGTGGTGTAATGGGGGTTGATGAACAATGGTTGAAGGCCTCATATCAGCATATCGTATTACTCAACTTAATAGAAACCAAATATCCAATGAAGACATGCTGGTAAGAAGAAGCCCAATATTGCACCAGTTTTAGAGGCCCAATAGAAGAAGTATATGTAAATGCCTAGCAAATACTCATAAGCTGATAGCTAGATGCGATGAAATGGGTATGCAGTAGGTTGCTTGGTGAATGGCAAGATTGGTCAAATCAACACTAAGGGAGCAGATCAATAACCGAGCATTGAGAAGCTGACATCGGAATCTTCTGAGAACCAGAGTAAATTAGTTCGGATTGTAGATTCACAAGGTTATGGGTCTACTGGTTTTGCTTTTCATACATTAAATAGCGAGAAGGGTTGAATACTGCAATGTTAATGATCAAAAAAGGAGACCAAGGTGAATAGTTCGCAAGAAGTCCTTGTACTAGCGGATATCGTAGATAACGCCCTCCATGGTATTATTCGACTATGGGGCAAGGGTGACGAATAAATGAGAGGCCACGTCACGATGGTGACATATTTGACTAATATCAGGGTGACAAGGGACTGAACCAATCACTGGCTTCGCAAGCAGCACTTGATCATGGATCTACTAGCTATTTCCTCAACACTCAGGTTCATTTTAGTAAAAGGATGTCAAGGAAGACGAAAATTGTTGGGAAGAAGACTGTTGCCTCTGAATTGTTACAACTTAGGTGCTGGATTCTAGGCTTCTAGCTATGGCAAGGTCGTGCCTAGCAAATTCACTGTTCTAAAAGGCGGTCTAGGCGGCTCCTGGTGTCCACCCGATGCCCGCCTAGACCCCCCGACACCCGACTATGCATGTTTTGGGATTTTATGGACTTTTTCTGCAATTTTCAATAGGTTTTTTGGAGCTTATTTATTAATTTTGAACCGCCTAGATCTAGATGGCCGCCTAGACGACCGCCTAGGTGGTGTAGGCGCTAGGCGGCGGGTGCCCACCGTTTCACAACCTTGAGCAAACTAATTGTCTATTTTGTTGTACGAGTCTCTGTCTTGTGTATTTTAGTTTGTTTCTCAACGATAAGTTCATGTAATCTGGGTCTTTGTTTTGTTGATTACCTATATAATAAAGCGAAGTGGTGTTTTCCGCCAAAACATAAAAGGATAGAGAAGGGTCACAATTGTAAAATAGGAGGTATATCAAATGGCTACAAATATGACGTGTATACGTCAATAAAAAACTTGAAAGTAATAAAAATATTACTAAAGATATATTAAATAATATAAGAAGCAATTTCCAAAATCGAATTATCAAGGAGGAGGATAACTAGTCCTTAATAAAACATGTGGGGATATTTGACCAAAAGATTAGCCTTGAAAGAACACATATCCAACGGCTGACCCTACCTTTGGTTGGCTTGACCATTTTCACTAGGTAAAAATAAGACACTGTCCAAATTGTCTACCACTAGCCTCCCATTAGTTATACTCTTATTCTGGCCTACCAACCATGTCTTCTACACCCTTGGCACATTTGATTTATCATCTCACTTAATCATTGCATATTTTAGTAGCTTCTCATAACAACCCTTTTATATATATCTCCATCGTGACTTACCACTGGTTGGCTCCAAGAACAAGCATCCTGTTATATATTGCCTGGGTGAATGATATGCCAAAATGTTGATTGAACCTTCTCACTTTTATGTTTAAATATTTAGTCAACTTATCCTCTGCTAACTATGAGACATCCTGAAACCTGTTCAGAGCCAAATTCCTAGATTTGTCCAATAATGAAAACTTTCTGCAAGTTATAGGATGGCTTCAGCAACCGTTTGGTAGACCTAGCTGAAGTGGCCAACAAACTTCACAAAGTATTCAGGGTAATTCCCTCTACTATCAGTATTCTTCCCAGGATACACATCTTATTCTCTCTGAGATATGAAGACAGTGCTGGTGCCTGGTGTGTCATGCTCTCGATCAAAATAAAATGTGAATGTATCTGATAAAGTGCTGCAAACAATGCCAGTATGTTGCCCGGACATGGATAGGACACGACACAGTGAGGCGACACGGACACAGGACCTATTTTGGTGTCCTAGTGTATTTTGGAGCGTCCCGAATGTGTCCAATATGTGTCGGACAAAACACGGTCCTAATTTTTGAAGTGTCCGTGCTTCCTCGACTGTGAAAGTCTAATGCCAGCATTGGTTGCAGAAAAATATTCTCTTTTTGTGCATGTGATAATCATTTCGACTATGGTTACAGGATGAAAGATATGTTTAGATATAACCTTTTAGTATATCTTCTACTTTTGTACCATCACAGATTGCACCAATATTGCCATATTAGTATGTGAATAATATCAGTAATATAAGGCTAGCTTCTGGTTAGGTTTGATATAGGAGTAATTTCAACTTCCTAAAAGCTCTGGTTAAAGCAAATTGCCCATATCTGCATTACTGCTTCATACTTTCAACGAACACCTCAAATACAATCCGTACCATGCACATATCATTTTGCAAAGAAAAATATAAAGTCCCAAATGAAATTCTGAATAATCCTGAATCTGAAAAGCATGTAGTTGATAAAGACAGTTGCATGGCATATTCACTTTTATAACTGAAAATAACATTTTATAACTGAAAACTGATTCAAGAAGCTTGAGGTCATTAACTAATAAGGAAATAACATCATGAACAATCAACAGCCAAAATTGCATCATAATAATTAAAACATAATCCATGAGAGTCAAGTACCTTCATCACTGCCAGATTGGTATCTAAACCATCAACTTTGACTCCATCAACTGTGGCTTGGGCTTGCTCTACCATTTTATAGTTGTTCTTGGATTCACTGACAACCTTTTCCAAAGAAGTCATCTCTCCTACAACTATCTCACCCACAAGAAGTTTTTCATCAGTAGAACTTTGTGACAGAACCCCCAGGTTTGACAAAATTGTCAATGCGGATAGAGAATGCATTCTGGCTCCGGAAGTGGAACGGTTAGTCTGATCCAAACTCCTAGAGGTTGTCATTTCCGCAAGGGTTTCTAATATTAAATCCCCTCCAGGAAGCTGATCGGCAAGGTTGAACATGAGAAGTGTCTCACATCGAACAGGCAATGAAGAAATTAATTCTTGAATAGCCTGTAGTCGAAGAATGCCTAATACAGCCTTAGAGAGTGTTTCCTCCTTCGCGACACCCGTTATCTGGTATTTCCTGATGAACCTATGAGCATAAAGAATTTCCTGCATGATGGCTAACCAATAATCACGACGAGAATGCCCAGTAAGCTCAGGAAACTCAAAGATAACTGGTTCTGATCTACAGTCAACATATCAGATCTTATTAATGATTGTACATTAAAACTCCTTCCAGTACCTCCTGGAAGTCCATATAAGTATCTATAAAAACCTATACAGATTGGAAAAAGAAAGTGAGTAACTACAAAAGATAATAGTACTCACAAGGATATAGATTTGTACATGACTGCCTTGTCAAAAAGGCGAGAACCCCATGGCCCAGTTAGTTCAGGCCTAATAACCTGTTTCAGATCATCAGCAAGGTCATACAGTTTTGCCTTGTCGTGAGCCACAACTTTTAAGGGTTCAAAGTAGAGAGCATGATCTGTCAATGCCAATCTACCTGCAATTTAACACAATTTATGAGATGCTATACATTTCAAATAAAAGAAAGAATTACTGAGAAAACATTTTAAGAACAGGTAGATAATGACAGCTTATCCACCTTAGAGTATGGTAAACTGGCATGGCAAAGTTAACAGTCAAATGTACAAATACAGTTGCAGCTAATCAAGAACCCACCAGGCCATGTAGAAATTCCCACATGTTCAAGTACTGGTTGTGTGGTTAACGTGCTATCCACATCAAGGATCATTTCTCCTCTATGTGATCGAAGGCCCGAGAGAAGCGATGATTCTGACTGAGTCTTCATTTTCTTTATTGCTCTGTATTGGAAAACACATCTACTTTTAGAGCATATATTTGTTTGTCATATTTTTTAGTATATTTGTGTGGTCTATTTGTGTGTTAAGATACCAATACTATTATTAGTTGTGAGTCTGAAGCCAATAGAAAGTAGAAACTAATACCAGATATGCAGAATTGATATGATGCAGAACAGAGTAAAGAAGGGCAAGACATAAGAAATGACATATAAGTATTTACTTATGCAGACAAAAAGTGTCAACAGATTGCATATATCACTCCCATAATATTTGATCAATATAAAGCAATAAAACTTGAAATACAAATACGATATTATGACAGCTTTACCCAATTGTTAGTTTTATTAGCAACTTAGTTATAAGTGGGAAACCAAAGCAACTCTCAACAAGTATTAAAATAATGGAAAGAACACAGGATAAGCCTTACTGTTGGAATTGATTGATGATTTCATTGATAGTCTCATAGGCTTTATATAGCCTTTACATAATGGAATATCCTGTGGCATATTCTGGCATCCCAAATATGTCCACAGGATATTCCCATGTGCCTTTACAATATACTAAATATACCAATACGAAATATACCAATACTTTCCCTCAAGATGGGCGAAAGATATTCACTAAGTCCATCTTGTCACATCCTCTAATCATGCTCACAGAGCTAAGTCCCTTGGTCAGTCCATCTGCTACCTGATCCTTGGTTGGAACGTGGCCTAGCTCCAGTAGTCCACTAACCAACTTCTCCTTGATGAAGAAACTATCGATCTAGATGTGTTTGGTCCTGTCATGATGTACTGGATTGTTGGTGATACTAATAGCTGACTGGTTGTCACACCACAGCTTCATCTTGGCTCCTTGATCCAGCTTCAGTTCCACCAGCATATTCTTCAACCAAAGCAGCACTGCAACTCCCAAGGCCATAGCTCTGTACTCCGCTTCAGCTGTCGATCTGGCTACCACTGACTGCTTCTTACTCCTCCAAGAGTTCAAGTTGCCTCCTAAAAATATGCAGTATCTCGAGGTATACCTCATGTCGTCCGCACAACTAGCCCAGTCAGAATCACAGTAGCCCTCGATGCCCACGTGATTATTCTTCCTGAATATCAGTCCCTTCCCGGGGGCACTCTTCAAATATCTCAGAATCTGGTACACTGCGTCCATATGACCCTTCCGTGGGTCATGCATGTAGCGGCTCACCACACTAACTGCAAAGCATATATCAGGACGTGTGTGGCTCAAATAGATCAACTTGTCCACCAGTCTCTAGTATCTGTTCCGGTCAACTGGTTCTCCAGTCTCAGCGTTCAGCTTGAACCTCTGATCGATCGGCGTCGCTACAGGTTTGCACCCCAACATTCCTGTCTCTGTGAGAAGGTCCAGTGCTTACTTCCTCTGAGAGAGAACAATCCCCTCTGCGTCTCGAGTGATCTCAATCCCAAGGAAGTAGCGAAGAAGACCAAGGTCCTTCACCTCCAATTCCTTGCCAAGCTTCCCTTTGAGTCGGACGATCTCCTACTCATCATCTCCCGTGATAATCATGTCGTCGACATACACCACAAGTATGGTGATGTGGCCTCCACTCCTTCTGAAGAATACAGTGTGATCAGCAGTGATCTGCTGATATTCCATCCCTATCATAGCTCTCCTGAATCTGTCAAACCACGCTCGAGGAGACTGCTTCAGTCCATAGAGGGACTTCTTCAGTCTGCAGACCTTGCCTACTGTCTGATTGGTGCCAAATTCTGGTGGTATCTCCATGTATACCTCCTCCACTAGATCTCCATGAAGAAATGTATTCTTTACGTCCAGTTGGTGTAGCTTCCATCCACCATTCGCTGCCAAAGAGATCAGGGTCCTGACAGTGCTCATCTTTGCAACTGGTGCAAAAATCTCGTCATAGTCGATACCATATGTCTGACTGTATCCTTTCGCCACTAGTCGAGCTTTGCAGCGCTCAACCTGCCCATTTGGGTTCTGCTTCACAATAAAAATCCACTTGCATCCGACTGCTCTCTTTTCCTCGGGCAGTCTCACCAGCTCCCAAGTGTGATTCTTCTCAAGAGCTCCCAACTCCTCGTGCATTGCCGCTTTCATTTTTGGATCGTTCTTGGCAACCTGCCAATTGTTAGGTACAGTAATAGTATCCAAAGATGCTATAAATGTTCCATGAAAAGAAGATATATGGTCATAAGAAACAAACTAAACAAGATCCCAACCATATCTGTCCGAAGGATTTCCAACATTGTTGCGAGTGGTCCTCCGTACAGATACTGGTGTGGGAGGAGTAGGAGGAATGATATCACCTGAAGGGGATGGTGGTGTAGGTGTCTCAGGAGTTGGGACGAACGCAGGCAAGGGACTTGGCACTGGCACTGTAGGTACTGGTCCTGCAGTTTGCTTCTCTCTCCTGTTGTAGGTAAGTAACTCCCCCTGAGCCGTAGGCCTAGCACTTCTAATCTCCTCCCCATGTTCGCTTCACCTTCATGTTCCTACTCAACCATATCTCCATGCCAAACTTCTAAATCGGTCACCACCAAGTTCTCCATCTCCCCCTCTCGCCTCATACTGGTAGTATTAGGCGTGTCGTGTGAAGTTCCCTCCTGACGGTAGTATGGCTCATGCTCCCGGAGTGGACATCCATACTGACGAACTTCTTCTTCTCTACTGGACTCCAGCACACATACCCCTTCTGAGTCGCTGAGTAGCCCACGAAGATGCACTTGACCGCTCTAGGGTCAAGTTTCCCAACTGATGGTCTGTTGTCCTTCACAAAACACACACACCCGAACACCTTTAATGGGAGTATCCCACTATTATTGCCTTGTAATACTTCACATGGAGATTTCCATCCCAGGCCTTTCGAAGGCATCCTGTTAATGAGTTGAGCTGCTGTCAACACTGCATGCCCCCACAGACTTTGTGGGACATTCATGTCGATCATCATGCTTCTTGCAGTCTCCAGAAGGTGTCTATTCTTTCTTTCTGCTACTCCATTTTGTGATGGTGTGTATGCACAGGTGGTCTGATGCTGTAACCCGTGTGCCGATAAGTATTCTGCAAGTGTCCTGTTAGTATACTCCGTTCCATTGTCAGACCTCAGTACCTTCACAACTGCGTTGTACTGAGTCTGGACATGCTTATGAAAATCCCGAAAACAGACAGGTACATCACTCTTATTTTTCATCAAATATAGCCAGGTGACACGAGAGGCACAATCAATAAAGGAGACAAAGTACATATACCCATTCATAGTGTTAATATCACATGGACCCCAAACATCATAATGCACTATCTCAAAAGCAAAAGAGCTCCTATGACCCGTACCAACATACAAGCTCCTAGTAAGTTTTTCTAACTCGCACGCATCACATACTATTTTTTTTATTTTTTTGCATAAACCTGTGGATGCAACTTACTTAAAGTATCAAAGGAAGAATGTCCCAACCTTCTATAATGAAATATCAAAGTATCTTCAGTCTTCTGCTGCAGTCCTCCCATTCCAGTCTTCTCTGTCATAGATACCAATGCTAAGTCCAGTCCTTCTCGATCTAGGTACCACATTCCCTCATGCCAAGTGCCAGTCCCAAGTCTTCGTCCCGTCCCTTTCTCCTGGAAGGTCACCTTAGAAATATCAAAAGAAACAATGCATTTAAATTGGAGAATTATAGAACTAATGGACAAGAGACTGACTGGAAAGGATGGAGCATGTAAAATATTGGATAATCTTACTGAACATGTACAATTAACAGTACCCTTACCGACTACTGGCTGGAAAGTGTCATCCACTGTCTGAATGGTGTCTGCTGATGCTAGGTGAGTGTAAGAAGAAAATTCATTAGCATTCTCCGTCACATGCCAAGATGCTCTCGAGTCGATAATCTAGTCTAATGATTTAAGAGAAGAGATAGATGCAAGAGCAAGTGACTCGTCAGTTCTTCTGATGGATGGGCATACATAGCGGCGTTGCCCCCAGCGAAGATGGATGCCTCCTCTGTTCCACTCCTCTTGTCTCCTTCGATTGACGCTCTCTGCTTCCTCTCCAGTATGTCCCTCAGTGCCTGATCCTCCTCGGTAAAGGTGCCACCAGCTCTTCCATTTCCTTCTGCTACCAGCAGGTTTGCCCGATAACCTCCTCGACCGTCTCGTCGACCCCCTCGACCACGACCACGTCCTCCAATATATCCTCGTCCACCGAACTGTCCACGTCCACCGCCCGAGTTTCCTTCCATAGGTGGTTTGGTACAAGCATACCGATGACGGCCCATCTCCCCGCAGTTGTAGCACTGCCGGTTGTGCTGTCAGGGCTCTCCCTTGGACCCTGTGTCGTCCGAGCTGGTAGCCGCTAATGTTGACTTTGCTTCGGAGGGACTACCTGTCCCCGTCTGCAGTCTGATGCGCGTCTCCTCCTGGATCATGGCTGAGATAGCCTCCTCAAGACTAGGAATCTTTGGTTGGACGAGAAGTAAGGTCGTCCTCTGTGCGAATGCTGCAGTCAGCCCTTTGAGGAATTTCATCCTCCTCTCCTGCCGCACACATGTCTCTCCTTACACTTCGGGTCCCAACAGCTCGCCTGATTTGAGTGGTGATCATAGTCCAACCACAGACGCTCCAACTCCGTGGCATACTCCTGCACCGTCTTCTCCCCCTGTACGGTGTCGTCGATCCCCCCCTTTATCTGGAAGATCCGTAAGTTGTTCCCCACACCATCATAAGTCCTCCTCAACTTCTCCCGCACATCCTTCACCATCTCAATACCATCTACTGTGGCGGCAATAGACTGGACTAAGGAGTTGAGAAGTCAGATGTAGATCATCATATGAATGGACTTCCACTCGTTGCGTCCTGTCGAGCCCTCGTCCGGCTGTGTCTTCTCGTCCGACAGGAATCCCTCCAGGTTCTTTCGTGCGAGGGTTCTTCTCACCCGCTGTGACCAACTCAGATAGGTGGCTGGTCCATCCAGCTTCAGATCGATGGAGGAAAGTTCCAACTTTGGCGACGTTCGTGTCGTATTCTCACTTCTCACCAGCCGACATCTTCATCAACGTCGTAACCTCTGCAGGATCCAGCTTCTTGAGGATCTCCTCTATCGATGCTTCTCCTCTCCGATCACGTCACGTCCGCTCCACGACTCACGTTCGTCCTCATCGTCCGCTCCTAGATCCGAACATATCTGTTTTCGTCAGATCTAGGCATCGGTGTCCTCTTTCGAAATGATCCGAACAACGGCAACAAAGGCTCTGTTGCATGCGGCAGGAGGGAAGGCGGCGCGCACGTGGGGGGGGCGGCCGGTGCGCGCACAACAGCGGCGGGAGCGACGGCAGCGGCGACAGCAGCACAGAAAAAAGGGGGTGATTGCTATGTGCGGGTTAGGGTTTGGTGGCAGAGAGAGGGAGAAGAAGGGAAAGGTTAGGGTTTGGTGGCGGCTAGGATTAGGGTTTGTGGAAAGGTGGCTCTGATACCATGTTGGAATTGATTGATGATTTCATTGATAGTCTCGTAGGCTTTATATAGCCTTTACATAATGGAATATCATGTGGCATATTTTGGCATCCCAAATATGTCCACAGAATATTCCCATGTGCCTTTACAATATACTAAATATACCAATACTTACATTTGGTGCCTGAAGCACATCGGCTGTAGTAATTATGCCAAAAGTCGCGACTGTGATCAGTAAGTGAATAAAAATTGACATGGGATGGACCACATAAATCACTTTGTTACATAAAAAGCAAGGTTCGAAGTATCAGTATCGGAATCGGATCGGACCATTCCTATGAGTATCGGAATCTGCGATATCGACAATATCAACGGTTTCGGATCAGAGTATCGGATTCGTTGGTATCGGAAAGCAAATACTTATTAATAAATTATTAACATCTTAGAAAATATATTTATATATGTAGGCATAATTTTAAGTATTTCCAGTGTTTTTTCTTAGTTTTTAAATCGAATGAATAGTAGTCACCCTTGTCGATTGGTTTACATGTGATATATAAGTTTTCTTCTTTTACAACCTTACTATGCTTTTACACCCTTGTTAATTGGTCTATTTTATCCAATTTTCTTTGCCGAATTGACCGAAAAAGAGACCTCCCAATGTCGGTATCGGATATCGGTCAGTATCGGATCGGGACATGCCAAACTGCATCCGTATCGGTCGTATCGGATCAGTATCAGACAATACTGCAAACTATGATAAAAAGCTTAAGAATGCCATTTAATCTCACCGCTATACAAGGAAAGGTAGAGATAGGGTTGCCGAAAGATGAAAAGAGGAAACAAAATGGGTTCAAGATATTAGTTGCATATACCCAATTGCACAAACTTTGTTGCACCCTTTAATCTTTTTTATGTTTTGTCAACCTATTTACATGCATACATCTGTGTGAACTTATCCTAACTGAAGACCCGTGCATGTGTGTGTGTGTGAGGGAAGATCTTGATTCCTTAATTTTAAGATAAGCAACAAGAAGAAGAATTTTAAGGTAAGCAACAATCTTGATTCCTTGATGATGTTTTATATAGGTTCTGCTAAAACCAATGAAATCATCTGTAACAACTTCTTAGGCAGGCTGCGACCAGCCAAAGCTTGAATGTTGCACTACCGTTTCTTATCCCACCAGCAGTTTAGGATTTGACTACTGACGTACTTCAATTACAAGTAATAACCAAAGAAAGTATGCAAGAAAGAGTTTAGGATGTGAGTGACGAATAGAACCTGCAACTGCAAGCAATTTATATTTAGGTTGAATTGCTGTTTATATTTATATTAGCATGACAAAGAAGAAAATGCATGAGAATAATAGTAAAACTGAAATTAACTTTTATCTGATCCAACGTAGATCATGAAAGACGTCTTATTCTAATTACTGGAGTGGGAGATTTTCCATAGTAGTAAACATAGCATGTAGAAATTAACCAAATAGGAATTCATGTGGATAATGAAATAATGGAATTAACCTGTCTAGCCCTCCAAGATACTTCTCATAGATAGAAAATGGAAGTTGTCCTCCTGTGGAATTAGTAAGTACATCAAAAAGATTGGAACAGGTTATTACATCTGCGATGATAGGAATTGCTGGAGCTATTCGAGAAAAAGCCTCTATCCCAACAGTACTGTCTCTGTCAATCTGTTACAGAGATGAGCGCCATGATCAAAATACTGACCGGAAGTATGATATACTTTTGCTCAACTTCTTTTACTTATTATGAAGATAATGTCAGCTCTAAAGATAACTTGAATAGAATTTGTTCATTATGAGATAATACGAACTGATTATTTATACCTTGCGTAGAGGCTGGCTTGATTCAGAAGGAGCTTCCCAGGCTAACATCATATCAAACGTAAGACGTCTAAACTTCAGATCGGAAAGGTGTTCTGTGACTTGAGTAGAAAGAGCAAGAGCTCTAAAGCAACAGTACTCCAAGAAATTTCTTGCATAATTTGAGGGATGTTTTGTGTTATCTGATGCTTCAGATTCAAAGTTACGTTGAAGTTCCTCCATTGAAACATCAAGAATTCTGCAGTTCATATATATATAAAATAAAAATAAATATTACCATTATAGGGGGATGATTAAAATGTATATCAGACCCATGGAATTCACAAAACAAGTGAACTAAATCTGGGAACCTCACTAGCATATATTAGTAGAAATAACAATCTAACGTCATGTTAAACGTGCTTTCTAACTTCAGTATATGAGTTGGTTGATCCAGATCAGACCTAATGGACATGTTTACAGTGGAGCATAATGATAATTCCTGGCCCATTTTTGATTTGTTACAAGTTGTAAAGATATTCTAACCACAGCCACCCAGTTAAATCATGCCTTCACCATAAAGAAATTAGTAATGAAGCATAAATCCAAATTCCAAATCAGGCAGCCTTTGTAAAACAATCTGACCAAACGGCTGACTCCAGTTTGTATGAGTTACTGGATTAGGAAATTCTAGGTAACAGAGGGGCTTGGCATAAAACCTAAGGCCAGTTGCCAAGTAGTGTGAAATACATTGATGGGAAAAAAAGGCTAGTTAGAGAAGGAATGTGAGGGTTTTTGTAGAAATTGTCCTCTCTTCTACTTGGAAAGTTGTTGTTGCAAATGAAGGTTCAAAAATCAGTAAAATGACAAAACTTTGGTGATACACTTTGTTATGGTATAACACCAAGAAAACACCATGAGAAGACCAATCAATCAGGATCATTCAGATCAATTTCATGTATATAGTTTAACTTGATAGAGCAAAGACACAACATAATACTTGACTGCCTCACTTGGCATGGTAATAGGACTTGCACTTGCAGCGTGAAGGATCAAGTTTTTTGAAACACAATCTCTATAATATGGGGCAGCATGTACATTTTGGACCTCCCCCAACCTGCATTAGTAGAAGTCTGTAGTACTTAGGGTTCCCTATACTATATTACTTTTTCCAAGAAAAAAATCTATGTTCTTTCTACATTATATATGACTAGTATATATGCATATACGTTGCATGTATTTTATACTGATTGGAAAAAATAAATAATAGTTTCAGCTGCCTACATTGTCTCTTGGACTCCTGTGCTTATTAACTATCATTCATTTTGAAGCTCAATTTTAGTTTTTCTCTTTGGCTCCTACACTATATGCATGCATGCATGGTACGCATGCATGCATGCATGGTACGCATGCATGCATGCATGGTACGCATGCATGCATGCATGCGTACCTTTAGTACATATTTTATTGCATCCAACTTAACTTTTTAACTTTAGTTAATTTTTTAATTAGTAAATAGATTAAAGGGTCTTTTTGGAAAGAAAATGTTCACGGTGAAGCCTACTTTTGGCACTATATGGTAGAATAGATACAGTATATAAGATGGAACTAATAAGGGTAGGAATAGCTTATTGTTAAGCAATTAAATACTAAATCACTTCGAAAAGATTATGGATAAGGACATGATACGGATACGGGATGGAGATATTGATACAAAGGAATAGCATACTGGAAAAGAGTGAGATGCTAGTGACGATCTAGGTTGCAGGAATACGGATAAACGGTCTATGTATACAGGATACGAACATTTTTGGATAGGTACAATATAATCACTTGTGTTGCACACATATGGACACGATAAGGACCCCACTTTGCAGACTGATTAGCAAGATACGTACATGTTATCCTTATAAAAGTAATGATTCTTTTAGTCCAATTAGTAATGTTTTTTTTTTTCTAGTTCAATTTACTAAAGTATTACCTAGAAGATCATCTGTTTGGCAAATATCACACTCGAATAAGTAAAAAAACAGGCCATTAAGAATTAAATACTTCGATGAACATTGAAAAATTAGCGTACATGTCCACAAGAACCACTTAATCTTCATAAGTTTTTCCTATAGTGAATAACAACAACAACAAAGTCTTCATCCCAAAATTTCTGGAGTTGGTTGTTTGAATATCTTCTTCCATTTGGCTTTCTTAAGGGCCATGTTCTTTCTAAAGCTAACAAAATCCATATCCTTCTATAGCTGCTCCATTAACTACTATATTATCGCTCCTCCTTAAGAGACGATCTATTAGTCTGCATTGTACATGTCTAAACCATCTATTAGTCTGCATTGTACATGTCTAAACCACCTAATTCGATTTCTCTCATCTTGTCCTTAATTGGTGCTACCTCTAACTTCACACGGATACACTCATTTTTTACCGTATCATTTAATGTATTGTCACTCCTCCATCGTAGCATTCTCATTCTGCTACACTTTGTTTGGACATGTTATTTCCTAATTGTCCACCACTTCGATCCAAAAAGCATGGTCGGTCTCATAAGGGTCTTGTAGAATTTTCTTTTCAACTTCAGATGTATCTTATGATAACAAGTACTTCTTCAATTCAATCATCGTGTATTAATACTCTATGCATGACATCTTTATTAATCTCACCATAACGATGAATGATTCATCTTATATACCAAAAGCTTTCACTTTTAGGTATCTCTTCCTCATTTTTCTTCGACTTCGGATTGAAATTACATATTATATACATTTTTTTGTTATATTAATCCTAAATCTCTTACACTTCAAAGCATCTCTCAATATTTCTACTTTAGTCTCTAATCCTTCTATACTCTCATCAACAAATAAAATATCATCAAGAAACATCATATACCATGGAACCTCCTCATGGATATGCATAGTAATTTCATTCATACCAATAGAAATTTAGTAGAATGCTCGACTTGTTTATTATTGTGGTGGAGCTACACATATATATAGGAGAGGCTAACCCATCTTCCTACTATTCTACTCGATGTGGGACTAAAAGTTCATTAATGCTCTCAATACTCTCCCTCAAGATAGGCGATAGATATCAATCATCCCCATCTTGTTACATAGTTTAGAAAGACTTAATGAATTAAACCCCTTAGTAAGACAATCTGTTATTTGTTCTTTTGAGCGAACATGATCGAGCTTTAGTATCCCTTTCTCTAGCTTCTCCTTGATGAAGAACCGATCGATCTCGATGTGCTTCGTTCTGTCATGCTGAACTGGATTGTTAGCAATACTCGGTGCCGCTTGACTGTCACTCAGAAGACGCAATGGTGTTTCCTGGTCCAGCTTCAACTCCGTCAGCAATGCTTTTACCCACAAGTCACAACAACTCTGACACTCTTAGGGTCACAGCTCTATATTCTGCTTCAGCGGTCGATCGAGCTACCACAAACTGTTTCTTGCTTCTCCATGAGACTAGGTTACCTCCCATAAAGACACAATATCCTGAGATAGACCTTCTGTCATCTATGCACTTTGCCCAATCTGCATCGCAGTATCCCTCAACACCAAGGTGTCCATTGTTCTTGAACCATATTCCTCTTCCAGGGACCACCTTCAAATATCTCAAAATATGGAAAACTGCATCCATGTGGTCCTTACTTGGATCATGCATGTAGCGACTTACTATACTCACAACAAATAATATATCAGGACGAGTGTAGCCCAGATAAATCAATCTGCCTACAAGTCTCTGATATCTCTCACTATCAACCGGCTCTCATGTCTCTGTCCCCAACTTATCTTTCTGATCAATTGGAGTGACTGTCGGACGACATCCCAGCATACCAGTTTCTGTGAGCAGGTCTAGTACATACTTCCTCTGAGAGAGGACGATCTCATCTCTTTCTCGAGCTACCTCGATCCCGAGAAAATATTTTATCATTCACAAGTCCTTTACTTCAAATTTCTTGGCAAGTTTCAACTTCAGCTGGGTAATCTCCTCCTCCTCATCACATGTGACACTATATCATCTACGTATACTGCAAGTATGGTGATGTGGCCTCTCCCATGTTGGAAGAAGACTGTGTGATCTGCATTGGTCTGCATGTACCCCATGTCTGTGACAACTTTCCTGAATCTTTCAAACCATGTCCGATAAGATTGCTCGAGTCCATAAAGTGATTTTTTCAGCTTGCACACCTTTCTTATTGACTGCTTCGTGCAAAATTCAGGGAGCGCCTCCATGTATACTTCCTTCTGTAGATCTCCATGAAGAAAGGCATTCTTCACATCTAATTGATGAAGTTGTCACCCACGGTTTGCTGCAAGAGAGACCAGAGTTCTCACAGTGCTCATCTTTGCTACAAGAGCAAACATCTCATCATAGTCGTTGCCATAGGACTAGTGAATCTCTTTGCAACCAATCTTGCCTTGTAGCGCTCCACCTTTCCTTCTGGCGTCTCCTTTACCATGAAGACCCATTTGCATCCAACTGCTCTCTTTCCTTCATGTAATGGAATAAATTTCCATGTCCCATTTCTTTCAAGTGTCCCAAGTTCCTCCAACATTGCAGCTTTCCACCTCGGATCTTCCTTCGCTTCCTGCCAACACTTAGGCAAATAGGTGGTGTATAAAGATGCAATGAATGCTCCATAAGTAGAGGATAGATTATAGTAGGATAAAAATGGGCAATGTCATGTTCATAACCATAACGAATAGGAGATCTCTCCGCATTACTACGAGAAGATCTTCTTAAGAGAATATGAGATAGTGGAGGAGAGATCATACCATCCGAATCAGAGGGATCCGGTGCGGAAGGTGCATCTTCAGGAGTTGGGACAGGGTAAAGCGAGAGACATGGCACAGTAGGGACAATAGGCACAGTCGTGGACTGCTACTTTCTTCTTCTATAGACTTGGAGCTCTGTAGATGTAGATAGTTTTATAATCTGTTCCTCCCCCTGTACTGGAGCAACACTTCATTCCTCCTGATTGTATACATCATCATCACTTTCCTCACCCTCGCTATCTCCTCCTTCTTAACTTGGACCAACTTTCATCATTGGACATGGAACTGACCCGACAATCACGCTTGGGACCATCTCCCCCTCGCTCCTAACACCTCATGTGTTAGGTGTGTCACCAAATGCAGACCCTTCACCTGAACCATTGTGGTAGTATGGCTCCATCTCTCTGAATGTAACATCCATGCTCACAAAGAGCCTTCGCTCCACATGACTCCAGCAAGAATATTCTTTCCGAGTCCCTGAGTAGCCAACGAAGACACACTTCACTGTCCGAGGGTCCAACTTCCCTACTGCAGGCCTATTATCCTTCACAAAATATACACATCCAAATACCTTTGGGGGAACAATGTACTTGTTCTCACCTGTAAGCACCTCAAACGGTGTCTTCCATCCTAACACCTGAGAGGACATCCTGTTGATGAGATATGCAGCAGTCAACACGACATTCCCTCACAAGTGTTTCGGAACATTCATAGCAAACATCATTGACCTTGCCACTTCCAACAGGTGCATGTTCTTCCGCTCCGCCACGCCATTTTGTGCTGGTGTATAGGCACATGAAGTCTGATGATATATCCTATTGGCTGATAAGTACTCTTCAAGAGCCTTGTTGGTGTATTATGTCCCATTGTCAGACCTCAAAATCTTCACTTTAGCACCGTACTGTGTTATAACCCTGCGATAAAAATCTTGAAAGCATGCAAAGACATCACTCTTACTCTTCATTAGGTATACCCAGGTAACACAAGTATGGCAGTCAATAAAAGTGAAAAACTACTTAAAACCATTAACAGCAGTTGTAGGACGTCCCTACACATCAGAGTGTATCATATCAAAAGCAGCTAAACTTTTATTTCCAGAACTCATATAAGAGCTTATGGCATGTTTCCTAAGTTCACAAACATCACAAACCAACTTTTGCTTATTAGCCTTTTGATACATAGAGGGAAACATCCGACTCAGTAGACTGAATGAAGAGTGTCCCATGCGTTGATGTTGGAGTAATAATTCTTCTACAGTATTTCGCGGCTCCTCCGGTTGTGCTTCATCCACCAGTGCTGCCAGTGCTGTATCCAGCCCACCCATGTCCAAGTACAATAGCCCTTTATGCCAAGTGTCAGTCCCCAAATGTCTTCCCGTTTCTTTCTCCTGAAAAATTACCTTCGAAATGTCAAGGAAACAACACAATTAAGTTGAAGAACAATGGCACTAATGGACAATAGATTAACAGAAAAAGATGGAACTCGCAAGACATCAGTAAGACTCATATATGGGGTGCATTCAACTGTGTATTTATCCACAATGGGTCTAGCAGTACCATCAGCAGTCCGAATGCTTTTAGACATCATCAGGTGAGTGTAATCTTGGAACTCATCACGGGCACCCGTGACATGGCAAGATGTCCCAGAGTCAATTATCCAATTTAGACTTCCTGATTTGTGGATAGATGCAAGGGCATGAGCATGTATACATGTGCTTGTATGGGCATAGTAGGTGATGTTACCCCGGAGGTGGTTGGAATCGATGTCCCAGCGGTGTTGGCTCGACTGTCGCTGGTTCCAAGCTTCATGTTCCTCCACATTTCCAGTATTTTTCTCTCACTTGGGGTCATATCGGATGACTGATTCTCATTTTCCCTTCTACCAGGTTTGTCTTGTGTCCTCCAAAATAATTATCTTACCTCTGCCACCCCTATGCCCCCCACGGCCGCTGGACTGGCCTCTCATAGGCTTCGTACAGAATCTGATAAAGTGTCATGGATCTCCACAGTTGTAGCACCCTCTCCCTCCTGAAGGGTTTGGGATAAAAACTGCTATAACTGATTTTTCCCCCGGAGAGCTAGTGGTGCTAGGCATCAGCTTCAACCACGCTTCTTCTTGTGCCATAGCAGCAATGGCCTCCTCTAGTAATGGCAATCCGGGTTGTGCGAGTAGCACATTCCTCCTTTGCTCGAATTCTGGGTTGAGCCCCTTCAGGAACTTCATCATCTCTGTCGCGAGATATACTCCATGAACTTCTGGTAATGTTTCGCAAATGTCGGTTCCACTTGCTCATCTTCCTCACCAATGGGATCATAGTGGTCGAGATCTGACCAATACTTCTTCACCAGAGCTGCGTACTCAGAGATGGTGTGATCTTCTTAGACCACCTTATCAAGTTCATCATGTAGTTGGAAGACCCTCATAGGATTGTCCGTCCCCGAGTACATATCTCTCAGCGTTATCTAAATGTCACCAGCACCCTCCATTGCTTCCACGTTGCCCGACACTTGGTCGGTCAATGAGGTTGTCAACCATCTAGCTACAACATTATTGACGATTTCCCACACAGCAAACTCCCTTGAAGAGTGATCTTCATGTACCTTGGTTTGGCCATTCACATAGCCCACCAAGCCTCTTGTCTTCAGAGTATGCATCGCCTGATGCGACCACTTTGAGTAGTTGGAAGTACCTTCCAACTTTACTTCCAGTTTCTCCAACTTCGCCATTTTGTATGGTGAAAGATCCACATCTGCGTATACAGAACGGAAACTAGTCTCGGTCAGCCTCCTGCAGAAGAGATCGTCCACCAAAGCCTTTCTCTTTGGTCGTCAGCTTGTCGTCGATCGTCTCCATCATCTTCTTCTTCTCCTCTTCCATCAGCAAAACGATGGTAGATCTAGACCGTCTCCACCTTTGGTCACCGTCCTCTCCACGTCTACTTTTCCTCCTTCAGCGACGTCCCTAAGTACATGTCTTTCAGCGTCATCCAAATATCATCAGCTCCCTCCATTGCTTCCACGTTGCCCGACACTTGGTCGGTCAAAAAGGCAGTCAACCATCCAGCTACAACATTGTTGACGATTTTCCACACAGCAAACTCCCGTGAGGAGTGATCTTCAGGTGCCTTGGTTTGGCCATTCACATAGTCTACCAAGCCTCTTGCCTTGAGTTCGCATCAACTGACGCGACTACTTCAAGTAGTTGGAAGTACCCTCCAACTTTACTTCCAGTTTTTCCAACTTCGTCATTTTGTATGGTGAAGGATCCACATCTGCGTGTGCAGGACGGAAACCAAGGTAGTCAAAGGCGCAAGGCTCACTCGAGGCGCAAAGGGTCTTATATCGTCCGATGCGCAAGGCGCACTTAAGACACGCGTCCGAGTGAGGTGAGGCGCAAAATAAAAAATAATAAAAACATACATAAATAAATTAGTAAGGTAAGAAATAAAATCAAATAACATATTAAAACCAAAAATACATGTTAACATAACCAAGTGAACTAACATAGCAACAATAACACTCAACAAAACTAACAAGAATTTGTATTTTTCCTACCACACTTTTAGTAAATTTTAGTTTTTCAAGTTCAACTTAAGCCAACTTTAGCAACTGTGAAAATGGTTGCTTCCCTGCCACTTGTATGAGGTAAGGGCCATCTCCTTATCTCTCTTTTTTTGTAAAAAAAATACATAAGGCGCGCCTTTTCTTTGTTGCACCTTGCTGAAAGGCGCACCTAAGGCGCGTCTTAGGTGCGTCCGAAGAAATGTGCCTCGCCTAGTGAAGTATGAGGCACAGATATTTGCCTTGCTCCGAGGCGCACCTTAGGCGCTCCTTTGACTACCATGACGGGAACTAGTATCGGCCAGCCTCCTGAAGAAGAGATCGTCCACCAAAGCCTTAATCTCTTTGGCCGTCAACTTGCCGTAGATCGTCTCCATCATCTTCGTCTTCTCCTCTTCCATCAGCAAGGCGATGGTTGATCGAGACCGTCTCCACCTTTGGTCACCTTCCTCTCCACGTCTATTGTTCCTCCTTCAACCACAGCGACATCCTCGAGCGCCGCTGCTCATGTCCCGTGCATGGTTGCGACCGAAGAAGGGAACGGGGGCCGGCGCTAGCGACGACGGAGAGGGGGACGGAGTCCGGCGCGAAAGGGGGGATGGCCGGAGAGGAGGTGGGAGCGGTTGCGGAGGCGGGACTCTGACGGCGGCGAAGGGAGGGGGGCTACTGCCGGTGGCGGGAGGAGGGGTCGGCGGGGAGGAAGGGTCGGCGGCGGGAGGAGGAAGGGTCGACGGCGGGAGGAGGAAGGGTCGGCGGGGGAGAAGGGATCGGCGGGGAAGGAGGAACGGTCGGCGGAAGGAGGGGTGGAAGGAGGGGGGTCGGCAGCTGTGTTTGGAAGAGGGCTAGGTTTAGGGTTTGATGGAGAAGGATGGCGGCTAGGGTTAGAATTTTGTGGAGGCTTTGATACCAAATAGAAATTTAGTAGAATACTTGGCTTGTTTATTATTGTGGTAGAGCTACACATATATAGGAGATGCTAACCCCTCTCCCTACTATTCTACTCGATGTGGGACTAAAAGCCCATTAATGCTCTCAACAATAACTATCGCAAAAAAATAAAGATTCAAGGTTGATTCTTTATATAAGCCAATGGTAAAAGGGGATGGTATTGTCTCCTCTAATAGTTCACATGATCGTCGTAACTCTATCATGCATATTCCAGTCTCAATATAACTAGGAACTTGTTTCTTCTTCAAAGTCCACAACATTATCTCCCTAGGAACTCAATCATAAGCTTTCTCTCAGCCAAAAAAAATTATATGTAAATCTTTCTCGCTTAATCTTTTCATTATCTTCTTAATTAGTAATTGTTTTCATAGTAGATCTCCTCGACATAAAATGAAATTGATTCTCTAAAATTCTAGTCTATTTTCTTATCTTTGCTCAATCACTCTTTCCCATAATTTCATGGTACGACTCATAAGTTGATTTCTCGATACTTATTACAACTTTGTATATCTCTCTAGTTCTTATATATGGGTACTAGAATATTGCTTCTCTATTCATCCAGCACCGTCTTAGTCCTTAGAATTTTGTTGAATAAATCAGTAAGCCAAGCCACATCAATTATTTCTCCCCTAAACATTTCCAAACCTTAATAAGAAAATTATCAGGTTTTACCACTTTTTATTTTCTTTAAAAAAAATTAATGCATCCTTAATTCTAAATTTACGACAATAGCAATATGACTTATCGTGACTAATTCTAAATCTAAACTAAGTTTCTCTAGGTTGCTCTTGCTAAAAAGCTTGTGAAAATAACTCCTCCACATTTCCTTGATATCATTTCTATTACTAATAATTTTTTGCCATCGCTCTTCATCCACTTTACATGAGTCTCCCCTTTTTTCTACTCTTAGCAAGCATATAAATATCATTTTCTTCCACTTTAGTTTCTAACCTCATATATAAATACTCATAGATTTAGCCTCACTAATTGTTTTCTTAGCTTCCTTTTTTGGTACTTCATCTCTCTCAAAGTTTGTCTTACTTTTACACTTTTGCCAATCTTTATAGGCAAATATTTTTCTTTTAATAACGTTTTGAACTTCCTCGTTCAACCTCCAACTTTCTTTCGAGGGCCAAATATTGCCTTTTGACACTCCTATAATCTCTCTTGCTACTTTCGAGATCCAACCATTGTCTTTTCCTACAGTTGTCAAAAGTGCGTCTAGATGCAAAACACAGCGAGGCACAACTCTGCGCTTCGCTTCATAGGAAGTGCACCCAAACATCAACATTGACTTTAGGTGCATGCATAGGGTGAGGCAATGAAACGCCTAGGCTCGTACCTAGGCTTACTCAGTTGAGTACCTAGGCTTACTCAGTTGATTTTTTTTTTCTTTGTATTGAAGAAAAGCCCAAAAACCCAAGGCTTGATACCAGATATGTTTACTTAATTAAGAGGGGTGACAAATGGAATTCTATTCCTTGTATACATAAACCCAATCCCAAATTCGACAAATATCTTTCATAAAAATCGATCGCCTTCCACAAGACTATGTCGACCATCGCCAACTAGCAACCAGCATGACCGCCTCTACTCCTCGTCGACTACTACTAACCTCTTCCTCCCCATCATCCTCTTCTTCTTCTAGTCTCAACTCTATCACCTACCTACCTCGCCAACCTCGCTAACCGTGTCAATTCCATTCGACAATCTTCCTTTCTTCCCTCCAACCTTGTCTAAAATGTTATAAAAATATGCTAAAAGTCTAAAAGGTTAGTGAAAATGTGTTAGAAGCCTAAAATGTTACTAATACTATATATATATATATATATATATATATATATATATATATATAATATGCTTTTTTTCTCATGTCCGTGCATTGCTTTGCACATAGGCTCTAGAGGACCTTTGATTCTAGGTGCTCCTTTTGCCTATACCAACTATGACTTTTCCTATAATGAAGCTGAAATAAATAATCAAACGACCAAGACACGCGCAAACACCCTGAGTTCGGCTCAATACTTACTCCCTGTTTGAGCTTGCTTGAGATGGTAGCAATACAAACACAAGCTAGCAATGTATACTGATGAACTTGATGACATTCTGACTAAACCACTCCGTGAGATTTGGATACTTATTACCTCTGCATAAAGTGAGCATCTAGACGTTTTCAGAAAACAATGCCTTCCGTTTTTTTATTACTTGATAAAGAAGTATAAATCACCAATCCACTTGATACTCAATACAAATTAGTTTCACAATATTTAGATCAAGATGAACGGTTCGGATCATCTAAGTGGTATACCTACCCCTTTGATACACGAAAACTGCACGTACACGAGTGATCAAGCTCAAGTGACTCACAATTTTGACCTCGTACTAACCGAGCTCGAACCGTCAAATTTCCGTCCAAGCCAAACTCAAGCTAGGCTATTGAAGCTCAAAGTGTAAATCAGCCATGCCCAAACAAGATTTGCTCAATCAACTCCGACTCATTCACAAACCCTCAAACTTCTATAGCTATGGATCTTCAAAATCCAATTTCCCTCAGCACCATGTATGTCATCATTTACTCGCATACGCAAACTAAAGTTAGTAAACATCAAACCCTCCCATAAATATGTTGGTGTTTTCCTTTAGACTAGGAGATATAGTCCCACATTGGCTACACAAAATGGTGAGTATCTCAATATAATGATTTGCTTGTGTTGACGTGTGCACATAGGGACACAAGTGGGTGCCATGTGGGGGTATTTTCATAAGAGGAAAATGATTAACTTCTCAAAGAAAGTATTATCCTTTTTGGTCATTCTCATGTCCATAGGAGCTAATCCCCAAAGGGGCTTAGCGACTCGGACTCGAGCTATAGGACGCACAGTGGCACTTTTATAGCGCACTTTGCAATTAGCACGTCAGCATCGTCGCATGGCGCTTGTGCGCATTTGTTGCGCTCGTTTCATGTGCGAGTTGCGTGCGCATGTGCTGGTGTGAGCGCATGCACGGGTGCTGGCGTGGGCGCAAGAGCAGGCGCATGTGCGGGCTATACGCGACTGCGTGTTTACACGTATGCGCACATGCTTCGTTGCACAGGCTATGCGTGCAAGGGCTGTAACTCTGCTGGCATATGTGCGCAGGAGTAGTTGCGGCTGTGCTGCTGGGGCGCATATGCGCATACAGCATAGTTGGCGCATGTTGCCGCTGATTGCGGAATTTGAACGGTTATGAAAAGATAGGATCAAATATTCAGATCAAATTTTTGTAGGATTTGAATTCAAATCAATCTTTCTTTTCGTAATCAGTTGGCGGCTAGGATTAGGGTTAGGATTTCAACCCAACTCTATAAATACTCTCTTCGTGTCTCATTAAGAACTTACTTCGAAAATAAGAGAGACGAGAGAGCATTGATGCTGCCGCCATTGGAGTCCAGAGAAGATCGTGCGAGTCCCGAAAGGAGGGGACGGCGAGCGTTACAAAAGTTCTACGATAACTTGCTGGTTCCTTGGAGCAGTTCGTGCGGGATGAATTTTGCTTTGAGCAACGATAATCTTCATCACCCGAACAAGAGTTTTTTAGTCTTCTTCTACTTCTTATCTTCTGCTACTTGTAAAGTGTTATGTCCCAATTGCAACACGTTTGCAAGAAAAAACATTATTTTTCTGTCAGTTTGTACAAGAGAAGAGAAAGTTGTAACCTAAAAGTTTATAAGTGGTTTTCGAGTTCTTTAGAGAGCAAACTTGTTTGCAGAAAAACTCCAAAGTCTCAGCTTCAGGCTCAGAACAGAGAAGCAAACTTGTTTGCATTAAATCTCTTTTTCTGACAGTACTTCCATCTTAGACTAAGCCTCGCGACAAACAATCTCAAAGCAAGATCCAAATAAGATGGAGAACAACCGTGCAAACCTTCTCGAGACAAGTTTTAACAAACTTGAAAAGCTTGACGGGGAGCATTACAACATTTGGAAGAGAAAGATCAGCCTTAATCTTCAACTCGTAAACGTGGAGTACGTGTTGACATCATGAGCCTATTATTCCGAAGGGTGAAAATGCTCGGAGGATCGTTGAGGCTACTGCTGTGCAGTCGAAGTGGAGGAGAAAACAACCTCTGCAAGTTGCTGATTCTGAACACCATCGAGGATTCTTTGGCGGAGTCATACAAAAAGACGGTCCAAGCAAAGGATGTCTGGGAGTCTCTTGAAAAACACTATAAGTCTGATGAGAACAGGAACAAGAACCATGTGACTGAAAGAAGTCTAGAAGATGCGATTTGAGGATGACAAGACGATGTTGTCTCAAGTCAAGAAATTTCTCAAGTTGCGTCAGAAACTTGAGGATGATAGCATGTCCCTGGTCGATGCTTTCATTGCCGGGGGTATTGTCGTCAAGCTCCCTCCTGGTGGAGCAACTTCATTGTGGACATGCACTGTAAGAAAATAGAGGTGGATCTTGAGCGTCTCTTGCACTAGATCCATGTTGAAGACGAATTGAGGGCTCAACTCAAAGTGGACACCTTGTCCAAACAGATGACAAAGACCAACTTGGTGCAAGGTGAAGACTCCAAGGAAAAGCAGAAGGCTTCTCACAAGAAAAAAAAGGACTTCAACCACCTGAAGGTAAAGTCGGTTCCGTTCAAGCCAAAACCTAAGGGTGATCGAGCTTGTTTCAATTGTGGCAAGAAGGGTCACTTCAAGGACTGCAGATCCAAGTTGAAACCAAAGAGCAAGGTGAGGCTAACTAGGTTGCTATAATTGCGCAGGTTGACTCAAAAGGTGTTGACACTGACTGGTAGGTAGATTACCGGTGCATCCTGCCATGTTTGCTCTAAGAAGGAGTTGATCACCACATACAAGCCTACATCTGAGAGGGACATTGTGGCGAACCAGACACAAGCTGAAGTACTTGGAATCGGAACGGTGGTTCTAAATCTGAAGCATGTACCTGAGATAGCCAAGAACCTGATCTCTGGAAGCTTGCTCTGCAACGCAGGCTTGAGGATGGACATTAACGCTGGTCAAATAGTTATATCCTATAAGGGAACATACTTCGGAAAAACTTTTTGTACCGAAGGGATGTTTAAACTTCAACTTGTAACTCCGAGTGATTCAATTAATGCAGTCTCTTCTTCTAGTTATTCTATTGAGTTGTTGCATAATAGACTAGGACATGTTTATTGTAAAAAAATTAACAAGATATATAGTCTAGGACTTATCTCCAAATATGGGGATAAGGAGGTGGAAAAATGTGAAGTCTGTGCGCAAACGAAGATCACTAGAAAACCGTTCAAGTGAGTAAACCGAAGCACATACCTTCTGGAGTTGGAGCACTAGAATATCTGTGACTTCAAACAGTTCTCCATAAAGGCCGGTATGAAATACTTTATTACTTTCATCGACGACTTCTCAAAATACGCGTTCGTCTATCTACCCAAGTCAAAAGATGAAGCGTTTGAGAAATTTAAGGAATTCAAGGCTGAAGTCGAACGTCAAACCGGACAACTCAAGAGACTCAGAAGTGATCGAGGCGGAGAGTATAGATCTCTTGAATTTGCATCGTTCTACAAGGAATATGGAATTGTCAACAAGACAACTACTCCGTATTCTCCTCAATCAAATAGTGTTATAGAAAGGAAAAACAGAACGTTGACAGAGATATGAACTCAATGTTGTTGACTATGGGTCTTCCAAATTGCTTATTGGGAGAAGCAGCGCTGACGGACACTTTTATTCTGAATCGAGTACCGTACGCAACTTCCGATGTCACTCCTCGTGAACTCTGGCTGAAAGTTAGACCCAACTTGAATGTCATTCGAGTGTGAGGTTGTCTGGCGTATGTGAAGCTTCCGTACTTAAAGATTCAGAAGCTGGATACGAGGAATACGAAGACAATCTTCCTGGGTTATACTGAGAAGAGTGATGCTAGGAGATTTCTTTTGATACAAATCATATCATTGAATCTCGCGACGCGAAATTCTTTGAAGATAAATTTGCAAGGCACAAGAACATTGTTCTCGCGGACATTCCGGAGAATAGTGTGGGTGCACAGGAGGCTGAAGCTCCAAATGAAGATATAATCCAAGAAGAGGTTGTTCTGGCAGAAACAACGTTTCAACCAGAATTCACAGAACCTGTGTCTAAGCGAGTGAGGAGACAGAAGAACTTCGGAGATGATTTTGTAACCTATCATGTGAAAGCAGATCGCTTACCTATGATGAGGCGATGAAAACCAGAAATGCGATCTTCTGAAAGGAGGCTATCAATGATGAGAATGACTCAATAACCTCCAACAACACTTGGGTGTTGGTAGATCAACCTGGAAGATAAAAACCAATCGGATGTAAATAAATCTTCAAGAAGAATATGAAGGCCGATGGAACTGTTGACAAGTTAAAAGCAAGGCTGGTTGCCAAGGGATTTTCTCAGAAGCAGTGGATCGACTACTTTGACACTTATGCTCCAGTAGCATGGATGACGACCATCAAGATGTTAATTGCTCTGAGTGCAATTCATAAGCTAGTTATTCATCTGATGGATGTTAAAACATCATTCCTGAATGGAGAATTGACGGAAAAGATTTACGTGCAACAGCTAGAAGGATTTGTCGTCAAAGGCTTTGAAGACAAAATATGCAAGTTGGTAAAATCATAATATGGTCTGAAACAAGCCCTCAAGATGTGGCACGAGAAGTTTGATAAAGTTATTAGATCAAACGACTACAGGGTCAGCGAGACAGACAAGTGTGTCTATACAAAGTTCGTTGACGGTAGAGAAGTTGTCGTTTGTCAATACGTGGACGATATGCTGATCTTAGGTACAAATTTAGCATGTGTCACTGTTACAAAGAAGTTTCTCTCATCTAAGTTCAGTATGAAGGACTTAGGGACAGCTGGTGTTATCCTAGGGATAAAGATCATCGGGACGGATACTGGAGTGGCGATGTCACAATCTCATTACGTTGAGAAGATGTTCACACGCTATTGATATCATGATCTTCCAGGGATTGATACTCCGTATAGATGTGACAAGAAGCTAAAGCCAAATCTAAGGAAAAACATCAGGCATCTGGAGTACTCAAGTGTAATCGGGAGTTTGATGTATGCAACCACTGCCACAAGACCTGACATAGCTTTTGTCATTGGATGTTGAGTCGATTCACGAGCAATCCATGTGTGGAACACTGAAAAGATGTGAAGAGAGTGATGAGACATCTCGAGAGGACTCAGAAGTATGCACCTCACTACAGTGGTTATCCGACAGTAGTGAAAGGCTTCAGTGATGCAAGCTGGTGCTCATAAGTAGAGAACGAAAGGTCCACAGGAGGATACGTCTTCTCGATGGATAAAGCTGCTATATCGTGGAAGTCAAAAAAAGCAGACTATGCTCTCACATTCTTCTATGGAATCTGAGTTCTATGCACTGGCGGCTGCAGCGGATGAAGCAAATTGACGTCGGGAGCTAATTTATGATCTTCCAATGGTTTGTGCACAGATTCCGGCGGTCCGATATACTGCGACTGCAGCGGTGGCATCAAATGATCTCTTCAATGGCAAGAAAAGGACTGTGCGATTGATTCATAGGACGGTAAATGATCTTATCAAAAGAGAAGTTATTGTCGTGGTTAATGTTCGGAGCCAGGAGAATCTGGCGGATGCGTTTACCAAATGTCTCAAGCGCCAGCTGGTCGAGGACACAGCAACAAAAATGGACTTGAATACATGTTGATATTGTGTCTTTGTAATTCTACCATAAAATTTTATGTTATTAGTTCAAAGAAAAATCTACCAGACATCTAGCTTTTGGTTCAAAGAATGATCATTGACTGAAAAAATCTAAGGAACAGTGGGTAGTCCTTTGAGACATTAAGGGGTTACGGATCCAAAACCACTGTTATCTATCACTTGTTCTTAAGGTAGAACAAGTCATGTGGAAGGATGGCTTAGACGTCTTAATAAGTTCCCGGACATTTTGAATGTCCGGCGTACTTACAGGAAGCACGGATAGCATAGCACTACAAAAGAACATAGTACTACATGCTACAGTGGAGTGATGCCACAAGAGGTACCTAGAGAGGATAAAGCCTCGGCTTCGGACCATGTCACAGCGACGTAGCACCGCACATAGGCAGATGGCCAAATGCTGTAGAATAAAGTATGGTAGCCAGCACTACAAAGAGACCGGTGACCTCATGTTACAGTAGTGTGACACCACCAAGAGGTAAAAGATGTAAAGCCTCAACTTCGCGAGCCATGTCACAGCGGCGTAATACCGCAAGGAAGCGCAAGACTTTATGATGGGTAGTATGGCACTACAAAGAGGCTTTTGTCCTTATGTTACAGTGGTATGACATCACGATGATGTAGCCTCGACTTCGGGCCATGTCATAAGGGAGTAGCACCGCAAGGAAGTGCAAGGGATTGTTGGCCGAAACCAGGCGAACATATGACCTTTAATGTGCAACCGAAAGCACAATTGATGTCATTATGTAAGTGGAAAGAATTGCAGTTATGATACAGAATTCACGACTTAGTCCATTCGTGTATCATAATGTTATTTCACTCATGCGGAAAAATTCAAGTCGAAGCGACATCTATCCTAATGCATGATGGACAGTCACTGTAGGCAGTGTTCTAAAAATCGCTACACGGGGACGGTGCGCCAAGGGCCCGCCTAGCGCCTAGGCGCCGAACTGATTTTTTTTAATATATGTCTAACATATATATATATGTATGCCATATATGACCATAACTCAGACTTGACAAGTTGGTTAGCCTGTGGGTTTAAGTTAAGAGTTGACTCGGGAAGTACTAGGTTCGAACTCTGTGTTGGAGAGTTCATTTTTTTTCTTTTTCCTTTGCTTTCCTTTCCTTTCTTTTTTCCTTTCATTTCCTTTCCTTTCATTTCCTTTCCTTCCCTCTCCCTCTCCCTCTCCCTCTCCCTCTCCGGTCCCTCTCTCCTCTCCTCTCTCCTCCCCTCCCTCTCCCACCACCAGCTCCACCACCGCCTCTGTAAGCCCCATGAATTTCCGGAATTTATTTTTTGAATTTTCTAAATGAATTATTTTCGATAATTCATTTTGATTTAAATAATTCAATCGATAGTCCAAGGACGTAAAGTCGTGCTCTGATACAATTATGTAACGCCCCGCTCCCGTAGGAGCGATCGTCCTCGCTAAGGCGCGATGCCGCACGAGCCTAGATTACGCTCGTGCAAGGCGGGTTCCATAACGGCCGATTTCAGCGGCTGCGACGGGGTCGTCGCACAGAAGTCCCATGCAGAGACATTGAATATTAGCAGCGAAAATTTGAAGCAAAACACAAGTTATTCAAAGAAGCTCTTTATTGATATTGGAACAAAGATTACAAAAGGCACAAGGCCAAGATTACAAGTCTCTCGAGCTCACTTTTCTCACATTACAAGTTCACTCTGCTCTCTCTCATCTCTCAATACAAGTCTTAAACCAACGGATGCTTTGGAAGGCGACGTCCATACATTATGTCCCGTATAAGTCTTGAATCCATGCGGCCGCACGCTTCGAATCGCCAAGGAACTCCGTGCCTCGACGCATCCAAGCGAGCTCCGCGCCACGAACTTCTACATGTGCCTGCACATGTAAACTATGTGGGTGTCAGCACTCAACTGTACTGGTGGAGTGAGCTCCTCGCCCACCCATACAAAACCAACACGTTTGATTTACTTTGTGCAACATAGTCCATTCATATCAATTGTCTTTCTAGTCTTGTCTTAGGATCAGTTTTTATGACAAACGCCTTGGCATATTTGTGTCTGAGGACCATCCCGTGCTTGCAACAGTAACGTCCACTCAACAACGTTAACCTATCAAGTCGTGCTTGCCTTACGGCCATAATCAGAGACGCAACTACACGATAGACTCCATTTCCTTGCCTCTAGACCTTTCTCGTGCTTACAATGTCAACACACCGACTCATACTTGTCTTTCGTGCCCTACTCTGTGACGTAACGACTCGGTCGTGCCATGAATCGATTTGTGCTTCAATATCTCTGAGGCAGTTGTCACGCCCCGCTCCCGTAGGAGCGATCGTCCTCGCTAAGACGTGATGCCGCACGGGCCTAGGTTGCGCCCGTGCAAGGCCAAGTCCAGAAACGGCTGATTTGAGCTAGGCCACAGAGTCGCACAGAGTGTCCTCATTGCAGCGGAAAGTAAATGAACACAAATTGAAACGAATTCAAACTCTTTATTGATATTCAAGAAGTTTACAAGCGGCGCTAGGCCGATATTACAATCGCTCAAGCTCTCTCTCTGAAACATAAAGGCGTGCCAAGTGGCTTACAACATGGAATGATTCATGGCGATGTTCCGATACATTATGTCATGTATATGGTGCTCCAGCTTCTTGCAACGCTCCAAGGCTCCAGAGATAGCTCCGCGCCTTAGCACGTTCGAGGAAAGCTCCGCACCCGCCGACGTTTCCTGCTTCCTGCAAGCAGACTGTGGGGTTATCAGTACATTGTTATGCACTGGTGGGGAGGCTAGCTCGCCCACAATGCTATCATTACAAAACACGTTCTATTTACTTTTGTGCATCTCTATCATTCATTGTCTTTCTAATCTTGTCTTAGGATCAATTTCATGGCATATTTCATAACCTATCTCGTGTTGCCAATTTCAAGTGTCGCATGGAAATACATGCATGACTTACCCATACTTACCGTCCGGCCTTCCCTGTTCAATGTAAACCAAGTTAACAATTCATATATTTCAACTTAACATGATTCACGTAAACATTCAGTGCCAAGGGCGTGTTTCTGCCTTAGATTCTAATGCGTCGTAGGCGTGTTTTCAAATTCATTTGCACGAAGTACTCCTTATCATTTGGTGCGTTACATTTCAAGCCTATTCATAAGGCGCTTCATTCAGTTAACTTTAGACTACTTTGATTTCAATGCAAGGACTTGCACGTGGATTGCCACCAGCAAAGCCCACCTAAATCTATATGCACCGGTCGCTGGCATGTCAGCCATTTTGGACATTTTCCCCTGTGGCATTCTCATCTATCAAGCGTGATGGCTGGTACACCTTGATAGACTATTGAATAACCGGCCCTACGTTTGGTTATGTGCCCAAGCCCGCACATTCTGTCCGCCCGTAGGCCATGATTCCGCCTAGGCCGGCCACGAAATTGTCGTTCGTTGCCCTTGGAATCCCTTTTTCTCTCGTGCACGAGCCGTCCACGACCATTTCGTATTTTATTGTCATTTTAACTTAACGGCTGTCTTTGAGCCATAGGCTAACCCTTAGCCATAATGCGTTATCGACCAGGTTGGCGTCCGCGCAGCGCGGGTAGCGAGCCCCGTTGCACGTGCCCGTCACACCTGTCGCTAACCATTTGTCCTTCTTATCTTTTATTCATTCTTTCTTTCACTTGTTCATTCATTCGTTGATTCATTCATTCACTTATTCGTTTACTCTTTCATTCATACATTACGCAACTCCTTGTGCGGGAGTCGCCTTGGCGACCCATCGGTCCCATAGCCGTTCAATGTTGCTATACTCTACTCGGAACGACTATATTGATAGTCTTCCCATTTCATTGTTGTAACCCATTCATTGTTTCATTGTTGGACGCTATAAGGGACTTGAACGTAAGCTTGTGCCTTAGCACGAGCGTGGAGCGCGGTGCGAGAGTTTCTATATTTGCCGAGTTCTTTTCCATGTTCTAAACAAGCATACAAGATGGAATTATTCCCTTAGCTAGGTGCGTTGAGTCATCCATTTATTAGCATGCGCGGTGTTGACGCCTAGCGATTCTAGCAATAGTGTCCGTATTGTTATGTGTCTAGGCTAAGCAAAGACAGGTTCATCGGAGCCACCCACCTTAGCGATGTTTGCATCGGCCGAGCGATACTCCGAGCGCGCCTTTGAAAGTCTAAGTCTGGATTCATCTTCGGCGGCCAATGTAAGCCTTGCATCGATTCTTCTTCAGGTCGATGCCAACTCTTCGGGTCGACGGCTCGTTTGAGTCGTTGCACTTGCCGTTTGAATCGGCGTTCCGCTAGGACGGAGCGGGTCATTACAGCAGTGCCTCCTCGCTTAGCCTTGCCTATACTTTGGTTGTGACAAGGCGGCCGTGCCTCACATTTCGAGGTCGTGCCCAGCAACTCAACGTAACTTCACCCAACTTGCCCTACGGCCCTTCTCGACTTAACTCGCAACAGCTCAAGTCTAACTCATGCAACTCTATGCCAACGACTTAACACTCGACACCACATCTCGTGCCGAAGCACGCCGCCTTCGTTGTAGCCAAATCTTAGGCCCAGACATTGTGTCTTCTAACTACATACACATTCAACTCAACTCAGTCCAAAGGCACACACGCGGATTGTCCCCCGTGCCGACCCATCTATATGATTGGTCACTGGCATTAACTAGCCACGTGGACATATCCTGGCATTCGGGACCCTTGCACCGCAGGTAGCGATCCCCGATGCAAGTCCCCGAACTACCGGTTGCCTATTACCCAGTTCGGCTATACCGTGTTTCCTCCTAGGCCGAGTCGGTCCCGTGGCCCCGGGTTGCCGCTCGAAGAAACATCGCCCTTATCGACAAGTTGTCCATGACCACGCGCCTACGCTAACTTCTAGACTTAACGTAATTGCATGATCTCATCATCATCACATAGTTCCTTTGCTTTACTTCTTCCACTTTTCACACTTCTTTACAGAGCCCAAACCAGGGTTGCATCGACGACTGAACTACAGTCCCGACATATTTCCTCTCGGCGACTAACCATCGCTTAGACTTAACATTTCTTTGAAACTCCGGGAACGGCTACTGCATAGCCTTCCCACTTAACTTGAACATAACGTGTTTCTTAATTATCGACAGACCGTGACTAACTTTCCACTGAACCAATTGTGGCTCGTGCCTTAAACCAACTCGTGTTCTACGCAACGCTATCGCCCAAGTCATACCTCATATGACGGACCTTGGGATCGTGGGACTATTTAACTTGACAATCGCAGAAAGAGCGGGACAACACTTGGAATGACTTAGGTCGACCGGTATAACTTTGCCTAACTTACTCAAGCCTATAACTTAACCCGAGGACGAGCGAAGGCTATGCCAAACCTTGCGCAGAGGAAGCGTGCATGCTTTATCGAACATTTACGCGGGCGACGCCTATAACTTAGACAAGTTCATAGTTTTGTGTCGAAGACCAACTTTCCTTCTCCCAAGCCACGGGACGAAGGACCGAGTGTCATTTTCAAAGCACGTCGTGCACCAACTCTAAGCCGGCCATTGGTCCTTTCCATATTCTAACTCATTTCGACCTGTCGGGATTATTCCCTTAGCTATGTGGATTCGTCTCTTTTATTATCAAGCCTACTTGTGCAAGTTGAAAACATGCGATTTATTATGTGAAGGCTAAGATGAGGCAAGTTCACCGAAACTACCCCACCTGAGCGAGCGGTCGCCTCGACTAAGCGATGTCTTCGAGCAGCCGTTGCAAGGCTAAGTCCGAACGCCGTCGGCGTTCCGATTCCTCCGATTGACTGAGCGGGACGGGGCACTACAGTTGACACTTTAAATTGTACTGTTTTTGGACAGTTTTGTGGAGCCGACTTCGTCAGCTCGTAACTCCGTCGTCGCAGCTCCGTTTGGCGTGCCACCAGTTCCTGTGCGTAACTGGTATAACCCTCTTCCTGTCTCTTAAATTTTGTTTCATTGTGAGCACGTTTGGTTGGTCGAATTCGACGTCAAAGTTGGCCGTCCGAATTCTTAATTTTGCACTTGTAAAATTCAATTTTTGAACCCGAGACTCCGGATTCAATTTCTGACACCACCAGTAGACTCGTGACGTCGTTCTGGCACGTTTTCATATAAAATTTGCTAGATTTGGTGGACGTGGGCCCTGGCACGCATTTCGGTGCAAAACGAACCCCACAGTCCGGGTCAACGAAACTTTTTGACGCCGGCTCATCGGAATCCAATTCTGGATATACCGTTGAGTTTGTATCGTCATTCTGGACTCGTTGACATATAATTTGCTAGATTTTAGTGGACAGTGGTTCCGGCACGCATTTCCGTGCAAATCGGATTCTAATATCTGGATCAACGAACCATTTTGAGATCGGCTCATCGGAATCCAATTCCGGATGTACCGTTGAGTTCGTATCGTCATTCTTGATTCGTAGACACATATTTTGCTAGGTTTTGAGAACTTTTATTCCGACACGTTTTTCGGTACAAAGTGGGTCCAACACGGACACCGTTTTGACCCGAAATTACCTTCTTGCCCATGTGTCCAAATTGGACTTATGGATAGGCTATCCTAGCTAATTTAACCATTCTGGACACGTTAGTGATGGTTGTTTCACCATCCAACAACATCTATAGATTTTCACCATATTATTATAATCTCTCCTTTTGTTATATTTTGAGATCCATCGATTCCAGTGATTTCACAACCACCGAAATTGATATGTTGACCATGTAGATGTTTATAGAGACTAGCCTTGACCCTGTTTGACCATGGTTGACTGCTTTGACTGAACGTCGAAGTAGAGTCAACATTGACCTAGGTTAGACTAGTTTTGACCTTGGTTGACCACAGTTGACTATTTTGACCAAAAAGTCAACCGGAAGTCAACCGTAGCCTAAAATTGACTAGAACTGGACCGAAGTTGGCCAGTTGACCCAAAGTCAACTGTTAGTCAACGTTAGTCAAGTTTGACCTAGAGTTGACCTAGGGTTGACCAGAGTTGACCAGTTGACCAAAAGTCAACTGTAAGTCAACCCTTGACTTAAATTGACCTAGTTTGACTTGCTTTGACTTGCCTTGACCTAGTTTGACTTAGTATGACTTGATTTTACTTCCAAACCCTTATATTGATACAGTATTTCATCTATAGGTCCTCGAGGCACTGTTCTTGGACACAGTTGACATATTCCACCAGATCTCAGGCGAGTACATTCTCTGATAATATTTCTGTTTTATGATATCGTATATGTTTCTTGTATTTAGTGTAGATATCCTTGTTCTCTTGACACATTGTTCACACGGATTTGTATTTCTCTGGATCCCGTCATGAGATGTTATTCCTGGTATTCTTTGGTATATATTGTGCAAGTCTTTCTTGTTCCTTGTGCATTGTATAGACACGATTCCTGCGAAGGCTAGCTACCCTCTCAGAGAATCGCGCGTCATGATGTGTCATGGTTGGATCCACTATACTAGTCGGGGGACGGGGAGTATTAGTGTAGATATGTGGTCAAAGCCTATTATGCACCCCTTGTGCATCTATTGATTGTGAGTGTTAATCATACACCCCACGTATGGTTAGCCAGGCCTGTTACTATTGTGCAAGTTCCCAAGCCGGTCACATGTTGTAGCTATTACTCACACACCTAGATAGATGATTCTTGATTCTTGTACATGCCATGATCAGTTTTACTTGTCTTGTTCTAGCTCTAGATTTACAACTTATCTTGCCATAATACTCACATGTACATTTAGTGATTCCTTGTATATTCTCTCTATTTACTGCTACATTTTCAATATCATCTAACTAGAACTGTTATTTGAGATTTGTGCTCGTTCCATCCTGACTGGATATGTTGACAATATTTTAGGAGTAGTTGTGCCCACAGTATTGGACTACAGGATGTTGCTAGCTGGGGTGGTTCTCAGTATTCTTCACCGTGAGTTGTCTCTCAGGAGTTTTAGATCTGGTAGTTATTTAGTTTTGTTATTGTTTCCCTCTGTTTTATTCTTGTCTCATATTATCCTTGTAGATTCTAGTTGTTCTAGGGATATTGTTATTATTTTTTGTCTTATCTTCCTTAGTTTTTGTGATGTGATACGAGTACCTTTATAGTTATGGATCTTTAGAGGTTGTAGTTAGTATCGGGTACTTGACAGCGCTCTACCGCCGATACTGCGGCGTAGGCTGGGCGTGGCCTACGTATTCGTACCAGTATATCCGGGTGCGGGTCGTGACAGCATCCACCACCTCCACCACCGCCTCCACCACCACCGCCTCCACCACCGGCTCTACCACCACATCACCACCGCATCCACCACCGGCTCCACCACCACATCACCACCGCATCCACCGCCTCCACCACCACCGGCTCCACCACCACCACC
This sequence comes from Iris pallida, assembly GCA_029216955.1. Taxonomy (NCBI): domain Eukaryota; kingdom Viridiplantae; phylum Streptophyta; class Magnoliopsida; order Asparagales; family Iridaceae; genus Iris; species Iris pallida. The sequence continues at coordinate 1,157,441 of JANAVB010025998.1, forward strand.
AGCTCCACCACCGCCTCCACCACCACCACCACCGCCTCCACCACCAGCTCCACCACCACCACCACCACCGGCTCCACTACCACTACCACCACCACCACCGCCTCCACCACCACCGCCACCACCACCACCACCGGCTCCACCACCACATCACCACCGCATCCACCACCACCACCACCGGCTCCACCACCACATCACCACCGCATCCACCACCACCACCGCTGTCAGTAGAAGAACCACCGCCGTCAGCAGCTGCACCACCACCTCCAGTCCACACCACCACCACCGGTAAGTTTTAGTTTTTTTTTTTTTTGAAATTTTAAAATAGGGGCCGCCTAGGCCCGTCTAGCGCCTAGGCCGGCCGTCTAGGGCCTTTTCGGTGCGGCCAGGGGCCGCCTAGGCCGATTTTTAGAACACTGACCGTAGGGAACGGTCAACACATATATTGAGATATGTAGGAGATTTTTGGTATTTTTCTTTAGACTATAAAAAATAGTCCCACATTGGCTACACCAAATGGTGAGTATCTTAATATAATACTTTGCTTGTGTTGAGGTGTGCACATAGGATGTGGTGGGGCACAAGTAGGTGCCATGTGGGAGTGTTTTCCTAAGAGGAAAAGGATTAACTCCTCAAAGAAAGCATTTATGTTTTTTGGTCGTTCTCATGTCCATTAGGAGCTACGCTGCAAAGGGGCTTAGCAACTTGGACTAGGACTAGGGCTCTAGGGCGCATAATGACGCTTTTATGGCACATTTTGCACGTAACACGTCAACATCGTCGCATGGCGCTTGTGCGCATTTGTTGCGCTCGTGCGCTCGTTTCATGCGCAAGACGCATGCGCGAGTGCTGGTGTATTCGCATGAACGGGTGCTGGCGTGGGCGCATGCGCTGGTGCTGGCGTGGGCGCAGGAGCGAGGGCATGCGCGAGCTATCGGCTGCGCGGTTACGCGTATGCGTGCATGCTTCGTTGCACAAGCTATGCTCGTATGCGCCGCATGCTTCGTTGCACAAGCTGTGCGCGTTTACGCATATGGGCTGCAACGCTGCTGGCATATGCGCGCAGGAGAAGCTGCGGCTATGCTGCTGGGGCGCATATGTGCATACAACGTGGTTGGCGCATGTTGTCGCTGATTGCGGAATTTGAACAATTATGGAAAGATATGGTCAAACATTCATATCCGACTTTTGTGGAATTTGAATTCAAATCAGTCCTATTTTTTCGTAATCAGTTGGCGACCATGATTAGGGTTAGGGTTTCAACACAACTCTATAAATACTCTATTCATGTCTCATTGTGAACTTACTTCGAAAATAAGAGAGACGAAGAGAGCATTGTTGTTGCCGCCATTGGAGTCCATATAAGATCGTGCGAGTCCAGAAATGAGGTGACGACGAGCGTTCCAGAAGTTCTATGAGAACTTGCTGGATCCTGAGAGCAGTTCATGTGGGACGAATTTTGCTTTGAGCAATGATGATCTTCATCACCCGAACAAGAGTTTTTTAGTCTTCTACTACTTCTTATCTTCTGCTACTTGTAAAGTGTTATGTCCCAATTGCAACACGTTTGCAAGAAAGAACATTCTTTTTCTGTCAGTTTGTACAAGAGAAGAGAAAGTTGTAACCTAAAAGTTCATAAGTGGTCTTTGAGTTCTTTGGAGAGCAAACTTGTTTGCAGAAGAACTCCGAAGTCTCAGCTTCAGACTCAAAACAGAGAAGCAAACTTGTTTAGTTGTTTGCATTAAATCTCTATTTCTGACGGTTCTTTCATCATAGATTAAGCCTCGGACTAGCAAAATAACATCAAAATCTACGATTCACTATCCATAAGTAGAACCAAGTGGAAAATTGACAGTTGTATAACCAAAAATAAGTAGACCAAGGAAGCACAAACACCCCCAAAAAAGGGTCCCCGAGTCCATGCAGCGTCGTACCGAGCACGTATCGGACACGACACGTGCACTCCAAAGTGCAGCTACGCCCAACAAAACCCACACGGAATAGAGCAATAAAACGATTACGAATTGAAACATCGAGCCGAGAAGCCTCACTTGGAGCACCGGCCGACGATGACGTTGGCGACGGGAGAGAGCTCGGCGATGCACTTCCTCAGCCCCGACGGCGACCGGCCCATCTCCTCGAGCTCCTCGTCGAACGGGGTCCGGCGGCTGATCGCCCACGCGAACGACCCCTCCCTCATTATCCCCTCCAGAATGTTCCTGGTCTTGCTCATCATCGCCATTTCCCCCCTTCCCCCCCCCCCCCCCCCTAAGACCCTAATTCCTGAAACCCTAGTTTTCCCAAACGCTAAAAACTTCCATTCTCCACTCCTTTGTTTTCTCGATTGAAATTGAGTGGGGATTTTGGGGGAGAAATTAAGCAGAGAAAGGAAAGCGTGAACCCATGTGACGGTATGTACGTAGAGGTGATCTGGTTTTGGTGGGCCATAGAGGAAAGAGTAAAGGATGGGCCCTCCTCTATTTAAAGCAACATGGAGATTGGAGACAACCAACTCTAAATCTCATCTTCAAATTAATGCCACTCAAGAATTATTTTTATTTAAACTTATTAAATTAAATGCTATGTTAAAAATTGGAATCCCTTTTTCTAATAATAAAAAGTGTCTAAAATAATTTGGAATGCTTTGCAATATCGCGTGATTAAGTTGTTTTATTATTTAGATCCGAGATCCATCAAATAATTATTTGGATTTCAGACATCGTTTACTAAGATAACAAATTTTAAAATAAAATAAATATTAATTAAGGACAACAATTTTATTCTAGTTCATTCCGTTATATTTATCCCAGTTTTTTTTTTATATAAGAGAAAGAAGTTGTATGAAAATACATGTACATAAAGGAAAAACTTTTTAAATGTTTCAATTTGAGGGATGGATCATCAAGTCAATTGGCTTTAGAGTACTTTAGGTTGAGTTGGCAAATTTTTTCAAATTTTAGCCAAGCAAGTTGGTTTTTAAAAAAAAATTTGCCAACTCACTTGGCTTGAGAGTATTTTTCGCCAAGTGAGTTGGCTTAGGAAAATAAATTCTTCGATTAAATTTTTGCCAACTTAATTAAAGAATAGGTTTCAAATAGTTTTTTGTCCATTGTATTTTCCAACCTTAAAGACTGGCAGCTAGATTTTTGCCAGTTGTATTTTCCAGCCTGCTTATAGAACTTTTCTAAAAGAGCAATCTCTATCTCACACATCTCCTGCTCTGCTTCTCTCACTTATTCTCAATCTCCTAACAAGTGATGTAGATATTGTTCTCTTATGGTCTGCTTGGTAATGTGTTTTTACCGGTTATAGGGTATTTTTGAACCGATTGTTTATGAAAACCTTGCTTGTTAATATTTTAAAATATTGTTTTGGTTGGCTCAAAAGTCTCCAAAATCGGTGTAATATAATTTTGGGTGGCTTTATAAACACCCCAAATTGGTGAATTTTGAAAAATTTTATTATTTTATTCTATTTATATCCTCACAAAAAATATATAATTATAACTAAAAAAAATTTAGAACCACTCGTTATTGAAGTACCAAGCATGAATTGGACTTGTTTGAAGGCTGATACTTAAAAACCACTCAAAAGCATACCCCTCATAACTGGGACTCTAAAATTACCTCATAATCGTTACTCCTACAATTGCCAAGTAGACCCATAGAAGAGTTTTATAGGCAGGCTGAAAAATACAACGGACAAAAAACTAGTCGTTAGTCTCTCGGACTGAAAATTACAATGGGTAAAAAACTAGTCGTTATAACCTATTCTCCAATTAAGTTGGCGAAACATTAATCCTCCATCCCTCTCAAGCAAGTGAGTTGGCAAAATTATTTTCCCAAGCCAACTCAGTCGGCAAAAAATACTCTCAAGCCAAGTGAGTTGGCAAATTTTTTTTTCTCAACCCAACTCACTTGGCTAAAATTTGAAAAAAAAATTGCCAACTCAACGTAAAATACTCTCAAATAAATTGAGTTGGCGATCCATCACTCAAATTAAAAAAATTAGAAAATTTCCACTTTACATATATATTCATACTTCTTATTCCTCTTATATTTAAAACAGGAAATTACGTATAGGGGGGTGAAGTTTGATAAAATTATAGAAAAGAGGGTAAGTTTAGGAAAATTGCATATTAAGGGATGTGACGACATGAACAATGGCGCCACAAATTGGCACACTTTCTGGCGCCATTAGTGATGGCGCCAAGGGGCCGCCCCCCCCCCCTGGCGCCATCAGTGATGGCGCCGGACCAATGGTTACTTCTTTTTTTTTGACTTTTTCTCTCTTCTCCATCCAACGTTCCAATTTTCTGTATAACGGTCATCCAACGTTCCAATTTTCCCATGTGCCGTAATTTGCAGCGTTACGCCATTGTCCACGTTCACGCAACCGTACATCCGACTTATAATCAAATAACTACAAGCGAAACGAACTATATAAATAAACTCAAATTTAATATATAATAAAATAAAGAATAAATATTAATTCCTGAAAAATTACATCTCCTGTAAACACCAATCGAGATATGTGGCTCTTCCGTTCTTGCTCCTCTCTTTCAGTCGTCGGCCCACCGGAAATGCGACCATCGTTTACTGCAGCCATCCTCAAATAACAATGTGAATTTATACATCTTTTTTCACTCTCCTCTGCTTATATAGATTTGAAGAACCGGAATGGAAAAAAAAAAGTGACATGGAGGAAGGACAAATTGATTTGGGATACCCAAAAAGTGACATAAATAGCAAAAAGGTGACATAAAGTGACATAAATTGACATTAATTGGAATGGCGGGAACAACCATTGGTCCGGCGCCATCACTGATGGCGCCAAGGGGGGGCCGGCCCCTTGGCGCCATCACTAATGGCGCCAGATAGTGTGCCAATTTGTGGCGCCATTGTTCATGTCGTCACATTCCTTAATATGCAATTTTTCTAAACTTATTCTCTTTTCTATAATTTTATCAAACTTCACTCTCCTATACGTAATTTTCTGTATTTAAAAAAGAAAAAAGGAAAGAAAAGAAAAGAAAAAACTGTACTTTTCTGGATCCGTTCCTGCTTGGAGTGGATCTCTGGTGCATGATCAGAATAAGACATTTGGTTAGTTAGAGGGAACTAACTAACCTGAGCTTGTGCTCTTTACTTTAGCAACATCTTTATCCATCCCATCACAAAGGTCATGTCATCTTGAGTGATAAGCCAAACGTAGCTTGGCTATGTTAGGCTTCGAGGTTAGGATCACGCTTTGCTATGCCTACAACCAAAATTTACATCCTTTCTACAACCGGACACGTGTCGAGCTTCGATTGGAGGAGGGGAAGAAATGGTGGGGCCGGATGGAGCCCATGTAGCAGGGGAGTGAGAGTGGTGGTGGGACCCGGTGGGACCCATGTGTAAGGAGTGGTAGAGAGTAGTTGTAAGAAGGTTGTAAGAATTTGGTAGTAAACTTAGCATTTTCCTTTATGTATTAAGAAAATTTGTACGGTAAGCATTAAATTTTTAACTTATTGTATAAAACAAATTAAATTTTTCAAAATTATATATACAGCCCTGTCACGTTCTAAAGAAGGACACAAATTTTTACGTCCTTTATTTGGACGTTAGAAATAAAATAAATGGATTAGAGAATGAAAATTTGGTTTAGAGAAGTAAAGAATGGGTTCAAGGAGTAAACAAGGAATGGGTTAACTTAAGAAGTAAAGAATGGAGGGAGCATTATGGAAAATATGCGGCCATTAAAAGGACGTTGTTTTTTATTTGGAGCCCCATTTTGGGGCGTTTTATTTTATATTCTTACATTTTTACAGTGGCTAGACAAAGTTTTACAATAGGAAAAAAAATTTACGTCCTTCAATAGGCGCCAAAATTTAATTTTAAAAAAATTATACGTCCTTCAATAGGGCGCAAAAAAAAAAAAAAAAAAAAAAAAAAACACGCTCCTTTGTTGGACGTTATATTTTGTTCCTAATTTTTTTGAGCTGGATTTGTCTTGATTTGTTTAAGTGAGTACATTTGGGTGTTTAGGGAAGATGGTTGGGTACACTTTTTCACACCCTAATTTATGGCATTTAATTTTTTACGTCCTACTTTAGGACACGACGATGCTCTGTTTACAATTTTCACAAAATTGATTCCTTTTACGCAATTATTTAAATTATAATGCTTCTGATAAAAAAAAATTCATATGTATTATGGACGATGTTACGTTGTCTTGTCTGCGGTCTGTGACAGCGGATCACGTGTGAACATTTCATTGATTGATAGGTTATATCTCTCCAATTTTTACACAAATACTCACATCTCTCCTGAGATTTGATCTTGAGACCGTCCGCCTACCGAATGAGGTCATACATTTTGTCATTGACCACAAGAGCCAGCTGAGCTCGGTGATAAGCTTGTATTGTTCTTTTGGTAATATCTAACTTAACCAAATATGACTACTAGATAGGATTTGTATTGGAAGTTCTCATTTTACAATTTTTTTATTTGTAAAATTGTGGTTTTAATGATTACTTTTTGTTTTTAAAACATGGTGTGTGTGTGTATATATATACTAGCATATGTGCACGTGCCTTGCACGTATTTTAATATTATTTTAATTAACTTAGGACGACTCTTTGGGCTCGTTTGGATCAAGTTTTTGGATTCCTAGGAATAGATTTTCAATTCTTTTCCCATGGGAAAGGAATTCAACATTCCCATACCCATGTTTCGTTAGGTTGGAAATAGGTAGTTCAAAATTTAAAAAAAAATTATTTTCATGTTTGGTTCACACATGGATAGGAATCTTAATTTATTTAGTTTTACTTTAATACCCTTTCACTAATTTCATGATGATTCACATGTTTGGGATAAGAGTTGAAAATTTGAAAATAAAGAGAGGGTATAACCGTCCAAACAAAATAGTCAAACATCATTCCTAGGAAAGCAAATATATTCCCAAGGGGGACTTGGGAATAGCTTTTCCACATCCATGGGAATAGCTTTCCCACATAACCCCTCCTATTTCCTCCTCATTCCCAATCATAAACATACCAAACATGGGTAAGGAATTCAAATCCCATTCCCAAGCCTCAAAAACTTGAACCAAACGCCCCCTTTAGGAAGACCAAAGGGTAGTCTTCTTAATTATTAAGTTGTATTTATTAAAATTAATGAACAGTTTTTAATTAGTATAGATATGCAAGGGTATTTTCGGAATTCAAAATTTTTACCATCCAAGTTTTCCTATTATATAGTAGAATATATATATATATATATATATATATATATATATATATATATATATAGATATATATATATTTTTTTTTTATATATATATATATATATATATATATATATATATATATATTGAAGCAATGGTAATTGTGGCGAACCCGCCACCATTGGGGCTCGAACTCCGACCACTTGGGCCGCATGCATCTCTCTTAACCATTAGGCTAGAGGTCATTTGCTTATATATAGTAAGTGGTCGGAGTTCGAGCCCAAGTGAAGACGAGTTCGCCACAATTATCCATTGCTTAAAAAAAATGATGTAAGTGAATTGTTCAACAAATATATTCGGGACTTGTACTAAGTCCATAAGAGCCCTCACTCCCAGCCGGAGTCCAAAGGGCCCATATCACGAGGCCCAAGAGGTCTGCACCACTACTTCTATTTGAAAAATATTGCTTCCACCGGAATCGCTATGGAATCCTAACGTCTTCCACTCTTGGCTGGAAGTCCCAAGGGCCCGTTTCACGAGGCCAAAGGGGTTCACTACTACTTCTATTTGAAAAATAAATGAGAAAAAATATTGCTTCCACAGAAACATGTTGCGGAATCTAGTGTCTTCAACTCATGGCAGTTGAGCTATGGACGACTAGTGTAATGGCACACGTGATGTATGTGCAACGCATTTTACAAATATTGATACGTAACAAATATAATATAAAATCAAACATATTTTAAAATTTATTATAGTCAGCTAGGATATTTTTATATTAGAAATGTTGATACCATCTTATTTAAGAAAAAAAATATCCGACAAAACTTAATGAACAGAAATATCCACTATGACGGTAGAAAATTATTCAGTTGCTACGAAATTTAATGTCTTCTGCTCTCCGCAGTTGATTACGAATGATGGGTGTGAATATGTTTTGACTCATAATTGATACACTAGGCCAAATACGATTTTTGTGATTGCACGACATATTTCGGTATTGAATGGTTTGCGATTTAAGTAAGATTTGAAGGGAAATCAAAATATGATTGGATTAAACAATACATGCACCAAATCCATGGGTTAATTATTTTTATTAAATAAGTATTTCTAGTTTTGGCAAAACTATTGACTACTAATTCAATGGGAAACATTTGTGGTACGGTAAACAACTGTCCCTTAATAATTTTTTTTATATTACGAGTCTGGTTATCTTCTTGGCTTACTTGTATAAATCTTTGAACATTTTTCCTAATACAAAAGTGAGCCGTCTATGTATATCATTATCCATTTAATTAAAAAATATCAAAAATTATAATTTAATTTTTTTTCTTTTCTTCCTCGTAATCGAATGCTCTCTTTTATTCACATATATCCATAAAAACTTATAATTTTTTTTTTTCAAATCTTAATTGAAATATAAATATATATAACAAATAATAATTTTAATTTATATATGTAAATTAATTTTTTTTATAAGATTAGAAATAAGAAAAAATTATTTTACGTGCAACACACGTACTTTTACTAGTTAAGATAACAATTTTTTTTTTTTTTTTTTCCTTTTAGGTTAATGGTGGAATCCATAACCTTTTCAATAATCACAACTTGTGTTGGGCCACCGCGAGTGGCAAATGAAACATAACTCGACATGATTTACAATAATAAGTTAACAACTTCTAAACAATAAATAATCGCCCAACAAAATATTATTATAAAAATGTATTAATAAAGATAAATTAGACCAATAGTGAAATAGGACAATTTGAAAGTAAGATGGTTCAAAATTGTATTTGATCGAATAATGTGAATAAAATTTTATTTAGCAAAATAGCATATGTTAGTGTCACATCTATAATTCTTTTTGGTTTACTCTCTATTATGATAATAAATCTATACTAAACTGAGATAGGCGAAATACTTTCTTTTAGTGATTCTATCTTTTTTTTCTTACTATAAATTTCCGTGCTTTAAGACACTCATTGATAAATCATTTCATACCCATGGCACCTCTTTGATAAATCAAAATTAAATTGCTTAACATTTATATTATTTAATAATAATTTATTTAAAATTATTGTCATCCGTCTTTTACCCTCCTAACTTTCTTCACGTGAAAGATAATATTTGTTTTGTTATATAGACTATAAATTTTTGTACCTCTAATAGTGATTGAGAAATCGTCTCGTGTCTCCAACCCCCTTAATAAATTGCCTCTCTAAATTATTTATCACTTGTATTATTTAATAACAATACTTTATTTTTTTGTTGACTTATTAATAATTTTTTAGATGATCAATATATACATTTGTTGGAAAATGTTGTTTTATTATGATCGTAACATTTCATGTTCTATCATGGTCATTATTTATCTTCTTATATTTTGTCAGCTAGTAGAAGTCTATTTTGTAATATAGATGATACATCAAACAAAGAAACAATACAATTATTTTGCAATTTTTTTTGTAGTCCTACAATTAACTTTAAATTTCTTATGTTATTGAAAATTATAAGAACTTAACTTCATTTTAATTTGATATTATTGTTGACAGTTTACTTAGTCACACCTCAAATTGACCTATATATATTTTGTCTAGCTCGAAAATGGAACTCAATTGGTGGATAATTTCAGTCGATAAATAAACCAAATTTGATATACTGTTTTGATTACAATAGACTTTCGTAGGCTGATCGTGCAAACCTTCTTTCTTTTTTTTTTTCTTTTTTTTTTAAAAAACTTTCAACCCAAACAAAAAATATGGAATTAGAAGTAACCAAATTTGATATAAGGTTTTGATTACAATAATACTTTCTTAAGCTGGTGATTTGACCTTTTTTTGTTAAGAACTTTCAACCCAAACCAAAAATATGGAATTAGAAGTTAAGAATATGAGAATAAAAAAAAAAACAATTTTTTAAAATAATATTCTCCATATGGAAAAAAGTGTTTGAAAGAACGACTAGCTATTTGTAAATAATCATTTGTACACGTCCCTAAAAAGAAAAACAATAACTTGATTTAGGACGATGATGAGCCTGGCCTGCGCGGTGCGGGACACCGATAACGTTGAAGGATTGATGAAAAATGGTCATGATCTGAGCTGGTAGGGCGTCCCATGCATGAAAACTCAACTGCTAGGACGTCGCACGGACAGTCGAAGATCGGCACCATTCTACTCGGGTATAAACGACCGCCGACCATGCGGCCTGTCGTGCGCCGCCGTAAGGACGTCGAGAAGACGTCGTAAGTACGTCGTGCGCATAGAACGGATGGCTGGACGACATGACTGTCGTAGGCATCATGAAAACATCGGGAGTGCTTTCGACGTCGTGGGCGAAACGAGACGTTGAGTTGCGAGCGTCGAAAGATGTCATGGCTGTCTCGTGGAGCTTTGGAGCGCGCGGAGTACACAAGATGTGCGTGTGGGACGATGATGACAAAGCCAGTACGGAAAATATTAGCACGAAGAATATGACGACGGACTAAAAATCGTGTGCGGGATACACGATTTAACTGAATCCGCACGTGCTGAAAAAGAAAAAAAAAAGAAAGAAGAAAAGAAAAGAAAAAACTTAAAAAAAACCTTGATTTACAAACCAACACCATTTTGGTTTTGCTCTTTTATTATGATAAATCCGTTGTACTACGTTAATTAAAATTTGAGATACACTGTTTTGTAAATAAACAATTAAAAGTAAATATATTTAAAAAAATTCCCTGAAATTTCTGAAAATTACATGTATGCCCTCTCTCCAAACGTAAGAAATGGAAGCCTCTTCTTTCTCCCTCCTGTTCCTCCATATAAGCTCCCCCAACGCTTTCCACGCTCTCCCCATTCCTCTTATTCTTCTTTTACACCCAAAACTCACCCACAGCAAGAATGGACCCCACCACCGCCGACGACCCCTTCTCCGCCGCCTCCGGAGGCTCTTCGCACGGCTGGCAGAAGGTCACCTCCAAGCGCCACCGCCGGGCCCCACCTTCGCAGCCCCACCGCGCGGTCCCCACCTCCAACGGGACCCACGTCTTCGATTCCGTCGAGCTCAAGGCCGAGGAGCGCCGCCGGGCCATCGAAGCCGCCGCCGCCGACGCATTGGAGGTCCCCAATTCCGCCGCCGCCAGATCCCCCTCCTCCGACGACGAGGCGGAGGCCGCAGGCGGCGACGCGGCGGCGACTGAGAAGAAACCGAAGGAGAAGAAGCCGAAGGAGAAGAAGCCGAAGATCACAGTCGCGGAAGCCGCGGCGAAGATCGATCCCGACGATCTCACCGCTTTCCTCGTGGACATCACTGTGGGTTTCTTGGATCTGGTGGAATCTCTTTGAATCTCCTCGAATCTTGAAATTGACTTTTTTTAAAGTCATTATTTGCTTTTGTTTTGGTTAGGGTTGTTATGAATCGCAAGAGGATATTCAGTTGATGAGGTTCGCTGATTATTTCGGGAGGACGTTCGCCGCGGTGGGATCTTCCCAGTTCCCGTGGACGAAGACGTTCAAGGAATCTCCGGTGGCCAAGATCATCGATGTGAGACTCAAAAATTATCCTTTTTTTTTTTTTTTTTTTCTTTTTTTGCTCAGAATGAAATTTCTTTGCTTTGGATCACGATCTTCTTCATAGCGTAATTCACAATCTTAATCAAATAACCAGCTTGGAACTGTGATTCATAGATCTAGAAAGGAGGATAAGAAATTTGAAGGAAACACATCATATATTGACAACTCGTCGGGAATTCCCAGTAGAACTCAAAATTTTCCAGAGTCCGAACAACCATTTCCGGAAAGAGGGACCCGAATTCCATCCAGGTTGGAATTCGGGTCCTTGTTCACTGAATTCCCGTGAATCGCTTGAAATTTTTGATTTTTTACATTTTCTGCTGATTTTTTCTATGGCTTATGGTTTGGGACCACTGTTTTCTATGGCTTATGGTTCGTTGTTTCATTGGTAGAATAATGTGCATGTGTGCCACGTTTTACCTCTTGTGTAAAATTCCAATATCGGTTTAGAAATGTAATCTTGCTTATAAAGGGTGATTGTGTTGTGTATACATATTACATTGTGATCAATCGTTTCAAGTTGGCTATATCTGGGTGCACAATTATTTGAGATTTTGTTTGCAAAAAGAAAAAAAATGCAGCAATTTCGCTAAATAATCATCGTTTTGGAGATTATTAATGCCAATTTGTATTTGTTGTACTTGGTAAGAAAAGTTGAGTATGGTTCATGCCATTGTGAGTTAATTACCATGTTGATGGAATAATATAATTCATTATTTAATGAAACACGGGGGATTTTTCCACCGTTTATAATAAAAAATAAAAAATAAAAAATAAAAAATAAAATAATGCCTTATTAGCAATTTCTTCAAACTGTATTATAATGATGTGGACTTAATTTTATTGTTGTTTGCACTGTGTTCTCCGATTGCATGTGTAGTTTTAACCGTGGTTTTAAAGATCTTTATGATCTTTAAACTCGAGGGATGAATTATCTCATCTCTACAATTATCGTGAATCTTCGTGCTGCTTGTCAGAATGTAGTTGTCATATTCAAACTATGATCTTAACCATGACTATTTTGTGAAAATGTATGTATTGGGATTTATTGCCATATTCTTGTTGATTGCTGTATACACCTTTTGTTCATCTTCTTCTTGTTGTACATTTAGGATGGAATTGAAATAATGTTTTAATTTTTTCATGGAAAATTTGCTTAGCGACTTGGAATTTTGATCTTGCTTGTAAAGATTGTGATATTTTGTGGTGCACAATTTTTTAATTGGCTTGCAAGATATTGGTTATTTTTTTGACTTTTTGTGAAAAAATAATTTGATTTTATGTGTAATCTTTTTTTTTATCTGCTTGGAACTGTGATATACTGGTTATAAGACTGTAGTCTTGTTGTGTAAACTTTTCGCCAGCATGGAATTATGATCTTCTTTGGGCGTGGTTTCATGATATTGATCTTGGAACTTAGATATTTGTAATAATTCTTCAATGTATATTTTCCTTCTGCTGCTGGTCTGAAAACTTGGTATTTTAATAACGAACCTCGTGATTTTTTTGTTTTGTTTTGTTCTTCATTACGATTCTAAACATTTCTGGCTGGGATTTTATTACTGAAAGTTTAAGATCACCATAACCTGATCTTTTTGTGTGCTTTAGCTGACAGCTAGTTATATTTCATCCTGAAACCTAATCATTTTGTTTGGAACAGGTTCCACTGTGCCACATTTCAGACCCAGTTTATAAGACCTCAGTTGATTGGATCGCTAAAAAATCTGCTGAGCCTCTTGGCGATTTTATTTTATGGTGTTTGGATTCTATTCTTGCAGACTTAGCAAGCCAACAACCAGCTCCTAAAGGATCAAAGAAACCAGTTCAACAGTCTTCATCAAAGGGACAGGTATCATGCAACCATATTGTTACAGCAACCTATTTTCTTGACTAATAGCGTCTTCTGCTGGCATTATCATCGTACTTGTCACCCACAATTATCCATAAGAAAGTTTCCGCCAAAATTGTTATTCAATAGTTTGTGTGCCTAGTCACTACAAGTTGAATCTCTTGAAACCAAACATACCTTCAATCCCCACAGAGAAATGTTATACTTTATTAATGTAGCAAAATTAGCTTTCATTAATAGTGGGACAGGAACTGTAATCCTGGTACATGGTATGCTTCCAGAACTTATTTTGCCAAGGAGGTGTGAGGTCATCCAATGGGGCACGTGGCCTAAAAATTGTGGTTATGTTTAGACTGTCCATCTTTTAAGATTGTTTTCCTTGTGGTAGACTGCTGGAACCATGTTTTTAGCCTGAACCCTTATATATTCATTAGGCTGAGAAGAGTTGGAACTTGAAAATGGTTTGCCAAATGGGTTTCTTACAAAATGTATACTTCGGATGCCATCAAGAGTATTTCTGAGAGAAAATGTATTGCAATGCTATTCTTTTGTTATTTGAGTTTTTCCATCTTTGATTCGAGTAATTGATGTTAATAAAGAAGAAAAAGGATTATGAGAGTACAAGTTGGAGATAGGTAGATTTGACCATGTATAGGGAGATATTTTGAGGCCTGACCGGGAGTTCAAAGAACATAAAATTTCACGGCATTAACTGAATTATTGTCAGGCTACTATGTAAGTTGCCAGCTATTGGTGGCTTCTCAGGATTGCTGTTTTAGGAACCAATGATGGGACATCTTGTTAATCATGCTAGTATCAGGCCTTTTATTGCATAACAGGTTGTGTGGTGTGTACTTCTGCAATAGTGGGAGATTGAAGTTCATGACAGAGTGATCTTGAGGTGTCCAAGAACTTCAGATCATTATTAGGAAGATTATTTAGGGCTACCCACTTAAACACTCACTTTGAGAATGCCATTTGGAAAAGGGATGAACAAAGAGGAAAAGGAAGAAAAAGTTGTAATAGTTTATATCCAGTGCTTGCCTTGCAACTATATTGATGCTCCCCTAGTTCTATCCTAAACGAACTGATGTGAACTGGATGGAGTATGAAATTATAGTTACAGTGTTTTGTTGATAATAATTGTCAAACATGAAAGCTACTTGGTTATGTACCAAAGCAATCGATATATATATATATATATATATATATATATATATATATATATATATATATATATATATATATATATATTTGGAATAAGGGTGAATTTATTCCTCGCATATAGCGGAAAAGGTATTAAAGTACAACATCACAACTTTCCATGCCCCAAAATACTATTATGGGGCCATTACAGATACATCGAATTCTATATTATGTAGAATTCCAATAGGGGGGATAGTCAAGCCCTCAAAGATACGTCTGTTTCGCTCCTTCCAGATGTGCCAAACAGACGCAACAAGACGAACTCTGGCTCTTCTAGCCCACCCCGGATCCCGGCCACTGTGATCTCGGATCCAGCTGAGAATGCTCCGGATGTCTCGATCTATCCCAACTCCTCCTCTCAGCTGTGCACACTGCTCAGTCCATATATATATATATATATATATATATATATATGATTGTGTCAATCCTTTATGGCAAGTGTGCTCCATCATGAAAGTTTGAAAATGAACCTGGCTAACATCAGCCTAAGCTTTGTGTTCTGATAGTTCTTTGTTATCCCTCTCTAGAAGCCATTGTTTCTCTGACATTTTTCCTTCTCATCTGTCCTTTTATCAGTTATATTATTCTTATTGTTATAATTGTACACACCGTTGTATTGGTTATGATACTTTAAAACTTGTTAGTTCACGCCATAGGCATGTTTCCATAATTTTCCATATCAAAGTTTTCTGTTCTTTTTCTTACTAGAACTTTTAATATAAGAGTATTTTAATTTACTGCAACTATAGTCCTACATATAATATTTTCTTACTTGGAGCATTTGCCTTCTCTCTGTTGATATTTCTAAGGTCATATTAAATGTTGGAAGGGTGCCTGCATACCAGGATTGATTTGTAGATCTTCTGTTGGATAGCAAGTCACATTACTTTTCTGTAATTTGTAGACACTCATGTAATGATACCTGCAAAAGGTTCTTGTAAGATGGTACAGGGGAAGAGATCGCTAATTCAAATACAAGTTATTTTGAAATATATTCAAGTTTGCATAGTTCACATCATCTTTTGCGAAAACTCCAGAAACCAGTTGGTATTCATCTTTTCTCGTGTTAGCAGATTTTAATCTCTAACATCCTTTACATGATATTACATGTAACTGCAGGCTGCACTATTCGTTGTCCTAGCGATGGCACTGCGCCGGAAGCCTGATGTTCTAATTACCCTTTTGCCAAAACTTATGGACAGCCCCAAATATCAAGGACATGAAAAGTTCCCAGTTTTTGTATGGGTTGTTGGTCAGGTATCAAGTTGTCTTGATTTCTTTTGTATGATTGAGGGATGGAAGCAAACCTGTCATATTTGTATTGACTAGAACTTATAATCCACAGGCTTCTCAAGGGGACCTAGTAGCTGGAATGAATGCATGGGTGCAATACCTATTGCCGTTGATTTCCGGGAAAGCAAATGTCAATCCACAGTCTAGGGACTTGGCTTTGCAGCTAGTTGAGAGGTTCGCAATACAAAGAAACACCGATACGACTGTCTGGTGTCTGTGAGTCTAATTTTTTCATTCCCTTGATTGCAGAATTCTGTCAGGTCCAAAAGCACGATCTATTTTACTGAATGGTGCTGTTAGGAAAGGGGAGCGCCTAGTGCCACCTTCTGCACTTGATTTGCTGATGAGAGCAACCTTTCCTGCTACTCAAATCAAGGTTGTGCTGTAGAAAAGGGTGTTTCCATGTTGCTATTTTCTAAATCTCATGGAATTTAAGATCGGCTTATCTGGGACTTTATTATCTTGTGCAGGCTACAGAGAGGTTTTCGGCCATATATCCTACACTCAAGGAGTTGGCACTAGCAGGATCTCCAGGGACCAAAACTACTAAACAAGCATCCCTACAGCTTTTGCCTTCTGCTGTTAAAGCACTGCAGGAAAGTAAGTTTGGATGTTGGATGCTTTCTTGTTTTCTACATCACTCTTTAAAGAAATAACGAGAGATTTATGATTTGATTGCCGCATAGTCTTAACCATATCTGTAATACAGGCAACCTTGAGCTGAGCAAAGAAGCAGCTGATGTGTTCATTTGGTGTTTGGTTCAAAATCCTGAATGTTACAAACAGTGGGTAAGGTTTTCTATCACTTTGGCTAAATGCCTAAATGGTATGAAGCTGTCTCCTCAACACTTGGTGTGAAAACTTAACCTTGTTTCTATGACATTTGATCTGGTGATGGAATTCAGGAAAAAGTTCACTTGGATAACATAGATGCAAGTGTTGCTGTTCTTCGTAAACTGTCTGATGAGTGGAAAGAATACTTGGTCAAACTCTCCCCTCCTAATACTCTGAAAGTGACACTTAAGAACCTAAGGGCAAAGGTAAACAACTGGATATATCCTGTGAATTCGTACTAGTGGATTGAAAGTTTGATACAAATCGTGTGCAGGGTTAGAAAGAGAATATCATCTTCCATGATAATAGTCTTTCCATATTAATTGTGATAAATAGTGTTGTGCTTACGTAACCTTCTGCTAACAGAACGAACAGGCTTTATCTGGGGCCGTGGATGCTAGCAATCAAGCAGCCATTAAGGAAGCAGACAAGTACTGCAAGGTGATCTTGGGGAAATGTACTCGTGGCTCTAGCTGCATCAAGGGTGGAGTTTTTGTGCTCATGGTTGCAGTTGCTGTTGGTTTTGCTGTTTCCCCGGACATGCAGTCGTTGGATTGGAAGAAGCTCCATTCAATAGTCAGCAGTTCCCTTCAATCCTTCTGAAACACTATACGTGGAGAAACCTAATTCCTTTTCAACATCTCTCTAGTCGAGCGTTAGAGACATGATCCTACAGATCAGAAGTAGGTAGTTGAGAAACTGTCTGAAATGTTCAAGTTTGTTAGGAAGAGTAGGCCAAAGTTCTAGTTGTTTGAGGGATTTTGTCGAGTCATTGAATGGTGATGTTTCTTCTTTTTATATTGTTGCAACTGGGAAATTAAGTTTTTACTCGTTAGTCTTATAATTGTTTGGATGGGTATAGGAGTGTTGACCTCTAATTCCAAACATGGTCTTACAATTTAATTACCATAGAAGCAATTAGACTTGGTGTGTGCTTCTTTCCAAACTATGTTCTTGAAAATGCGCAGAACTTGACAGGGTCAGAACTAAAGTTCTGTTTGCTCATGTAAATGGCTGGTTTTCTGTATCATCAAGTTCATGTGTTTTTGTTATATTGACATACAACTAGTCGGTTATTGATTCGTCAAAACTTTCTGCAACAATTTATAGTGATGCTAAGGTTTCTTCATTACATTTATAAGATGCATCCAAAGATGAAAGTTGGATGAATGTTGTTGAGTTTATGGAACTGAAGCGTTGGATTTGGGCTTTATATGCCTGATTCTCTTGTTCGTGAAGGCTTGTTGTTGAGAGTTCATGAGACTGGATTGGGCACTTTGTTTGCTTAGCAAAAGTAGCAATGCTTTATGTGACCCATGACATGAAGATTCTTTTTCTTATATTATACATCTCTTTTTTCCTTGTAAAGTATCAGAATCTTTAATAAACTTTCTGGTATCGAAAAAGGTATTTTACAATTCTTTCTTTTTGTATTATCTATAAAGCAAGGTAACATGGATCCAAGATTTCCTGTAAGGATTTTTTTTGTATCCCATTATTTCTACAAATATTGACTAATTATCAGGGGCAAGCCAATTTGGAAGAATGTTAGAATGATCAATGTTTCACATAGTTTCACTTCATGTAATTGAGGGACCTCGAACATTTTTCACTTCACATAATTGAGGCTTTTAGTTGCATTCCAACAAATTGTTGCTATGTATTAACGATGCATATAGTGAGTGACCAGTGAAAAGTATCCATTATATTCTGATATGAAAAGAATAAAAACAAAATTTACACGCTGGCACGATCATGTCAAATCAACAGTACTATACATAGTTTCAGTTATGTATACTATATTTATGTATGTTTATAACACGGGGCCGGATCTGGGCTAAATCAGGACTTGGTCCGAGCCGTCCCACGTGCCCTTAAGTTTAAAAATAAACTAAATTTAGTATGTATACTATATTTATGTATGTTTATAACACAATGTTTATAACACAAAATAATGTTGACATAATAGTTGGCTCGAAAGACTTTCAGGTTTCATCAGGTTTGGGTTCAAATCCCCTCATCTCTAACTCGAATGTTGTGACAATGATACGCATCAGGAACAATTATCTAAAGTTCATATGGTGAAACTAATAACTCCAGGTATATCCATACATTACACATGCATGTTTGGACTTTGTCTTTAAGTAGACTTCCTTATATTTTGACAACCCTTTTCTACTAGGGTTACAGCAAATGAAGTAGCAAGTTTGGATTCGTGAGAGTATAATTAGATTTAATGTTCCGAAGATCGAAAGACACCATAAAGGACTTTTATCATATTAAAGATAGGATGACTTATTGAAACCACCCTGTTCTCATAACCAATCTGGACATGAGTTTTGTTAACTTCTCAATCCAATGTGCAGAGATTCATGATAATAGATCACAAATGACAATACCAATCCGTTCATTCAAATAAATACTCATGATTAATTGATTAATTGATGTCGTATATGTTAGGGCATCGATACAACCCCAAAATTTTGGATGAAGGCTTTGTTGTTGTTATATGTTAAGGCATCGAGAAGTAGAATTTGTTAAAATCTAAATTAGGTGTTCGATTTCATGTCCAGATAAAAAAAGCATTAACTACTGCAATGTTAGCCTCATATATATGCTAGTCTGATAAGGGTAAATAACAAAGATAATATACATTTAAATTTGTCAAGGAAGACAAAATGCATTTTGTACATCATGTAAAATTCTGCTCATGAACAATAAGCTATGTCAAGATAGAACTGTGCAAATCAGGTAAGTCCATTGAGACATAAATAGACAATATACAGTGTAATTAGGGATTGGAATCCCCTAATGCCAATATCTCATGCATTTCTCTTATTTGTATTGGAATTAGGTATCGGCATTAGGGGAACTCAATCCGTGTAGTTAGTTAGTATTTATTTACTTTGTATCCTTAGAACATTACTTAGCAATGAAGGCATAAATGACACAATATCTTTAGAAACAATGTGAATCGCATCCACTTTTCGGGCATATACCTAAGATAGTGTTCCTGCAAATATCCTAAGCAAATTAAAGGGAAGACACGAGTAGAATTTGGGAAATCTAAATTAGAACAAATCAGATGAATATTATGATACAGAAGGGAAATTAGTCCAATTTTGTAGTCCAAAAAACTTTTTGTTAATTTGAGATGACCTACACTTCAAACTTGCATTTGAATTGCCATTAAAATATAGTTGACTCACATGGACAGCACAGAAAAAATCTGTTAGTTAAGTGCAATCCCTACATCACTAGACACCAATTTACTTTCAAATGATCATAACCAGAAGTCTAAGCAGGATAATACCCTCACCTATATTTGAAAATAGCAAAAGATCCAAAAATCTTGCAATCTCTTCTACAATTATGTTCAAAAGTAAGAAAATATCCTGCAATTCTTGTAATTTGCACTGATTAGCTAAAAATCAATATAAATGTATATTTCTAGACTTGAATAGTTTGTTTAGTTCAACTATCACTTTCTTTGATCTGGCTGATCTTGGCCACATTTCTTTCTAGTTACTTGGTATATGTGTATATATTAAGATGTCAATATAGTTAGTTTTTGTCGCATTTTTTGTAGTGATCTTAAAGAAAGTCCATGACCGCCTACCATATCTAATTTGAGAAGAAAGAATTTCAACTTAATATATTTGTTCTTATTGGTGCCTATGTATTTGTCCTCGTCACTTTCTCCGCCAACCTCCCAAACTAGAGAAGAGCATAAATTCCATCCTTGCATAATCTTATTTTGTGTGTCATACTCCTTCAAGTTCATGCATGCAAAGCCTGGACCAGGACAGGGCCCATTTGTGAGCCTGTGACATGAAGCACATCCCTATTGGGGGCCATGGCAAGGTATTCACTCAGCCCCAAAGGAAGCTTGGCATTATCTCAGAGACCAAGGGTGCAATGTACCTGCCACATATATTGGAAGTGGGAGACCCTTTCTTAGGGTACCCTACCACCCACTGCAAGATTTGGGATCTAGATGGCCATATCACGGGATATATGTGGCATTCAATGTGGTTAGCTAGTCATTAGGGAGACGGAGACTTTGAAAGAGAGATCAAGGTGGTTTCTGATATGGACAGTGGGATGGGTAAGACTGAAACAAATTTATTAGGTATGACAGACCCAGATAGTTGTACTATGCAATGTATGCATGGAAGAGATCTTTTTGTGGTTCCGGTACTAATCATTAGATGCACTCTTCGACATATTTGGTTGGGATCGCCACTAAGTAAAATTTAAAACACGATGTATATATCATCGAATTGAAAGATATATTTATCAGGAATCAATCCACTGAAAGCATTTAAGCTCTTCCAACCACAATTACTCGTAGATCACTAGCTCGTCTATGTATGAACTTACCGTGTTCATTCCAGATAAACTGATAACTTTGATTTTTTTTTTTTTTTTTTGAGAAATTTCATGGTTTCTTACCGTGTTCATTCAAGATAAAACTGATAATTTCATGGTGTATGTTTTTAGTTTCTTTTTTGTTGAGAAATTTCATGGTTTATGTTGATATTATGTTAGTTGATGGGAGTAAAACTATAGAGGAAAGCTTTATAATTTCAATGATTTAAACAGAGCTTCGATTGGTAAAAAGTGAAAAAGATATAGAGTAGTTTGTCAATAATTGCGAGGAATATACTCCTAAAAGGACATTCACACCACATTTGCAACTATTCCAATTAGTGTGGCTCCAATAAGGAACACGTAAATATTCCCCCCATCACTAGACCCATCACATAGTGTTGCTTTCACTCCTGATCATCAGCTATCTCCATCTCTGCCAAAATGTTATAAAATTTGAAGGATATATTCCTACAATCTTTATACTGAAATGTGTACCCATAAGTTGGAAGAGCAACATTATACAGGAACAGACTTGAGAGAATTAATTTCCATCTACGGTTTGCATATGTATCTTGCACAAAATGGTAGATATTGTGAAATTAACAAAGGTATAGACACTTATGTCAAGAAGAAACAAATAGAATACTTTTTATTAATTCTTGTAAATACTTTTTATTTATTTAATTTTAATTTTAGAGAGTGTATGTTTAGCCCCACACATGTGAGAGAGGCCATTACATGATTGAGTGCGCATGTTTGACGCGTATGGGATGAAGGAGGCAGGGGTTCTTGAATTGGAGAGGGGAGGGGGATGTCGATGTGGTCATTGACAAGGAAGAGCCAAGAGGAACATAACAAGTAGGGTTCAACATGGCAATGTTGATTGGAAGCTACTGCAGTACTCCCCAAATCTGTGGTCTCTGACCAATCTCTCCACAGCTTCAGACTGCAGATAGGCATTGCCATCCTGCATACACATATGGAAGATGAGAAAAATTAATCCTACTATTCATAAGTATAATATATGAAGCTGAGCTGAATTTCTTAATTTGATGCAAAATCCTTAAGACATTAGGATTTATGTATGTTAGGTATGTGTTAGTTGTTGCACGAACACAAATATGACACAACAAGACATCATCAATTTTGACGTGTCCTGATGTATGTGTGTCTGTGTCGTATCTGATATATGTGTCTGACAACGCAACAAAGATCTGGCGGTTACTCATCTAAAAAAGTTAGATGGATAACTGCCAGGTTGGTTAAAACATCTTTTTTACTAGGGTGCTCGATACGGTTGGAAAGCTGACAAGACTTTTATCTTCCATCCCCAATATTCAAAAAATTAGGTTTATACATCTGAACTATTTTTTTCCGAAGTAGACTAGGTATTTAAACCTTCACATTGTTGGCAAGCTCAAGTGATAGGTATCAAGTGTCGACCCTTGTCATCTTCCCGATCCCCTCATCAAAATTGCAGACGAAAAGTGGCGGTTAAACATACGTAAAGAAGTCCTCACCCTTGGCAACATCTGCTGTGTTGTCATGGCTTCCATGTCTAGGCTGAGATCATAGTAACAACTGGCTTCAGAAAGCTTCATTGATAAAAACTGCAGACATAAATTAGGAATGTCAAATTAGTCTGTGAAACTATTACTTCATAAATTTCTGTTAGATCCTCACTTACCTCGACCTGGTTCTGAAGGGATTGCACATAGTTAATAATTTCATCAAGCATTCCCGCCATGCCCATCGTCTGTAAATTTACACACATTATACACAGGGAAAGGATATGTATGATTAACTACAAATATATCTTTAGATAATTTACAGACACTATTTCATGGCTAGTATACTATACCTTGTAACACCCAGGAACAAGATCTTGTAAGCGCTTCATTTTTTTCATTTATCTTCTCCCTTCTAGCCTGATCCATGTCAATTAAAGACACAGTAAATCTCACATTTAAGAGTTGTTCATAAAATTTACTTGTTCCCGTAAGGTCTTTATAATGGATATGTTAATTAACCAATGTTCCCAAAAGTTTGATCAGCTAATAGGAACTGCACAACATTATATATTAAACCTTTAACACATGCATCGCATGCGGCCGATGTTATGAGAACGTGGGTTGCAGGTATACGTGGATGCAGGGCCGGACCAGAGGGTTGGGTTGCCTAGTCGGAGTTAATTTTGGTTGCCCCTTACCCCTTAACTTCGGTAAAAGATATCAAAAAAATTACAAGCTGAAAACTATAAATGTTGTGGCTAAGGAAATAAGACCAATGATTTTTGACAAATGCTAAGATGCCAGTTGTCTCCGGTTCTGAAGGAGGCATGGAGCTCCGATTCTAAGTTCCTCTCCCGACTCAAGAGCTAGCTACTCGAGACCTTTCTAGTGGAATCTCAAAATATGGCTATGATGGATGCCAGTTCAAGTAACAGGGAGGAGTAGGTGGGAGCTGAAGACTTAGGGGCCTAGGGGGGTTGCCCTAACCATGGGGTTTGCCCAAGCTGATGCTTGTTTGGCTTACCCTAGGGCCGGCCCTGCGTGGATGATGCTAAAGCGTGCACTTGGGTTAATGAATGAAAGGTCACACATGAAAAATGCAAGTAAAAAGGATCCTATAACTTTTATGCTTTGATAGCAATGTTAGTTAACCAATGTTGCGCAAAAACTCGTACCGAAACAACCTATTAAACCTTTAACAGATTATGTCCCACACACAAAGTTTTACAAATTGCTAGATACATTGCATGCAAAAGGGTATATGTATGATGAAGATGATAGTTGGTTAATTAAACTATATGCCTAATGTCCTTTTGTGACACTTATGCTCATACCCTTTCAGCTAGACTATGGCTGTCAGTGGCTTGGCCTCTTCTTGCTCGCACATGAACAACCTCCTTTGGATCCTCCACCTCCTCTCTGTTCCCACTGCCTGATCTCTGTATATTCAAACCAAATCCGAAAAGAAATCAGTACTTGACGATAAGCATTGAAGTGCTCATAGTAACAAAACAAGTAATCGGAAAATGTGATAGCAAAGAGTAACATACATTCTTCTTCTTCTTCTTCTTGGTCTCTGTACTTGTTAGTACTGCTGAAGAGTTCATGTAGTTGGTCTCCGAAAGCGCAACAGCCTTCCCTTTTCTATCTCCTGCTTGCTCTCTGACCGAAGAGGCTGGGTGCGTGTCGATGTCCATCGAGCCCATACTGCGGAAGTTTTCAAGGAATGGTAAGAAGAAGTCATTGGAGAAGCCAATCAAGCCCAGGTTGAAGCTCTTGATGACACTTCCATTGAGCTGTTCAAACTGGCTCATTAAATCCAAGTTATGGTCTACAAACTCTGCCATATATGTATTATATATATATATATATATAGATGAAAGAGGAGAAGAAAGTGAAGGGGATCGAGTGTGTAGAAGGACCTCTCTATGTAGGTTTTAAAGGTGCCCATAAGAGTGGGAGGTTGGGGGTTGGTGCTTGTATGTGGCACTAGCTAGCTCCTTCCTCATGATGAATTCACTCATTGTGGGGATTAGAATGTGTCCACAACTCACACTTCTATTTTGTAAGTACTTATGGGACATTGGTTAGTTGTATGCTATAGTAGGGAAGTGTTGATGATGACATTAATTTTGTCTTAGTTTACCAAAAAAAGAGTATTTAACAAAATTTGTCTAGTAACTTCTTCTGATTATACATCTTGATTACCAACAAATCATTACACTGATTATGGAATTCTCCAAATTCTTTAATAATGGTATATATATATATATATATATATATATATATATATATATATATATATATATATATATATATATGGTGTTACTTAGCAATCCATGCAATGATGTCTCCACAAGTTCAATGTATGTGTCACATTTCAGTATCATGAAAGTTTGCTAGCAGAAAAAAACAAGAAAAATAAAAGAATGCAGAAAGGGAAGCATCGCCAGATTGAATTAGAACAATTATCAATATTAAGTACACTTGTGCATTCTTTATGTTTTCGAACTAGGCATTGCTGACTTCGGCCGGCCCTGGGATAAGCCTGACAAGCCATCGGACTTGGGCAACCCCCCTCCCCCGTTAGGGCAACCTCAGACCCCTAAGTCTGTACCTCTCTGCCAATAGAGCCTTCGTGGTCCAACCACAACTCCTTTATGTCAGTTGAACTAGCAATTAACTATACCCATATTTTGAGTTCCCACTGGAAAGGTCTCGAGTAGCTCAAGGAGAGGAACTCAGAATCCGAGCTCCACGCCATCGTCAGAACCGGAGACTTCGACCCCGCTGCCAACCCCATTTGAGCGCTCAACCGCAGACAGCTGATTGTTGGGCGCGGAAGGAAGCATTTGCCAACCAACCTGATTAAACCAACCTCCGTCTAACAGACACCAAGCATAATGAATACAAGTATATGACGATAATGTATGTCACCTGGACAAATTCCAACCTTTAATAACTCAGATGAAATTACAAGATTGACAGAACTCACATTGAACCCTTTGCCCTATATAGGTTCAACCCCCTCACCACTCTCAAGAAGAAAAACAGAAGATTACAATTGATATCACTCACCAATCCGTAGCAAGCTCCCTAACCGAAGTTAACGACTCCTCGATTAGATCTTTTTCTTCCTTCTGTCTTGGATGTCGAAGTCATAAGAGCAAAGTACGAACTTTCTCTTAGATTTTCTTGTGGACGCACTCCGAATCTCCACTTTGTGCCTCCACCCTCACCTTATATAATAAGATGAGAAACCTAATTTTAGGGGTAGAAAATCCTAAAGTAGTCCACCATCAGATCTGGCCGTCTACCAACAACCAACGGTGTAGATTATATCATATCACCAATTATGGACGTTCAAATATGGTCAAATTAAATATTTGATACAAATTTATAAATCTAATTAAATCAGATATTTAATGTAGATTTTCAAATCATATCAAATTAATCTTTTAGCATATTTAGGCTCCAAAATTTGCTCTTACCAAATCCAGACTGGACTCCAACAATCTTTCCCTCCAGTCTAATGATAGGGTGTTGACCCATGGCTCCTAAACTGGACTCCATGCTTGTCGTCCCGCGATAGAGTTCCTGCTCCCCCATGTCACTAATCTTCGATCCCCTGAGCTGCTTGGCATCTTCCTTCGTCTTCAGCTCCTCGACTGTTACGTTGACGCTAGCTGTCATGCGTAGCACCTCCTGCACCATTGGGATCCTACCGATATCAATGACACGATCAAGATCGGAGTCTTTGATGATCAGCCTCATCATAAGTTTCGGCTACCTGTCCCTGATTTCGGTCTTTCATTGGAAAGTGTTAACATTCCGACGAGCTTCTTCACCATTGGCTGGCCCAACCAAACGGACGGTACGGTTCTTCCGAGATTCGAACTCTTGAACCTGCCCACCTTCGTATCCGAACTTGAAGCTCTCCCATATACATGCGTCCTCGAGCAGAACATCACGTGCTGTGCATGTCGTCGATGACCCATAGCTTTCCCTGAACTGTGTGAATGATGATGCACCCGCCTCAGATTGAGTTTGTTGTAAACCTTGATCTCCTCTCTAGCTTCGAACAGCTGAAATCGATGTCGCTCCGTGAAGCTTTGACAAACCACCTGTCGTCAAAACTGGATCCGTAGAGCAATCTCCACCTGGAAACCGACCAGCTGTCTTGGGACCGACAGACTGACCCTCATCTTTAACTCATCACCATCCGTCGCTTTGTCTCGATGAACCGAATCCTCCGTATCCCTCAAAGCATCTAGAAGCCCCTCCTCAGCAAGTTCTCGACGATCCCCTCCTATCGAATACCTCTTGAGCCTCAATCCGGTGTATGTGGTCTGCATGTACAGCTCAGCGGCTTGAGCCTGTATATGCCACAACACAATCTCCTCGAGCTTTAAGCTTCATGCAGTTCATCTTGACATGACCCCTTTCACCACAGTGATAGCAACCCTCCTTGCGGTTCACAATCGCAAAATCCTGAGAACCCCTATGTACTCGCCTGTAACTTGGGTCTTTCCTTTCCGTAAGAAGTTACCAGAGCGGACTCCTGCGCGATTCCACTTGCTTGCGCCGGACCTCCTCATTTAACAAGCTATTTTTGACTACCTCTATCATGACAACTTCAACGGGCACGGAGTTGCTTACCACACCACCAACGTCTCCTACCTTTCCCCGGCAGAGAACTCAAGAGCAGTAGGACGTGGAGCTCACCATCAATCACCATCTTCATCGTAGACAGCTGATTGATGATACCCTGAATCTCGTTCAGATGTGTGCCACTGGGGCACCCTCCGTGTACTTCGAGTTGACGAGTTAGCAAATAAAAAAATGCCTTGTTGCCAGCCGTTTTTTTTTCGAACAATGAATGCAGCTTCTCCCACAATACTTTTATCGAACTCTCCATGATCATGTGGTGAAACCTGAATCATCCAACCATTGACGGATGAATCCAACAGCCTTCTGATCCAGTCGTTTCCAGTCATCAGCAGCTTTGTCCATTGGCTTTGCGCTGTCGCCCTTCAACGAACCATGCAAGTCCTTGCACCAGAGTAGATCCTCCATCATTGGCTTCCAAATTGTCCAGTTTCTTCCCGTAAGGGTGATCATAACGTGTTCATCTGCTCCGTAAACATAGTTGCCAGAACCTTCTGTCACTCCCAGTTTTCGAATTAGGGGTATTTTTGTCATTTTTCAAGTTTTATAATTTTTAGGAATTTTATTTGATTTTATGTGATTTTTTGGGATTTATTTGGGTTGGTTTGGATTTTATCCAATTCGGACTCAAATTGGAGACCCGGGTAGCCTGGACCCTAGTGGACCCCCATACTAGCTGGGCTTAGCCCACATACCATCCTAATTAGGCTAGAGACCATAAACCCAATTTTCCATGGCTTAATTTGTCATTTTAGAGCTTAATTGGTTAATTAGAAACAAACCGAACCAAACCCGAATCAAACCGAACCAAGTTTATTGGGTTGGGGACTAATGGATCCTACCCAAAACCCACTAACCCCCCCCCCCCCCCCCCCCCCCCCCCCCACACACCACACTTGGCCGGCCATGTAAAGCCCCCCCCCCCCCCCCCACACACCACCTTGGCCGGCCATGTAAAGCCCCCCCCCCCCCCCCCCCCCCCCCCCCCCCCTTTTTCTTCTTCATTAAGTCAACACTCTCTCTCTCTAAAATTCCTTCTCCTTCCCAAGCTCTTCCCTTCCTACAAGAAAACCATTTTTAGGTATGTCATTATTCCTTATTAATTACTCTTCTCCATTTATTGTCTTCACAATTATTGTAAGGGGAGATTCTCTACCATTTGCCCATAAACTTTGTAGGATTCCCTAAAAATTTGGTTAGGGTTTTAATTGGGGTTTACTAATTAGAGTGGTGTATATATATATATATATATATATATATATATATATATATATGTATATATATATGTATGTATAATTATATGTGTATGTAAAAAAAAAATATATATATGTGTATGTATAATATATATTTAAATGTGTTGTGTGTGTAAAGGAATGGGAGTGGTAGTGATGTTGTCATTAGAATGGTGATGGTGGTGGTAGTGTCATGAGAGTGGTGGTGGTGGTGTTGTGTGAGAGAGTGAGAGGGTGTGTGGTGTTTGAGTGGTATGTAGACAATATATATATATATATTATATATATATCTATATAATATATATGGGTATAATTGTGTGTGTGTGTGTGTGTAAGAGGAGTGGTGGTGGTGGTGTCATGGTAGTGGTGTGTTGTGTGAGAATGGTGGTGTTTGTGTGTCATGAAGGGGTTTGTGTGTGTGTGTTGTGAGAGAGTTTGGGAGAGTTTGTGTGAGTGTGAGTGTTTGTGTTTGTGAGTGATAGTGAGTGTGTGTGCTTGTGTGAGTGTTTGTGAGAGTGTGTGTGTCTATATGTATATATATTATTAATAATATATATATAATATATATATATTATTATATTTTATGGTGTGTGTATGGATGTATATATATGTAGATATGAGGGTGTTTGTGTGTCTATAGATATATATATGATGGTTAGATAGATAGATGGATGGATAATGGATTATATATATAAGTGTATGTAGATATATATAGATAGGAGGATAGATATATATGTATAGATATATATTATATATATATATATATATATATATTATATTATTATATATATATATATATGTAGAGGAGTAGAGGAAGTAGGAGGAGAAGAAGTAGAAGAAGAAGAAAAGAAGAAAAGGAAGCCAACAGCAGCAGCTGCTGCTGTGCTGCTGTGGCAGGAAGCCACACAGCAGCACAGCCAAGCAGCTGCAGTAGCAGCTCACCCCCCCCCCCTAAACCCCATTTTGGCCCCCTTAAGCCCCCATTTCAACCCCCACGTATATATATATATATATATATATATATATATATATTATATATATATATATATATATATATAGTATAGATAGGTAGTTATAGAGTTAGATGAGTTAGAAATAGAAGAGAAAGTTAGAAGAAGTTTAGGCAGAATTAGAAGAAGAAAAGGTTAGAGAAAGGAGAAAGTTAGAAGAATGAGAAGAGAAGTAGAAGGGAATAATAAAGAAGTTAGGAAAAGAATGAGAGTAGGAATTAGATGAGATTAGGAAGAGGATGAGAGAAGAAAGAATAGGAAGAAGGAATTAGAAGAGAAGTTAGAGGAGGAGTTAAGAAGAAGAATAGAATAAGATAGAAGGGAGTTTTGGAGGAAATCGAGTTAGAGTGAAACGGAGCCGGTATCGGAACGCGACGAAACTTGGCGTGGAGTTTAATATATGAATTAGATTTGCGGGTAGGCTCCCGAGTGGAAATCGGGGTCGTAGGGCGCCGGTATCGCGCCGTATCAGTGCGTATCTGAAATATTCAAGATATCGGCAATGGGCCGTAAGATGGACTAAACGTCCACTTTACTTAGTATTTTGGTAGGTTAATATATGTATAGGCTAGTATCATACTACCCTGGGAGATCGGGTCAAAATATCAAGCGTAGGTAGGCTAACTAGATAATCGCCGAAGGTAGAATTTTACCCTTTTTAAGGGTAAAATAGGGAATTGACCTACGGCCAAGATTTGAGTTTCGAAGTCCAAGATGGACTTGGATATGGGTTGTAGAGGTTGGTAATAGTTAAAAATAGTCGCCTAGACCTAGTTTTGACCCCGGTTGACCATGGTTGACTTTTTAGACCAAAGTCAACTATGGGTCAACACTTTACCCAATTTAGTCCCAAATTCCTTTAAACTTGTGTAGTTGACCGAAAGTCAACTATTAGTCACCATTGACCTAGGATTGACCAGAGTTGACCACGGTTGACCAGAGTTGACCGGTTGACCAAAAGTCAACTGTTGACTCAAATCGACCTAGATTAATTCCGTTTGACTTGCATTGACCCAGTATGACCTAGCTAGACCTATATGACTTAGGTTGACCTCGTACAGTCTAGTTTGACGTGTCTTGACCTAGAATGACTAAATAGGATTTAAATTGTCTTGACTTTAATTTCTAAACAGAGTATTGATACGTCTTGTTCTCTTAGGTCCTCGAGACGCTGCATTTGCTCCGGTTGACATATCATACCATATTACAGGCGAGTACATTCTCTGACACTTTTTCAATTTATAATGATTGTTATGATTCATGTAATTAGTGTGGATATGCTTGTTCTCGACACATTGGTCACACGGATTGGTATTCATGGATCCCGACATGAGATGTTATTTCTCGTTATCTTGGTATATCTTGTGCAAGCCCCCTTGTAGTTCTTGTGCAGTATATGGACACCGATTCTCGAGGAGACTGGCTCCTTCTCGTAGAATCCCGTGTCGTAACGTGTCTTGCTTGGATCCACTCTACCAGTCGGGGACGGGGGAGTACTAGTGTAGATGTGGGTCATTATCCACCTTGTTACTCTTGTAGACCTTGTGAGTGTTAATCATACACTTCACGTATGATTAACCAGGCCAGTAGACCTTGTGCAAGACCCAAGCCGGCCACATGTTGTAGCTAGTATTCACACACCTAGATATATGATTCTTGATTTCTTGTACATGCCATGATCAGTTTACTTGCCTTGTTCTAGCTCTAGTTTTACAGCTTACCTTGCCATGATACTCACATGTACATTCCATGATTTTCTTGTATATACTCTCTATTTACAGTCTTATAGCTTTTGTCATATCTTGTGAACTGTTATTAGTAGATTGTACTCGTTCCATCCTGACAGGATATGTTGAAAATTACAGATGCAGATGAGGAGATTACTGTACCTACTACGGTCCGGATGACGTAGTGGGCATAGACCTGGAGACTTTGGTCCAGCATGGCTTAGTTCCGCCTGACGAGACCTTACCTATTGCTTAGTTAGAGTAGGTCTTTTGTACTGGACTTTGTCTCCAGCTACTTTTGAGACTGTTATTATTATGGATTGTATTAGAGACTTGAACTTGTATATATTCTTGTGTTGGACTTGACAGGTTATTATTTTATTATCGTCTTGTTGTCTTTATCTTTCAGTCTTTACTTTTTTATCTTAGAGTTGTGATTGAGCACTTATATATATATTCATTGCTTGTCCTCCGTTCGGAGTTGACCATATTCTCGACAGGTTTTGTTATATATATAAACTGTTGTCAGACTAGAAAATTTACAGCGTTCCACGCCGTTTTTACGGTGAGGGCTGGACGTTGTCGCGTCACGTGCCCTTTTAGCGGGTGCGGTCGTGACACCTTCAAAGCTCTGATACCAATGAGGGTGATAAGGAGTTGATAATTTAGTCCCCATCGGTTAGGAGGTGGGATCATGTGGTGTAGATAATTGGGATTGGTTCAGGCCTTACATGAGAATTCTCTTTTAAGGCATATGGGTCCAATTTAATATCGAATCTCATGGGCCAACTCCGGTTTGGGTCACACCGTGTTTCCAACAAGTGGTATCAGAGTCCATGGTTACGAGGTTGGTTTGGACGACTCTAATTGGTTCAAGACAGATGGTGCTGAACGTTCATGTGTATAGTCGAATTATACGGACTCTTTTAAGGTGGATAGGAGCATCGACTACACAAATTGGCTTCAAAGTTGGGTTTGACGAGCCCAATGTGGAGCAAGACGTTGTTGTTGCACACAATAGTGGTTGTGTGAAGTCTGTCAGGTTTGGTTCTGTGGTCGAACGGATCGAGATGACAATATGTTGGATCTCCTGGGTACTCGGCTGGAGAGAACGAATAAAAAGGTAGCAATGAGTGCTAAGGTTGTTCGCTGGCGGAACGAACAAAAATATAGCATGGACGCTAAGGTTGTTTGGCTAGCGGGAACGGACAAATGTAGCAAGGTGCTAAGGTTATTCGGTTAGCGGAAACGAGCTAAGGTGTAGATTGTTGGGTTGTATCTCGTTTCCGGTTGAGCGCTTAAATGGGGGTGACAATGGAGTTGGTAATTTAGTCCCACATCAGTTAGAAGGTGGGATCATGTGGTATAGATAATTGAGATTGATTTAGGCCTTACATGAGAATTCTATTTTAAGACATATGGACCCAATTCAATATCGTATCTCATGACCAAACTCCGATTCGAATCACAACACTTTTCCACAGAACAACCCAAATCTCTGGGCTGGACCTGTTGCTGACACTGATACTGAACTCATAATTCTCTGCTGTACTGTTCTTCTCTTTTCTGAAAAGGCTACGTGCCTTCCTCTTCATATCCATCACTTGGCCAGTTCATCATAAGTTCTCCAATAAATGGTGGGAGTGGGCATTTGGCACAAGGCTGTATATAACCTTGTCTCCAGTAGGCAATGTGGTTCCTATGGCCAAAATGAAGCTTTCCCACTACACGTAACCACTTGGGATTCACTTTGACATTCTCTCACAAAACTTGATAGAATTGTCTCCTCTCTTTCTATAAGTTGCAAGTTGCCATTTGGTATATATCATGGTTCTGTTCATGATGCTTGTCTACCATTTGGAGCAAAGATAATTCGGTGGTGATGCTCTAGCATCGATGAATCTAACTCTCTGCCAACCAATATGAGATTGAGCAACAATTTGAATCAAAGAACTCTGAGATACCGAGAGTAGTAATTTTCTTAAGTGACCCATATATATGTATGGCCAACTTTGATAACAAGATACTACAAACTATATTATTAAGAATTTACACTGATAGCTATCAAGAAAATAGAAATTCGAAGATAAAGGAAAGAAATGTTTGAAATCAACTCACTTCTGAATTATACGTATGTGATGTGCTTTCTGAATGCTTACATATGGAAGCGTGAAGGTTGAGTTCATGGATTCGACTAGGCATGCAATATACTGTACTAAATGCACTAATCGTCCACGCGCATTAGCTCATGTGGAAAGCGGCACGGACATCAGGCGGAGCCGACAGGGTTCAAGCTAGTTTCCAACCGTAGGAACATGTAGATGTGTGTGAATTGTAATAAAAATAAATCACTAATCATGCTCATATCTATTCTACTATATAAAGCCAAAAATTAGACTTCACCATAAAATTTTTCTTCTAAAAATATCCTTACATATCTAATACTAATTAAAAAAATTGTTCATTAATCTCTACTATTATAAAGGGGTTTCAAAACGGCTCAATTTTGAGCCGTCTAAGCCCTGTGTATATCATCAACTATTTCGTTCTAAAAATTAAAACAAAGGGATATTTGTAAAACCTCCCCTAAATAATGGGCTAATTTGCGAAATACCCCTAAGATCTCGAATTGGTAAAACCTCCTTTCCGTCAAGACGGTTTAATTTGGGTGACGTGGCAATGTTGCATACGTGGCCACAACTCTGTTTTTCAAATTTTATGAAATTTCCAAATTACCCTTCCTCCATCCCCCTTCCCTCTTCCTCCTGGAGCCACGTCCCCTTCGAGCACCCGGCCACGTTCGACACGCTCGCGATGGAGCCCCGCCGGAGCAGCCCACGCCGACCCAGCGCGAGGAGCAGGCGTCGGGGCCGGTCTAGTTGGAGGCCAGGTTGCCGTGGGCGTCGACGAGGGCGCGGAAGGCGGAGAGGAGTCGGTGTCGCTGGTGGACGAGGAAAGTAGTGCCGTGTTCGACAACAACAAGAAGAAGAATGTGTGTGAGAGTTTAAGTTTCAAATAAAAAATGTCCAACAGCTTTGAGCTTGGCTGGACTGACTTTGGTTGTCTTTTTCGCTTGCTGCTTAATTTGTGTTTTCTCCTTACTGTAAATAGAATAATTTGTGTTTCCTCCTTACTGTAATTAGAATAATTTTGTTTCCTCCTTTAATGGCAGAAATTGCCTCCTTCTCTAGAGATGAAGAAACACCCCCATGCTTGTAGGAACCTGATCTTTGGTAGACAAGTTGTACGCTGGAAGAGGATCAAGTGAAAGATGGAAGATGATCGGTATAAATAGGTTAGAGGAAAAGTAAGAGAGGAAGAAGATGACCGTTAGAGAGAGAGAGGAGAGAGAGGGGGAAAAGCCACGTACAGGGGTATTTCGTCTGACTGGGAAAAGCCACACACGGATAGCCACGTCACCCAAATTAAACACCGTCTTGACGGAAAGGAAGTTTTACCAATTCGAGATCATTAGGGGGTATTTCGCAAATTAGCCCATTATTTAGGGGAGGTTTTACAAAATCCCTAAAACAAATTTAAGCCCCGTCATCGTAGTTATTTTCTCAAGTATTTTAAAAAATTTTAAAACCTAAAATCCTTCTAACTGCATGAATATATATAAATACTAAAATATTTTAGAACTTAAATTATATTTAAACTAATTAAATAATATTATCTAACTAAATACATATCCAAAAGTTTTAAAATATATTTATAATAAATCATAACTAAAAATATTCAAATTGTATTTAAAATATTCTAACATAATTTAAAATTTTATATTTTAATTATATTGTTGAATTTTTTAACATGCAACGTACGTGAAAGTAACTAGTCATAATAATATGACGTCTTGAGCCATCTTTGATCATGGTCTATATCAGAATGATTGTCTTACAATATAAGAACCTATCACCTATGATCTACAAGAACAATTTTTTTTTTCGTGGTTTTATCGTTTTCATTTCCCTGAGTCTTTAATCGATCATGGCTATCAGGCCCAGGCTCTACTGAAATATAGCATCCAGGCCCGAAAAGCCCGAGGCCAATTTGCCGGCTCGAAAATGTTTCTCAAAAGCGATCCAGTCTGGTCCATTATTGTCCCTATCTTTCTCCATCAAAAGCAATCAACACTTTCCGACCCACCATGCATGACATGTGGGCCACTGTATTGGTTTGCCTCCCTAGGACTTGGCGTTTATTCAAAGACAGAGCCATCTTAGGGTCCCCAAACATAATTAAACTAATTGGGGTACGTACAATGGTCTAATATTGACCAAATAGCGCAAAATTTGAGAAGGTGTCAGTATGAAAATTATACAATAGTAGATATAGAAGAATCACCGTATTTGAGTAGCTCTTATGGTTACCGAGAAAAGGTACAAGATTTCAACCGGATGGCAAAAGATCAGTGGATCGAGCCACAGAAACGTATTATTATTTTTATTTATTTGGTAGAATTGGAGACAATGGATCCAATATGCATGTAGTGCAGCATATACTAAGTCTATGAACTTAGAGGCGCATCCATTTTTGTCTAAGAGTGACCAAATAGCACCTTCTAGCACGGAGAATGAGATCCCTTAATATTCGTCTGTAATGTCTAGAAAATAAAGAAAAAAATAAAGAAATTGTCAACATCTCATCCATTTCTCGTAGTTAGGATGGACAAGTCAATCGAAAGTGTAGTCAAGTTAGAAGTCGCTTGGTGATCCTGGCCAGAATATCTTCACACAATAATTAGCCCAAGATATTCTTTGGCAATAGTAGGTTTCTAGCCTGATAATGGTAGTCAATGACTCTCCTAATGCTATCTAGCTATATTTATATATATATATTAATATATGTATTACTTACACCATGTTAAGGTCCAGAAGAATCTTTGTTGCAGATCAGAACCATGTTCTGTTCATTCCTTGCAATCTAGTAACTCTTCTTAATTAAGAAATCAGAAATAATAAATGGCTTCGCAGTTTCTGTCCGCTGGCGTGACCGTAAGCCTACATGGTCGAACCTCATTCGTTTCCCACCTATTCGTGTAGAAACCACTGCAGTAGAACTGCCAATAGGAGGCTGCCACGTGGGCTGCGAGCCAAAAGCACGGTCCACATAGCAACGTCCTTAAAAATAGATCGGTTTCCCCACCTACTCTCTATTGAAATATCCCTAACTCGGCCTAATATATATCAATCAATCATACTTGGTAGCATACACATACACATATATATATATTCATTTAATAAATCAAATTAGATTCTTATTGATGATTAGACTGTGAGCACCATCACCATTAAGTTCTTAATGCACATCAACATCCCATGGATTGTTTGACCGACGACTATAGTATAGATGGAGCTTTACTAGTACTGAAATGAGCGCGCTGATAATATTGATCTTGTTAGCAATTAACGTCTTTTCATGAGGCCGGTGATGAAGATTAGTTAAACAAATACTTGACTTGCTTCATGATTCGCCAGCTTATATATTGCTAGCTGTCATTGAATAAATTTCAATGACCAGGAGAGGACTCATTGAACAACACAGAGACTAGGTATCAATACTTCTTAGGTATCACCAGATTTAAAGCACGATATCCTTTTTCTTTAACAATTATATATTTAATTAGATCCCATTTCTTTCAAGGTTGTTGCGACATGGACCGCACTTTTGGTCCGCAGTTTTGGTCTGCAGTCCACGTGACAGTTCATTGACAGGTCTACCGACAGTGGTCTCCACGCAAATAGGAAGGACGAATGGAGTTCGCCACGTAGACCCGACAGAAACTACAGCCATTTATCATTTTCGTTCTTTTAATTTCTCCATTCTTCATTCTTCTGTTCAAAAAGATAGTGGAAGTTAAACGCAGTACCGGCCTCCATTATGCATAGAGATCATGATGCTCAACAATCTAGAACTTAACAAATTAATATTTTGTGCGTAAGTTTAGGCTTTTGATCTTAATATAGACACATTCATGAACTGTTTTGTTCAAAGGGTGCATGCATATGCTACGTGCAATGTGTACATGGCACGTGTAAGTACAAGTTTTTCGTTCGCTTTTAACATCATTTCTATCGTCATTAGTATTTTCGTCGTCGGCGTCGTCATCGTGGTCGTTGTCGTGATTTAGTAGTATCATCAAATCCGTCAGGAATAAGAGAGAAGGCATGAAGGGAGGGACCGATCTCACATCTGCCAGTTAATTCATGGAGATCACTATCGAGTATATTGCTTGCAGTAACAAAACACCAGTGTAACAGTGCTGACAGTACGTACACCTACGATTGTAATTAAATTCAAAGCAATCAACGAACAATGGGACATGTGGATCGAGACTATAAGTCGCTTAGTTGCGGTATGTATTGTTTTTTTGTGTGTCATGGAATGGCTCATGAAACTGATGAGAGATCTTCACAGCGGTTAGCGCGACGCACTTTTGGAGACGTAAAGCTAACAGTCACTAATGTAGCGACAACTTGCACTTCTGAGCGTCTTATGGAACGACGAAGATGTAATGACATTTTGTTGTTGACGTGGACAACCAAGGGCAGAACCCGAAATTTAAGTAGGGTAGACTAGAGTGGGCTAACTCATATGAAAAAAATAAAAATAACATATGAAAAAAAAAAAATTGAGTGGGCTGGAGCCAATGGTGAGCTAACTCTAAAATTAGAGGACTAACTTTAGGTATAGTTTGAGCGGCACGAGGACTAATATCGTATTGTCTAAAATTTTAAAAAATTATTTATCACTTAGTTGTTGTATACTTCATATCCAAACAAATGAATAAAACATAACTAAGAAAACATAAAAAAATTAAATCTCAAAATTGTTGGGCCGGGCTACAGTCGATGTCCACCGATAACTCCGACTTTGGCTGGAGCCAACCGCAGTCCAACAGTGGTTCACCATAGCCGAATGCTGTCACACGTCGCTAGTACGTCGTGGATTTCACGAAAATAGCCCGCAAAATTTAGCGACTTTTCGACTATGTCCAGTGATGACTTTAGCGACGGCATTAAGTGAAATCGAAGTTGCTATATACATCGACAAAGTTGGATATAAGGTAAGTTGCTAAAACGTCGATACATCCAAAGTGCCAAGTCAACATTGTAACTCACACTTTGATGCTAATTACCGTTGCCAAACTTCGCTAAATTGCGTTACTAAACATCGTCACAAATGTAAATAGAAAATAATTTGAAAAAGAAAACTCTCACGTTTCGGAATTCGATCCCCACTCTCAAAATCGCTCTCACACAAACACACTCCTAGTCCCAAGTTTAGTCATGTATCAAAAACACGACCAAACTTGTACATACACTATCTTTTATACAGAAGCAAAATATTATTTCCAAACAAGACCGAGTAGCAGGGGCGGATCCAGGATCTAAAGTTGGAATGGGCTACTATAGTACTACTAATCTCATGTCGAAAATTCGGCAGAATTTCTCCTATATTTGTAAGGTTCAATACCTGTCATAATGAATAAAAACGTTGACCTCTAGCACTAGGTAATCATGAACAAGTTCAAAATCATGGCAGACAACATTTCAATATATATAAGCCTCAAAAAAGCATGTATAAGCCTCAACTATGATTTATCAATTTATAATATATAACTGATAAACAATCGAAATAAGTAACCTTCGAATTGTAGGAACTATGAACTAGCAAGATAATTGATAGATAATCGACATTTCTCAATGTAAATTAAAAAAGATTGGAAATATCCTTAGAGAACAATTTTCAGCAGTTGCCTGGATAGCGAATTAGCGAGTCACTGCACTATAATTGGGTAGCACTTCCATGCATGTTGGTCTTCTATGGAAATATGGAATGTTTTCTAAAAAAATAAAACTTGGGCATTTCATAATTCTGAATCAAAAAATTGAATAAAAAATTGAAACTTCAAAACCGACAAAGTTCCAATACGGCAATACACAACTAAGCTTCTCCCCTCGGCCCAAGCGGCCAAGCCGAAGCCCCAAACCAGAAATATCAAACAAACCCCTAAAATTAAAATAAAAACAGAAATAGCAGAGCTGCAGAAGCATTATATTTTTCTCAACTCTCAAGGATACTTTCGGATGTGTTGAACATACAAATCCCAAACCATAATCCACCATCTGACCATCACAGTCAGAGATATCATTATCTCATATTCCTAATCTTTTCAAACCCTAAAATTTTATATCTCCCAATTTTCTCCAACCCCATACCCTAAATTAGGCTAAATTCCTAAAAAAATATTTAATCCGAAGAAATTGGAGCAAATTGAAGTACTGAGGAGTAGACGAGTACGACATTTAAAAAAAAATCAGAAAAAATAATTAATTGCAAGAAGATTCGAAGAAACTTACCTCTGTTGACTGTCTCCTTGAGATTCTCCTGTCCATGCGAATAGCTCGAACTCGATCTGAAACTCGAAGAAGACGGAAGAACGGAAGGAAGAAAAGAAAGAAGAAAAATACAAAACCTAATTTTCTTCTTTGACCCTTACAGTCACAGACTCACTCTCTCTCTCTCTTTCTCGCGTGATTTGACTTGTTTGGCAAATTGGCAATTGGCCAATTGTTGTTGGTTTTTTTTTGTGGGCAAGCAGCGGGCTTAGTTGCTGACTCATGGGTGAACTAATTTTTTTTTTTTTTTTTTGGGTGGGCTGATATAATATCTACTTAAAAAAAAAATTGGGGTGGGCTACAGCCCACCGGCAGGCCTTGGATCCGCCCGTGCCGACTAGTTACTACTTGTCGAGCATAGAAAACATGACCAAACTTGTATGTAGTAACATTGTAAACTTCACCGAACTCGAATGGCTCTTGTGGTTATCGAGAAGAGGTATAAAATCTCGACTGGGTGGCGGAAGATCAGTGGATCGAGCACGGGAGCGTATTATTTCTTCCATTTATTTGATAAGAGTTGGAGACAGTGGGCCCAACAAACATACAATGCTATACTAAGTCCCGTGTGTACTATCGGACATCTAAAAAAAAAATGTAAAACTTCCAAACCACAGTTATTCGTTTATGAGATTAGGTCAGAGGGCAACCAACAATGGAACTTTAAGACAGCTATTAACAATTTACCTATTTCTCTGAAGACAGCTATTAACAAATCCTTTACTTCTTTACTAAATGCACAAACATTTTATTAGTATGCATCACATTTTGACGTTCTAATTTATTATAGAGCTATTAAAATTTTGACAATTTTTATTATCTTAGGACTATCAAAATTTTAACAGTCATTAAAAAATATAACAATCAAAATTTTGACAATTATGAATATGCACATGAGTTCTGTCTTTAAAGAATGTCAAAATTGATTTTGTGAGAACTGTCAAAATTTTAACAATCTTAAAACTGTGATAATATTTCTTAATAATTTGTGTTGTAATTTTAGTAAAAATAATACACATATGGGACAATAAGAAAGAGAGGCCAAGTTTAGCTACATAGTCTGGAAATACATATGGAAACAATAAGAAAGAGGTCAAGTTTAGCTACATAATCTAGACTGCCGTGTTTTAAAAATCGGACTGAACGGGTCGTGTTTTAAAAATCGGACTGAACCGGTCGGTTCAAACGGTTTACTCGTAAATCAGTACTTTTTTCGAACCGGATCAGTGTTGACCCACTGTTTTATCAAAAACTAATTTTAAATAAATATTTTTGTAAAAAATAATATCCATTTGAATCATTTAGATTAATCCAGTGGCTAAACCACTAGAAGAATCGAACCAACCCAGTAAATCGTCCGAGTGGTTTCGGTCCGATTTTTAGAACACTTATATGGATCCAGAGAAATAGTACAGTACTATCACATCAATATTGGGATGAAATATGGAGCCACCAATCAAAGATTGATACTTGTCCTCACCTAGGTGTACTTGTTGTTCTCCCTTATGGTTGCCCTGCATTGGTTTGTGTCAATCAATAATTAATGAGAAACTCTAAATAAATCATTGGAAACCTGATGCGTGAACCGATGTCATGTGTTGGCTCCTCATTAGTTGGTTCGTTTTCATCAAATATCAACATTCATATTAAAGTCAGTCACAAAGATCCGATCAATGGAAGGCCAACACATGACGCACGGTTTGTTCGTCGACCTATGTAGAAACACTGATGATTTATTATTCCCACTTGAGTCTGACTGTTGTTGTTCAACTGATATGCATGACCAATCAGCAGATGTGCTAACACTCCTGCATCCTGTTATAACTTGTTATCAACCTTTCTCTCTTTAGGGGGCTATTTGGATAGTGAAAGTTGATGGAAAAGAAAGCTCATATCTAAAATAGAAAATGTATTGTATAATTTGACTTTTACATTAATTTATACCAAAAAAATTACTTCTAATATTTATATAATAGTATTTTGTATACGAAAATGAACACATTCATGTTTATATGTCTAAATAATAATAATAATATATAATAATAATAATAATAATAATAATAATAATAATATTAATAATCAATTGTCTAACTAAATTGATTATTATTTATTAATTATTTTAAATTATTAAAAATTTATTTATTTAATGATTATAATGTATTAAATAATATTAGTATTGTGCATTTTGGTTATTTATTTTCTTAATTATTTAACATTAACTAATATTATATAGTATTTTACACATATTGTATGA
Source organism: Iris pallida (assembly GCA_029216955.1). Classification (NCBI taxonomy): domain Eukaryota; kingdom Viridiplantae; phylum Streptophyta; class Magnoliopsida; order Asparagales; family Iridaceae; genus Iris; species Iris pallida. The sequence continues at coordinate 1,199,560 of JANAVB010025998.1, forward strand.
AGGTACAATGACACGTTACATATTAACTAAAAAATTCAATCCAAATAACAATTCAAATATTAATATTCATAAAAAAAATATTAACTAGATACTAATTAATTATTAGCTGTTAACTAATTATCTGTAGAAAAATTATAGGAGTATAAAGAATATATTAGAAAAACTTAAATTTAACTTGTGACTACCTACTTACTCGTGTAAAGAGTTGGAAGTAAAATATTGAAAGAAGTTCTTTTAGACAATCAACAAGATTTGAAGAGTAATTATTACTCTTGCTTCCACATCTAAATCATGCTGCAACCAAACGATTGAATTGCTCATTTAGGCCATGTTTGGTTCGATAATCATAACCTTGGAAAGAAAAGTCATTCCTTTCATGTACGTTTGTATGCCAAAGAAAACGAGCAAGAAAAAAAATGAAAAAAATTAACTAGATACCAATTAATTATTAGTTATTCGCTTTTTCTCCTTATATTGTGTCATTTTCAAACACCTGAAAGAAAAATTGATAGAAATTGTAATTTTCTAAAGGAAAGGAAAGTAGAGAATTCTAATTAACAAGTAACAGAATGGAAACATTGGGTAGGTTTTTTTTTCCTTTCTTTTTTGAGACAAAAGGCTGGAGATCCGATTGCAACTTCATTCTTAGTAAAGCTATATATATTCAGAAGTACAAGATAACACCTTGAACTATATAATAACTACATACATAATATTTTGAATTAAAATTTCTTCGATTGTTTTCATGCAAAATATACCAAAGTATTGTTTGTCATCTATGTTACACGGTTACAGAAAAATGGTATCCGTATCAGTATCATATATTTACAACATAGGAATTACCTTGCACCATCCCGTATCCTTATCCTTATCGTGTCCTTATTAGTATCCGTAGATTGACATAGCAATGGTTTTTAATTGATGCACTTTCTCCATATATTCTAGGGGTAGCTATTTGCCTATTTGGCCAGCTGAATTTGTAAATGCAATAGAGATCAGCCTTTGTTTAGCAGCAAGGCCGGCCCAAGGGGTTGGGTTGTCCTATCCGAAGCTATTTTTGGTTGCCTCTTGACCATGATTGTCGGCCGATCCTTGAAGGTCACCCTCGACCCCGACCTCTACTGGGATCACGTAGTTGCCCTAACTAGGGAGGAGTTGTCCAAGTCCGAAGTCTTGTCTGGCTTACCCTAGGGCCGGCCCTGTTTAGCAGTTTTGTTTGCTCTATCTATTGTTCCTTCTCGAGTCCTCCCACAACTGTCCAAATATGATGTTAGCATAGATTCAATTATGCATCTAATGTGCACTTCAAAAAAAAAAAAAAAAATTGACTTTAACAGTGAACTGTATATTTTCTTGACATATATATAGATGTCTATTATGAACCCTTCAACACTATAGCTGTTGTTGTTGCCAGAAGTAGCCAACTATCCCTTCTTAAAGACTTAAACTATGTTTATAAATTTGATGTGCCAGCAAATTAAGCTAAACCTCTAGGTAGGCATAGACATAAATAGTGAGATGATTTGATCGCACATGTCCTTATGAAGGACTTGTCACAATGGAATTTAATGGTGAGTAAGGGTTCACGAATTGAATCTTATATATATAAACAGATGAAGACAAGTTCATCTTACAATTTGTAGAA